>OY979716.1:2962500-3246232 GCA_963855995.1 Muricea muricata
GGACAGTGCGCTGATCACTGATAGTTTCATGTTATGTAGAAGTAAGTTTCGTGGTGTCTATACAGTAGATTTAAGTTTACATGTTTTAGTTTTTTATGCATAAAAAGGAAGAGTCAAGCAGTTTTTTGGATTAGTTGCTTGTGGAGGACATTACCGGGACTTGAACTAGAATTTTGCATTGCGGAGTCTAGAAAGCTTTGATATTAAAGTGCTTTTTTATGAAACGATAGCTAGTATCGAGGTTATCTCAGGTATTTTAAAAGGAGTATATATGCGGGCAACTTTTAATATGTCGATGGTATACGAATATAAATTGTCAGAACGAACTAGATCAAGACAACATGGTGTCTTTTTCATGGTGAAAATGCCCTAAAATTCTATTTATTCATTTGGTTTACATATATGTATAGGTATATGATCAAGTTTTGAGCTAAATATACTTATATTTTATGACATTGTGATGCTACTCCGAGTGTAAGCGACAATGGGCAGGCGGAAAAATTTGCCTGGCCACAGCGGGATTCGAACCAACGACCTTTGCATTAGTATATAATAGTATTTAAATACTTGTTTTAAAGCTATAATTACTCATATATTTAAAAGCTATTTCAGGAAATTCGATTCACAACTCTGAAAAATAGTGTAAAAATTTCTATTTAAACCCTATTTCAGCAACCAGTTTTCGTTAAACATTGATAATATAGTGAAAAATAGTTATTTAAAACTGATTCATCAAAATTGTGAATTTCAAAATAGAAATTAGATAGCTATTTCAAACCTATTTTAATTAAAATTAAGGATAACGTATGTTTCAAATACTTTTAAAATGGCAAACACTATTTCACAAAATCAGTTAAATAGAAATAAAATAGCATTTTTTTTCCTAAAATATGAAGTAAATAGGGCGAGATAGGGAAAAAATACATCTGAAATAGGTTTAAAATAGGTTTGAAACCTATTGCTGACATTATCGCTGGCCCTTTAACACATATTATAGATTCTGCTATTGACTTAAATTTGTTTCCTGATCTCTGCAAACAAGCGCGTGTCACACCAATTCCCAAAATAAATATTCCATCTACGGAAAACGACTTTCGACCCATTTCAATTCTCCCTACCTTGTCGAAAATTTATGAAAAACTGGTTTCGCAACAAATTGTTGATTTTATAGACGACCAGAAACTCTTCAGTTGTAACTTCTCTGGATTTAGGAAGAGTCATCCCACCGCAAGCACTCTCCTGAAAATAAGAGATGATATCACCATGGCAATGAAGCGAAGTGAAATAACACTATTAGTCCTGGCTGATTTCTCCAAGGCCTTCGATACAATATAATAAAGTATAAAACAGTTTTAACGAAGCTCAGTAAGCTTGGATTCTCGAAATCTGATGATGAAGATTTTATTTAAACACAGGGTAGCCCATTCAGCCAAAGCTGGAATGGCTCGATTTACATCGATAGAAATACTAATGATACTAAATATACTAAATAATTAAATAATATTAAGAGTGTGAAATTTATAAAACAGATAGTTCGTTCAAAATCTGTTAGGGAAGTATTAAAATTCTGAATGATTATGCGGGACCTAACCTAAAAGAATCTTTCATAAGGAGAAACATCTGGCAAACTAATTATGATCTTAGGAATAGCCAAACCAACTTAGCTCTCCCAAAACCAAAAAGGGAATTTCTCAAAAAAAGTTTCAATTATAGTGGCGCAAAACTGTGGAACAGTCTTCCACTGAATGCCAAATTAGCAAATTCTGTCCACTCGTTTTTAAATATAATACGGGTTACACCAGAATATTGTACTTTAGTAATAGGTAGCTAGATATTTTGTAAATAATTATATGTTAAGACGCCCTCCACGGAAACCAGCATTTGCTGATAGGGCTAGCGTCATCAAATCAAGTTTTACAGACATACGTACAATCGCTTTTTTATAACGAAAATTAAGTTCTAATTTTGATTAATAGAATCATACTAGTATACTATTGCAAATGCTGTAATTTGATTGCTTACTCTACTCACCATCTATTCCTCGATAGATAGCGAGTAACGAAACAATCATCTTCCTATAGAGATTTCTTTTAAAAAAATTGCTTAAAAATCAAATTTTTTGTTGAATATTTCATGTTTGAACCCTGATTCTACAAAAACAATTAGACTACTCGCTCTCGATTTCTGTGCGGGGATAGTTGATGAGGGCGAAGCTCGAAATCTCGAGCTCGTAATCTAATTGTTAATTAAAAGTTCCTTGGAAGTTGATACAAATTAGGTAAAGCGAAAATTAAGGATGCTAAAGCTGATTTTGCTTCAAAATTGTGCGACGTTTTCAACGGCTTAGATTCAAGGAAATTTTCTGATTTTTTGGACAGCAACCTGACCAACGCTCCACCCACCAAGTCAAAGCAAAAAGAAAAACTCTAACCATCAACAAGCGCAATAATTTCAACGCTGTAATCTGACAAACAAGTATTCCACGATGCCGTACACACAAATAAAAAGGCATCAGGACAAAGAGTAGTACAGGAATTGTTCGTTCTGGCGCATTTTAATAGCCGCCCCCTCCCTCCAGGTTTTGTTGGGTTTCAAGATGGCGTCAGAAAAATATTTTTGGTCAATTCCTTAAAAAATTTTCTAAGGAACTTTCCGTAAGTCCACTTTGCCCTTTGTAACATGAAGTATTTCTATATCATTAAAAAAAAATCGCGAGAATATTTTTGCAAAATCCAAGCAAGGTAAACAATGTCGGATCAATCTGAAGTCTCGTGGGAAGATGTCGAGGAATACATTGGTCATAAGATCGATAAGGATGATAAATACAGCCGTTTCATTTTAAGCCTTTTGAATACCAAAGACAAGCCTAAACCAAAACTAATTTTACCGGAGGCCGGCCCTCATTTAAAACTGTCTGAACTTCGGAGGATGGCGGATGTTTTAAGGGTTGAAAGATACAGTAAAATGAGTAAACCTAAACTTATTGAAGAGCTCCAAAAGAGGGATAGGTAAATCGAGAGGGTATTTTTTGTCATTTTTTTTTGGAAAAAATGGATAAGTATAGGAAAAAAGGTTTATTAGCTCTCATTTCCGTGCTTGAGAATAACGAAGATGTCATTGCTTACGAAAAACGGGTTTACCTTAGATGTGGGAATGATGAAAGGAAATATTTTTTTAATATTTACCAATTATGTGGGGATATTTTATCGCGGCAACAGGATTGTTTTAAATTTGGGTTTAACCACCCCAATTGGGATCGCGTTATTACCAAACCTGGCAATGGAGAAGTAATAGAGGACTCTGTATTACAATGCAACAAATGTAAATCCAACAAAATTGTTTCGGATACAAGACAAACGCGTGGAGGCGATGAAGGTGCTACAGTTTTCGCAACGTGTACAAATTGTGAAAACAAATGGGTAACACACGGGTGATTTAAAATCGAACTTGTGAGAGAGCGACTCTAGGATAAAAAAGAATGGGTCCTGAAGAGTTAAAAATTATAGAAGATGAAAAGCGAATAATTTTAAATAGTATCTTAGACGAGTTACAAACACAAAGTCTAAGGGATCTTTTTTATGACACGCGTGATAAAGAAATTAGGATGGAAGAAGTTAAAAATATTCTGGAAGAAGAATATGAAAAATTAAGTATGAATGAATTTTTTTTAAAAAAGTACAAAGGGAAAGAACCTTGGGTAACAGCTGTTTCTGAAACGTTAGAAGGGATCGAAGCCATTGAAAATGATTACTTTAATTACATACAGGGCGGTGATGGTTACATATCATGGTATCTAGATGCATTAGATGAAAGTGAGGAGGAGGAAGAAATCGATTAAATTTCTAATGCACATGTGTTAGGAATTTTTAAAATAGACTGTCCTCACGAAAAATTAGAAGAAATGTACGGCATAAGTTTTTGTGTAGAATGTGGTGAAGAAATAAGCGTAACCATTGGTGAAATGAAATGCGGGTTTTACAAGCATGGACGTCGGTCAAAGAAGAAAATGACACAAGATGATAAGTTACAAAAAAACATGTTTCGTTATAAGTTCCCTTACGACGTTACGGTAGAAGCAATAAAATTGTATAGGCATTATTTGACGGCTGAAGGAGAGACCATGAAAGGGAACGTACGTAAAACTATTGCGTTTGGGTGTTTTCACGTCGCGTTTATGACCGTGTTGGAGTCGGTGGACGAGCGTAAACTATTGGAAGGTATTGGTCTACAAGGAAAGTCGGGTCAACGCGGGTTAGCACAAGTCACCGCAACGTTAGACACAATGGAAGACGTGCCTGATGATGATGGAACAATGGAAGGCATACCTGAGGAAGTAATTGAGGGGGATTATCCAGATGGAAGTGATAATGAAACACTGGAAGACATACCGGAGGAAGTAGTCGAGGGGGGTCACTCAGATGCAAGTGAAGAAGAAGAAGAGGAGGATTAAATTTCTAACACACATGTGTTAGGAATTTTTTATTCTTCTTCTTTAATGATAACTATGTCTTTTTCTTGTTTAACGTTTGGAACTTCGTAAGTTTTTTTTTGCTTTTCTTTCGATAGCAAATTGAAAATTTGTTTCTATTCCGTCGGGGTCTTTGGCCATGTGTAATCCAACACGGGGTCTTTGGCCATGTGTAATCCAATACGTCCTTGTTAGCTTTATTTACGTTTTTTGAAGAGGTACAACCCATATTTTTTATGGATTATAAATAAAATGTCGTTATTATTCGGTTATTCAAGCGGTTTAAGCACAATACAAGAAGACATCGATATGCAAGGGAATAGGATTATAGACCTTCCTGAGCCGGTTACGGGTTTGGAACCCGTTACGAAAAGTTATGCGGACACGCATTATTCTGGTGGTGGTGGTGGGCAACGTGGACCAAAAGGTGATAAGGGAGACACCGGCCCACAAGGCGACAAAGGAGACACGGGGCCGCAAGGGGCGAAAGGAAACATGGGACCGAGAGGACCAAAAGGTAATACAGGTGCGCAAGGTCCAAAAGGGGACAAAGGAGATGTAGGCTTACAAGGTCCTAAAGGGTCAAAAGGCAACAAGGGGGATACAGGAGCACAAGGGCCAAAAGGCCAAAAAGGCGATAAAGGTAATACAGGACCAAAAGGAGATACAGGCAATCAAGGACCTCCTGGTTCCGGTGGGTTATCCGACGTGGGTTTTACAATGCAAGGGGACATTAATATGAACAACAACAAAATTATAAACCTCCCAGATCCAACATTAGCAAACGACCCTATTACAAAACAATACGCGAACCGAGTATACTTGACCGATAGTGGGTTTACGATGCAAGACAACATAGGTATGAACAATCACGAAATACTAGGTTTGAGCCCGACCCCATCCGGCGATACGGCAGCCGTGTCCAAAAATTACACCGACATGGTGTACATTAAAAAAGGGACCGATATTGATATGAACGGCCACCGTATTACCGGGTTGCCTATTATCCCTTTAACATCGGGCGAACCGATCACGAAAGGTTTTGTCGAAAGATACTATTCAGATTATACGAATATTTTAACGTTTAAAAGGAAACCCGGTAGCGTTACAATACTTAGACAAGACAATATGGTTGATTCGCCTGAAAACGAGCGTGCTACAAAAACGTTAGACTTTTCAAAAGTAGGTAGCAGTTACCAAATAAATTTTTCCGTCCAACCTAAACTTCCAAACGGTGTTTACACGTACGAGATGGATGTTGTCTTAACGACTTCAAGGGGGTACGATGTCATGTTGTGGGGCGATTGTGGTGGGAGTGGGTACAATGCGTCGTCCAAATATAAGTATTGGAGTTGGAGTTATGAGAATAAGATTGCCCATAACGACGTACAGGGTGGATTATTCCACAGAGGTACTGGTAAAAGAGTACGTATCCAAGGGTCGTTTTTAAACCAGGGTACGCGTATTTACGGGCAAGAAATTTCGCTTTCGTTAGATTATGAAAATGGGAAAACGTACGAATTTGTCATGAAAGATTTAGTGTCGAGAAGTACCGACCACGTTCTTGGTAATTCTATCTATTTCGTATTCCAACCTGACAATAACCATACGATGGACTTTACGGACGAAACATTTTTCAGTTTTAAAAGGTTATTGAAGTTATAAACTTATTTAATTCCGTAACGTTATCCCGTTACGGAATTATCCCATTACAAAACGCCCTAACGAAAAAACCATATAGCAGCAACCGACAACAGCAGAACCTAAAACTAATGTTGATACGCATAAGCCTTTCACTACTAGTGACTTAAACTCCACAAACTCTTGCCTCATGTTGTTAAATTAATCATGGACCCTATTCTTTTCTTCTAAAGAATCATCATCATAATCACCACAAGCACTAATAATACCCTCATCAGAATCACCACGTGCTATAATACGCGTACACCACCCAAAATAATTAATGGGTTTACAGACATATAAGAACTCGGCTACCACGAGCAACGTTTTAGGGAATTTACTTTCGTCACCACCATTTACCCTATCGTGTACTTTCCTTGCTACCTCATATAAGTCCATTTTTCTTATTTATAAATAATTGGAAGGTGAACAAACGATTTATCGGGAAGAATTATTACGGTTAGTAGCCGAAAAAAAAATTAAACATACTTCGAAATATATCGAAAACGCTACGGAAGAAACGTTAAAAAAAATTTACGACGAGTATCAAAGTAAGGAATTAGACGAAGTGAACGAAAAAGTAACGGACGTGCATATAACGAAATTCTCTGAACTTATGGTGAAGTTAGATCTCGTGAAAGATAACGTCTCGTTAGAAGACGATCTCGGTAAGAACGAATTGTTTAAACGCGATGTGAAAAGGATGATTGGTTATTTAACACCGTACGTTCCTTTGGTCGGGTTAGTATCTGGTGGGATTACGGTCGGTGCCCACGTTGCTGATAAAAAATTAAATCCTGAATAGGAAAATTCATAACGTTATGACGTTATGAATGTATTCTGGTTTCATGTCTTTTAAAAATTCGTCGAAACTTTTCAAGACGTTGTGAATGTTTGTACCAAAAGGTTCCAAAAGTTTATTAACAAAATGGAAGGTTCTAAGTGTTGTTTCATAGTCGAGGGTACCATTACTATGTTCTGAAACTTGTCGCGCTGTATTTTCTAACCATTCATCCATTTTTATCATAAATGTTTTAAAATTAAAAAAATTGTAAGAATAACCGTCATTGGGAACGTGAGCACGAGGAGTGCAAAACGTAAACGTTAGGCACATGGTAAGAACGATAAGGAATTTTTCACGGTGCGTTAACATTTTTTATTTCAAAAGCTTTTAAAGGTTTTGAAATTATGGAATGATAACTTGATGTGTGTAGGGTCTTGTCGTTAAAATTTCTAATCGTGCGTAGTCGTTATTTTTTAACGTGTCTATAATTCTTTTTTCTTCGTCTTTTTCGATATTAAGATAATTGTTGAAAATATATTTCATATCGTCTTTGCACGCGTTGTAGAACGTGACGAGTTTTGAAATATTCATTCTGTACGGTTTTGCAATAGACGTGAGTTGTTGCGTGACGACAATTGTACTTAACCCGATATGCCGGCCGGAAAATCCTAATTTTACGAGTTCGCTCGTTCTGTTTTTAACGTCTTTACTCGATGCACAATCGTCGAGGATAATGAGACTGTTGGTATTTTTTGCAAAATGTGTAATTTCACGAAGTGTAGTTTGTACGTTATCATGTGGGACGGGCAATGCGTAGACGTCTGAGTCAGCTAAATATTTCCATTGCTGGTACGTTTTGTTATCTTCTAAGGTTGGGCATACGATGAAAATATGATCGAAATGGTTTTTGTATTCTTTTTCAAGCATTTCCAAAAGGTAATGTGTTTTTCCACACGCGGTCATACCGACAATAATCATATGCATATTTAGTAATTCAGGTCTCCGTTAAGGTGTGTCCCACTAATATCAATGGAACCGTCGGCAATAGCGAAAACGAGACAGTCCAAGTCTGATGCTGTAACTTCTTTTTCTATTTCCAAACGTAATCCCGCTTGCGTCCCAACAAGTTTTCTACCGCTACCGCTTACGGTGTCATCGTCCAAGGTCCTGAAATCTATAACGCATGCAGACTTGTCGGTGTAATAGTTTATCTTTGATATGGTGTTTGACCCTAGGTATTTTTTACAATTATCATCGTTGAAGAATCGAACGGCTTCGGTGTACATATCACGTTTAGCGAGCCCACGTTGACGATAACCGTTCCTCACTCCTTCAACGGTCACGTCGACTTGTGTTAAATTTGGGAATGGGAAATGCTCGCTATCGCCTGCGTCTTTTTCCGTGAATAGTAACACAATGGCTTGCAAACTTTTCCTTGGGACGTTTATCCGGATATCCTCACGCGTGCTATCCTTGCGCCATGGTAATCTTTGCAAAAGTGATGAATAGTTGTACGGAACGATCTTCCGGCATTGTACGTTCCTCTAACGCTTTCGGCGAGCCCTGCACTTTTAATCATTTTGTATTCTAGTCGTACGTCGGTAAGTTTGTAATTCCCTATTTGTTCATTCGACTGAGCTTTCATAATTTTTCCCGGTTGTGGTAACCTGATGACGTAAATAAAGTCGCACATACCGTACGGGGCAAACGGACCGTTATCGCATAGGATTTTACCAAGCGGGATTTTTATACGATCGCAAACACCGGCAATTGCTACGTCTGCTTTTGATGACTTGTCGGCACTATCATCTTTAGAAATAAGTTTCCGAACATTCTCGTTGGCAATTCCATATTCTTGACGGTTTTCACGGTCGACTTCGGATCTCCATAGGTCTTTGTAAACTTCCAATATGCTTTCGCCCATGTTCTGGTAGACGCATTTCCCTTGGACATTAATTTCTAACTGATCGATAAGCAGCCGACCTAAATTGTTTAGGAACCATGACTTTGTGTTGCTGTTTCTGAAGACGAATGATAACGCTAACGTATCCGGGACAATACATTCGTCAGGGTTCAAAGATGGGATACTTACCTGGTAAATTTCACCCGGCTTGGCGTCGTCTGCTGTTGGGGTTTCAAAACATCTTAATCCACGTAGGTCTTTTGAGAGTACAGATGTTTCTTTATAACCTGCACTTAATTGTTCAGAACGGTTCATACTGTTTTATTTAGTAACTTTTTTTTTGTATTTTTTATACAAAATATACGCAATAGCGACAGCAAGTAACCATAAATTTTTTGCAATGAAACCAACGGCATTTGCACTTAACGTTAAAAGTTTAGCGGCTAAATTTAAAAGACCACCGATGATCGGTGCTACTTTTTCACCTACTTTGGCTAATGCCCTTGCAAATTTACTTGGGGCTTGTGCTCCTTTTTTAATAGCAGTTCGTGCACCCATAACGATAGTGGTTATAATATCTGCCATCGATATAGCAACGACGGAAATACCCCCAAGGTTTCTTTTAGCCCATTGTTTAAACCGTTCAAAACGCGTTAGGTCATTTTGTTGGGCTTCTTCTTCGACCATGGATTGGACTTCTTCGGTCTTAGGTCGTTGGTTCGTTCGCAATCTTATTTCGTCTTCTTTTAATTCGCAAAGTTTAATGCACAAATCAGCTTTACGTTCGGATGAATTCTCTGCTATTTCCTTTAGACAATTTTTTTGTGTTTCTAAACCTCCATTCTCTAGGTTCTCATCGTTCATACCCGGTATATCCATAAGCAAGTCTCTTAATTCCTTATAGGATATAACCTCTTCTGCATTGTTTAAACGTTGTCTTATTTTTTCTACTTCCTCGTCGATAAAATGTTCTAAATCTTCAGTGCTGTTTCGTACAACCGTTTGTTCGAGGCTCGTATTGATGGGTATGTCCGGTAACGTTTCTTCAATTAACGCTGCCGGTGTTTTTTTATGTTCCAATTCGGCTTTGTTTACGAGTTCTTTAAATTCGGTCACTTTGGCTAATTTCTTCGTATATTCCGTGTACACGAGTCTTTTCCCTTTTTGAACAATAATCCGAACGCTATCAAATTCTGCACCGTTGATCTTTCCTTTTCTGTTCACGGTTAATTTTAGTTTGTCAAAAATACTTTTTGCAAATGGAAACCCCTTTGTTCAGAGAAATACCTAATTCTTTAAGAAGATTTTTTTTATCTTCCGTGTACCCACGGTTCCTAACGCCTTGAATTTTCCCTAATTCATGATCGGCTTGTTTCTCTTCTTCTAAACCTTGGCGTAAGTCTGGGTTCATCCCAGATATGATGATTACACTTTTGTCCCAATCCATACCTGTTTCTTCTTCCCCTTCTTCTTCTTCGGGTATAGGGTCTTCGCCGAGGTTATCTAGTTCAATCTCGTCCATTTTATTTAAATAAAAGATGGACAAACTTATGTTATCGCTCGATACTGGGAAAACCGATGTTTTCCTTCGGAAATGTATAACGACAAAATATGGGGAAAAAATACACGTGAAAAACATTAGCGTTTATGGAAGTATAAGAACATTGTCACCAACGACAACGATCTTATAAAATTTATAACGGTCCCAGACCATCCTGCCACGGGCGTTGCGTTTGAAGAAGGGTACTGGACGTTTAATATGATTGCCGATCGTCTAGCCGAGTCCGGGATTACGTTAGAACGGCACAAACACGATAACCGTTGTGCTATCCTATCGCCCAAAAAGTTAAATTTATATCGTTTTGGTCCGTTGCTTGGGTTCCCAGAAAATACGATCGTTCCTAAAAATACCAAATCGAAGTCACCGTTTGTCGTTGATATTAACCGCGGATTACGGTACATGGCACTTGGATGTAATTGCGTGAATACCGATAGGAATTTTGATACGTACGGTAATCCGAGCCGAGTTTTTGCACGTATTCCCGTGACGACCGAACAAAGTTTAAACGAATCCGTCACATCGTACGACAATATTCACACGTCGGTGTCGGTTTTAAACGGTGACCACAGCACGTTTCAATTCGACGTGAACACAAATATCGGGCACGGTGTTGGGTTAACGGTCATGTTTGAATTATATATCGAATAAAAAATGATCAACGAACAAGAATTAAGGGATATTTATTACCATCCTTCTAAAGGTTATCAATCTGCTGAAAAATTATACCAAAAAGCTAAAGCCGATGGAGTCAAAGTGAGTCGACGACTTGTTAAAGAATGGTTGGAAACACAAGATACCTATACGAGATTCAAACCTATCATTCGAAAACATAAATTCATGAAAACGTTTGTCAAAGGTCTTGCCGACCAAATACAAATGGACCTTGTCGATATGGGACAATGCGCCAGTAAAAACAAAGGGTACCGTTGGATATTAACATCTATAGAAATTCTTAGTCGGTATGCTTTTACGGTTCCCGTCTACCGGAAAGACACAAAAAACATGACGAAAGCCGTCGACCAACTATTAGGTACCTTTAAAACAAGATTTGGAAAATACCCTAACGTAGCCCAGTTTGACGAAGGAAAAGAATTTTATAACGTGGGTGTTCGAGGATTACTGGAAAGTCATAACGTTCATTACTTTTCTACACAATCCGAGAAGAAGGCGGCTATCGTCGAAAGGTTTAACCGGACATTAAAGACAAAGATGGAAAAATATTTTTACAGTAAAGGTACGCGTAATTGGATCGGCGTCTTAGACGATCTTACCAAAAATTATAACAATACCAAACACAGTAGTATTCATATGAAACCAAATGACGTGGACAAAACAAATGAAAATAAGGTATGGGTTACGTTATACGGGCATGTTTTGGATGGTTTACAACCGTCTAAATTCAAGGTCGGGGATACGGTTAGAGTGAGTAAATACAAAAATATTTTTGCAAAAGGGTATACGAAGCTAATTTCACCGAAGAAATTTTTAAAGTGTCTAAAGTCCTTCGAGGAGATCCCACCGTTTACGAAATAGAAGACCACGAAGGAGAACCGATTATCGGTAAGAGTTGTCCCTTACCAACAAAAAAGACGATACGTACAGGATAGAAAAAATACTTCGGAAAAAGAACGGAATGGCATTAGTGAAATGGTTAGGGTACGATAGCCCATCGTGGATTCCAGTAAAAGATATAAAGGATATTCAATAAAAAATGTCGGAAGAAGATTTTACCAAATACGAAACGTCGTACAGGCAATATTACGGATCGAATTATAACAAAGCGTTACGAAATTTAAAAAAATACCAAAAAACGCATGGAAAAACAATTCGCAAAACAATATCCAAACGCTCATTTGGACAGATTTAAGTTTAACGTCATCTTATCCAAAACAGGCGACGTTACCGGGACGAGCATATCGTTTAAAGTCCGCGATGGACAATTTTTAGACATTACGACCGATGATTTTAAAAAATTATATTCGGGTGAATTACATTGGTTACCGACCATCTGGGATACGAGCGGGACGGTTGCACCGTTTACCTTAGCGTCGTCGTCGTTACCACATAAATTATAGGAAATTCACCATTTACGTCAATGCAAATTCTGGGTTTACAAGTAATTTCGACGCGTTGTCTACGTCGTGGGAAGAGAACGCAAACGATATTACAAAAATAGCCGTGAACAAAGACGATCCGTATTTTGCATCGTTATTAGCGGCTTACATTATTTCTTACGTGGGTGGAATAAGCCGGAAACATTTAACAGGTGATAATAACGTTGTTACAAGTATTGCGCGGTGCTGCCTCTATTACCATATGAAACGGTTTACGGGAACGCCAGAAAAAATGTCGCCGTATATTACGAACGACATTAAAAAAATAATTCAAAAAAACATTCCACACAAACGTATATGGGCTCATAAATTCGAACGAACGCGTGTCGAGATAAATTATTGGTATTCGCATCATGCGAATAAAAATAGCATTAGGAATTATAGGTATAGGATGTCGGCGAATAATACAGGTGTTCTTAGTGTTGACTACGAAGAAGTTTCAAAAGTCGTTAACGATAGCGATACCGATTGGATGAAATTCATTAAAGACGATAGCGACGGTCTTACAAAAACAGGACAAATTTTAGTACAACCGGCTATCGAATCGTACGTGTATAGCGTCTTAGGAGCACAAGCACAAACGCGATGGTCTATTGTCGGGCAAGGTGCAAAATCGTTACAAACGCAGCAAATATTCCATCGGCTTGTTCGGGATACGATTGCACAAGATAACCCTGCAAAAGCCATTTCGGATATGCGAAAAGCCATTCAAGACACAAACGTCGTATTAAACATGGCTATTACGCCAGGTATTATTTTAATCTCATCCAATATGATTATTTAAAAAAAAAAAAGTCGAAGGGTACAACAACGTTTTAACCATCGCTACGAACGCCATGAAATTTGGCGTGAATACAAAAGTTAATTACGTTGCTCCTAAGGTAACGAAGAAGCCACCTATACCAACTATAACGAAGAAGCCACCTATACCAACTATAACGAAGAAGCCACCAACTATAACAACACAACCAAACGCTCATCTTCCATACCTTTTAGGTAGTACGATCGGAATAGGGTTTTTAGTCACGAAATTTGTTTTGTAATTTCATAACCTGTACAGGTTATGAAACTCATTTAAAACAATAGTTTAGTTGCTAAAACTCCTGCTACCGATCCCGTAACGCCAACGACAACGTTCGTATACGTTTTCATCTCGTCGGACGGTTCGTAATAATCGTTTATCGTAGGTTCCGGTCCAATATCTTCGTCCATTGCCGTCCGTAACTTGTGCAACGCTTCGTTCGTCGCATCTAAATCTTTATTCGCATCGACCAATTGTTGATGAAATAAGGCGACTTTGTTTTTTTTCTCGACGGATTCTTTGTACCATTCGTCTTGTGCTGCTTTTAGCCGTTCCATGGCTAAATTATGTCTTTTCATTTCATCTTCGTATCCTTTTTTGTCTAATTTGTGGAAAACGTAACCGGCACCTGCAAAAGCAACAGCATTAAATAACCCACCTGCTACGACGCTTGCCATTCTTTTATCTAAGCCTTTTTAAACGGTTCAGCCGGGACCCAATCTTTTTTCTGTGCGAATTTTACGAGTAATGACCCACCACCCACTGCGACTGCCATCTTCACCAAATTTTGCATTGTCCGTGTCACGCCAAGGTTTTCTCTTAAAAGTTTACTGCTTGCCATCGATACTCCAGCGGCCCCAACCGTGATAAGCCCAGCATTATACAAACTATTTAAAACTTCTTCTTTCGTTAAAGACATTACTTATTTATTTACAAATCATCAAAATTTTTTTTTTCTGGTTGTTTTTCTTGTGTCTGTCGTTGCTCTTGTTGTTGGGGTTCTTCTTCTTTTTTACAAAGAAAACTATAGGTCCCGTACCCAAGACCGATTACACCGAGCACGCCTACGGATACATAGAGAAGGTTTGAATTCCCGGTACATTCTTCTTCCAATTTTTTACACTCCTCTGCTTTTCGAGCTTTAGCTTCTTTGGAAATAGCTGCTAAACGTTTCCCTTGTGCTACCCGGCCAGGGTTTTTCACTTTTTCGACCGTAGTTATTTTAGGTTCTTCTGACATTATTTATTTAAATGACTTGTATTTTTTTGTAAAGTACTTCAACAAGTTCTTTGTAAAGTACTTCAACAAGTTCTTTGTAAAGTACTTTGTACGACTCGTAGTTTTAGCAATGGCGTTTTTTACACTGGGTGTGTGCCAACGAATGGCGGAACGTAGTGAAGATTAAATAATTCTAAACAAAATTTTGTTTAGAATTGAAAGTAAATTTTTTTAGAAGATTTTAAACTGTTGCGTAAGGTACATAAAAATGTCCCATACGCGGTAGTGTAAGGTACACAAACATGCTCCATACGCAATAGTTTGAACAATTTCAAACTATTATACGTACCACGCTGAGGTTGGTGGCACCGTTTTTAATTTATCCAAGGCCGACATTTTAGACCATTTTCTATTTAAATCGCGAATATACGGTTTCACGATCGTACGCACGATATGTCCTTGGACGTGTTGTCCTGCGTTACTTAATTCGTTAGCAAGACATGTTAATCTTTTCTGTTTTTTCCTCTCAACAACCCGATGGTCACGAAAGAGGACAGGTAGAATTATATATCGAATAGGTTTGTAGACCCCAAGACGTTGGTCGGGCTTTTCGAAAAGGAACGATTTTGTAATAGCACTAACTATAAGTGGAACTTTGTTTGTTGGGTTTAGTTCACAAAGGTTGAATATGTAAAATAATAATGCCTCTTGGAAAGCTTTTTGTTCAAAGTAACGGTCAGTAATTTGGTACCATAAACAATTGCATCGGAACTCGCGAATAACTTTTTCGTATAAAATTTCATTGTGGTTGAACGTAAACATGTTTTTCTATACTTTTTAGAAGTATAGAAAATTTAATGCAATTTTTTTAGTCGACAGAGTTGAGGCAAGCGTACGAATGCTTAAGACTTTTTAGGTGACGGTTTAAAGCATACGAATTACCAAACGTGTGTCCACATACGCTACAAAAATATTTTTGACCCTAAACTATTAAAATAATGTCTCCTTACACATTCCCTTGCCTTCTCGTTATTTTTCTTAATTGGAGGGTTTTTATTTAAGTCAGGGTTTAGTAGTGCAATCCATTCTTGCTCAAAATTTAAAATTTCTATTTTACCACATGAAGGAACCACTACCAATGGGACGATTTCCCCTTTTTTCGGTCCTACTTCATCCATTCGTTTATAAAGCCTACTACTACATCTTTTTGAATCTGCCCTATGTCCAATTAACCTTTTAGGCAAAGGCTTGGACGTACTACCTATATAAATATCAGTCCCATCATCTTCCTTATCCGTTCGTTTTAGTAAACAGACGGTCCTAGGTTTTATCTCATCATCCGACATGTTTATTTTGTAACTTAAAAAGTTACAAAATTTTTTGCATTCGATTTATTCCTTCGATATTTCTAAACTCGGGTATAAAGGCGGGGCGGTTGGATTATTCCGAACTTCTTTTAAGACCTGTTCACGTATAAGTTGTTCACCGACGGTTTTTAAATGTTTTATCTTTGTTTTCTTGATCTCTTTACACCTTTTTATACCTCGAACACTCGTAACCGTATTTGAACCCATATCGACCAATGCGACTGCACCCCCAAGTGCCGCGATCACAATAGCAGGTGGAAAAAATAATGCGGTCGTGATACCGCCGGCGACGAGCATACTTTTTACTAATGTCTTTGCTAAAAACACCGCTTTTTTCTTGTTCGACTTATTCTTTAAATTTTTTACGTCGTTAACAAGATCGTCTTTTAAACGCAAAAGACTTTCTTCGGTCGCTTGTGTAAGGTCCATTATCTATATAATAGCTTTTAACGCTAAATTCATCAACGACCTTGCCTTAAACAGTTTTTGTGTATTCAAGTTAATATCATACAGTGCAGGTGTTTTTGAACGCCAATGGTATAGTGCTAATGTTCGAATCCCATCTTCGCAAATAATTCTTTTATCGTCATTAGCAGACAATGCTACTTTTTGAACCGTCTCTGTATAAATGTTCATATTACGGTAATGAACGTTCTTGTTAAACACACAATCCTTATAGTCTTCTAAAGTTATTTGGGTTTTCACCACACGCTTTTTAACCCCCTTGCGCTTTTTCCCCCCACGCCCAACACATGCTTTTGTATTACAATGCCCTGCACAATATTGGTCATTGCACATTGTGTATTGTGTATATAATCGTGGACTTTAAATGCGTATAATTTCGACCGTGGTCCTGCAAATTCGGATATTTGTTGCCCGCCGGCCTCATCTTTCATTAAGCCGATAATTTTCTTATTAACCCTAGGTAGATCCGCAGGATGATTTTCTGGATACGCGCTCGTGTCGTACATGGAAGAAACATCGTCACGAATGTCATTATAGAAATCTTCTGTTTGGATGTCATAGCACAAACTATCTGTATCGGTAAATAATAACTGAGCACGACTACCGTATTTCTTTTTAATATGATTATAATGAAAGTCGTACATAAGAGTCTTACTTAGATCAAGGATAGACATGCCGAGGTAAATAGGTTTACATTAGTTGACGGTTAGTTAGATGGACGGCTACCAAATCTTCGAAAAAAATATTAACACGATCAAAATTGGGTTTGTTGACTAATTTTTTTAACGAATTTTCATTTGTAACTAATCGAACATCAACACGGCTACGTACATTCTCCATGGTCTTTCCAAACACAGAATTATTCATGAGTTTAAAAAAGTCCTTCTCAAACTCCGTTGTTCCTTGCGTTCGTAAATCGGTATTTAGCTGGATGTAATCTTTTAACCACGGACGTTCATTAAATTTAATACCGCGGCGAACCTTTTTAAGGACCATGCCAAGACTTAAATATTGTTGCAAATTCTTGTTGTGTAATATGTATTTTTATCGCTTCCTTCAATTAGCACTACATCCGGCAGATATCTTGTGGCGACGAGCTCCGTTTTCTGTGCTTCTACTTTACGCAATAACAATATTAGACTCATTTTGGAATAATTATGGCAGTGTGCGTATTGCGCAACACACACGCCGGTTTATTGATTTTGTAATAAATGAGTTAATAACTAACATAACAAATCATTAACGAAATTAATTGATTAACAGTTAACACAGAAAAGGTGGGGGTACTAACAACGCCCACGATTTAAAACTATACTAGCTTAATATACAGTAGCATAATGTTGCGTTACGAAGAAAACGGGGAGGAGGGAGGGTTAGAATTCAGTCGATGAAAAGATGAACCTTGCACAGCCAAAGCCAAAGGCAGAATGAGCTCAGAACAGTTCTGCCTGACGTATAAGGACCACTCCTCTCCGTTTCCCGCGCTTTACATTCACGTGATCATAAAGTTATTGGGACTTTGACCTATATGTTCTAATTATATTACCTAACTAACATATTTCTGTCCCCTAAGGGCAGGACCGGAAGCAATAAAATCTTTATTGGTATGCCAATAATTCCTTTATCGCTTCCTTCAATTAGCACTACATCCGGCAGATATCTTGTGGCGACGAGCTCCGTTTTCTGTGCTTCTACTTTACGCAATAACAATATTAGACTCATTTTGGAATAATTATGGCAGTGTGCGTATTGCGCAACACACACGCCGGTTTATTGATTTTGTAATAAATGAGTTAATAACTAACATAACAAATCATTAACGAAATTAATTGATTAACAGTTAACACAGAAAAGGTGGGGGTACTAACAACGCCACAAGTCTCCTTGGGTAGAGGAGACACCCCACCCCGTCGTCACAAGAGACCGCCAGATGAACTATAATATTAACTATGCACGCAAGTAAAAAAGAATAACGAAAATCAACGCGGACAACCTCGCTCATCTTGTTTAGCTTATTAGATAATGTTTATGGCAGCCTAGAACAGTTCGTGCCCCTGCGTTGAACTGTCAAGAAGCCATGATGAACAATTCTAGAGTTCTGTTAGCCTTGCCCCTGCGTCAGCGTCACAGAACCTTAGAAAGGAACTTGAGGTGAATGGCAATGATGCTAATAAAAGTAGAGAACTGCAAGGTTTTACCGCGACCATTTTAGAAAGCCGGGCTTAGCAAACAAAATTGTATGATGCAACCAACATCAATCCCAAGCAGAATTACAGCCTATGTTGCAACAATGCTTGTACGCAGGCCTGGACTCCGGATATATTTACGGAAAGCGTCGGATTTCCAACGACCTAATAGGCGAATTTGAGCGTCGGAGAAGCCGTTTTCCGCTGCAAGGGTCGCTGCACCAATGCGAAAACTGTGCCCTTTATACTTGGCAGGATCCAAGCCACAAGTACGAAAAATTAATGCTAGGTAATCAGTAAAAATTTTGAGCGAGACAGCGCGACCATCCTCTGTGCAAAAAAGAGGACCATTAGAAAAACCACGACGTGAAAGATAGGCAAGCAAACTCTGCACTGGGCATACGTCAGAACGCCGGTTTAAAGTTATAGATACAGCACGCTGGTTGTAAGAGTGCTTAAAATTTTTGAATGTCAGTTTAAAGCCGACTATTTTGCCTGAATTGTCAAGCAGTCGACCAACTTGATCCAGCTGCAGCACGGCAGATGACCTAGGACAGTAAGTAATTTCTCCAACGCGTAAAAACCCGAAAAATGCTGTTGTACACATTGCTGTAAACAAATACCTGCGATAGTCACTCCCACAGATAGTTGGAGTCTGTTGCAAAATGGAGCGAAGGATAGGAAGGGTTATGGGCATTCGAGTGTCTAAATGCGACCCAAGTTTACCATAACCCTTCAACATTTCAATCACCCAAAAAACCTTTGTGGGATCATGCACCCCGGCAAGGCGATGACTATAACCCAGTGCAGAAATATAAGTGTTGGCCGTCGAAGCTGCGTAATTACGCTGAAACATGTAAGCGATAAACAAGCCTAAATTTGAGGGCGAAATGGGCAAATGAACCGACGCGGAATGAAAAACAGTATAGGCAAACTGGGTATAGAGTTTCCAGGCCCGGCGATATGTAGGGATGGATGATGGCTGCAAACTAGACTGAATTAATTTAGATGTTATAACTGCCAATTGTGTGGTAGTAGCGGAATCGGGATGGCTGTCGGCATGGATTGTACACCCACTGGAGCTAGCTGCCTGAACCTGGAAACCTGTAACCGAGACAAAGAATCTGCTAACACGTTCTTGACACCAGGAACATGCCGAGCCCGAAATAAAATATTGAAACTCAAGCAAGCCAGCACCAGCCGGCGCACAAACACCATAACAGTCGCATCGCGAGAAGTAGCTTTATTTATAATATCCACCAATGCCGCATTATCCGTGAAAAACGTAATGCGTTGGTTACGCATTGCGTCCCCAAATAACAGAACACTAAGCACGATCGGGTAAAATTCTAAAATTGTGATATTAAATTTCTTCCAGTCATCAGGCCACGCGCCAAAAAACCACTTTGAACCAAATATGCCCCCGTAGCCTAGACTACCGGCGGCGTCCGTGTATAAGTTTAAACTAAGCGAATCATTCCATGCATCATTAAGAAAAAACGAGCGGCCATTGAAATCATCTAAAAAGGATTGCCAAAGTGCGAGATCTGCTTTTGATGATTTATTTAGACGTATGAAATGGTGAGGGGATTTGACACCTCTCGTTAAATCAATTAGGCGACGCAAGAAAGCCCGGCCTGGGACAACTACTGAGCATGCAAAATTTAATAAGCCAACTAGTGACTGAATTTCCCGCAAAGTAACTTTCTTGCGCCTAAGAAAAGTTGAGACTAGTGTTTTGCATTTCTCAGTTTTGTCCGGAGGTAAACGGGCCTCCATGCGTAAAGTGTCTAATTCAATCCCAGCAAACGCAAGGACATTCTCTGGGCCGACCGTTTTCTCCGGCGCCATTGGGACGCCTAGGTAAGCGCAAAGTGACAAGAAACGATCAAGGTTAATGCGACACTGGTGAAAAGTAGGCGCGGCCATAAGATAATCATCAAGAATGTGGATTAAATGCGGCATAGACAAATATTTTTTGGCAACTCATTCGATAGCAGTGCTAAATATCTCGAAAGTGCGACACGATGACGCACATCCCATTGGCATAACCCGGTCATAATAATATTTCCCTTGCCAAAAAATTCCCAAGAGGTCGTAATCTCTGGGCAGAATAGGAATAATGCGAAAAGCACTTTTGATATCGGTTTTAGCCAGAAAACAACCTTGTCCTAATTGTTTAATCATAGTAACCGCGTCATCAACGCGAGCGTACTGAACAGATGTATCGTCAGTGGAAATACCGTCATTTACGGACGCCCCACTAGGAAATGACAAGTGATGAATTAAGCGATATTCCCCAGGAGCTTTTTTAGGTACGACCCCTAAAGGTGACGCACGAAAATTAGGAAGAGGTGGGCTATCGAAAGGCCCAGCAAGGCGACTGACCGCTAATTCTTTCGAGATTTTAGCACTAACTATCTCAGGATTTTGTTGTGCGGAAATAAGGTTGTTTGCAAAAAATGAAATACGATCTCCCCGAAAATGGAGAGGAAAGCCAAATTTAAAGCCAGTAGACAAAATATAAGTCAATGCCGAATCATATCCACACAATAATGGGAGCAATTTTTCAATTTGAACCGGAGTTGGTAGGGCGTGATTTGGCAACAGTTGGGGCTGGTTTAAGAGTGGACTGTGGGGAACGAAAATTACACCTTAGCGCAGGGTGAACAACACCACATTTAAAACATTGATGCTTGAAATTACAGCCTGAGCAATCAATTCCCCGGTGAAATTTACGACAAAAACCCTTGGGAATCAAGGATCCGACAGAAGACGAATTGTGGCGCATAGGCGTTTGGGCCTTGGAAACACGCGCATTATGAAAATTTTGTGCCCTGATCCATAGTTCCCAATGTGTGGACCCCTAAGGAAATTCAGTAGGTTTAGATTGGCGCAAGAGACGAAATTGCGTGTCATAAAAACGCCAATCCGCCCCGCGTGCCGCCAAATCGCGCACAACTTCGCTATATTTCGTAAGCGCTGGTGCATCTATTGGAAATTTTGCAGTATAAACTCCAACGAAAATCTGAAAAGCCGAAGTCCATGCATCAATGTTGGGCACGGCTTTCGGCTTTTGTGACGGTTCAATGGACAAAGTGGGCAACGATGAACCGTGTGGTGAGCTCAAAGACAAATGATACCGGGTATCACCTGCCCCGGAGCTAAGTAAAACGCCAAAATCAATAAATTCGTGAGCCCAAATTTTAGTTTTAATTTTGGGGCTCACGTTAGCATCAATCGGTACATTAACAGAATCGAAAGTAGGTAATGCAGGTTGCGATGATGGAGAGACTTGAATAAAATTTGCCTCGCCTGTAACATTATGTAAAACAGAAGCTACTGGCGCAGGTACAGTCGCCTGCGACAGTGCGCTACCTGACTCTACAATAGGCATTTCCACCAACTCTGTCGCTGCTGATGAACCTGACGGCGGCGGAGCAGAAGGACCAGTTCCTTGGATGGTCGCTAGAACAGCCTCTGACACGGCGGAGACAATGCGCTGGAACGTGGCATCGTTCAACGAACCAGAAGGATTATGCGCACCTTCAGCTGAAGTGGTGGCGGTTGGACCTTCTTCAACAGAGGAGACAACACTGGCTGCTTGTCGCTGCGTCGTAGTCATTGAAGGAGTTCTTCGCCGGGACGATTGACGACGTGACCCCGTTGGTTGCGCTCGTCGCTGAATTCTAGTGCTTGGACGAGTAGCAGGCATGCTGAAAGAAAAAACTAAAGAACGAGACAGGGAGACGTAGCATTGCACGCGAGTAGATGGAAAGACACGCGGCAACGACTGTAATTAAATGTAAAATAACCGTACGCAGATTTATGCATGTACGGAGAAAACAAGATGCCCGCCATCAGTGTAGTAGAGAATAGAATAACAGACCCCCACAAAGTGAGTCACATAAAAAACAGCAGAATAATCATGGCATACAGCGAAGGTAGCCGCAATTGATTATTCATCTAAATGCTGCATATAAAGTAATATATAAGGGCGATCTGATAACAGCATGCCGCACTATCCCACAATATATTGATATCAACTGTGGGCATCTGAAAACAATAAATTGCTCTATCCCACTTAGACATGCATTTTTTCGCACACAGGAACAACTAGTCATATATAATGAATACGATACAGTATGATTATGACATGTGTGTTGCATATGACGCAAACGGCACAAGTATTGATGGACAAGCCCTGTGGGATAAAATTATATATAACCAGCCCTATTCATGAATGTCCTGACTGTGTCGAAAAAACCCAATGTTGATACCGCAACGTGGGCATCTGAAAACAGTCATGTTGATCTAGCCCATACAACATAAAACGTGCATGTGGTACATATAGATTAACACATAGGCGGGAATGCCAATAATAGTATATATGAAGTACCACGAATATAAACGTGATCGGACGCACGTAAAATTATAGGGTATGACCTAATCACAGCATGCTGAGAGCTTTTAAAATAGCTCCACGATAGCTTCTGTATAAACAATACTGTCCCTGTGCATTACAGTGTACCCCGTCTAAGGACAACAAAGTGCGATCTGAGCGATAAAATTCTTTATGCTCCCATAAAAATATATTTTGCTGGTCAGCAAGGATAACTGACAAATATTGGCGCAAAACTGCGGCTTTGGCGTTAAAATCGCAATCGGGAGACCAAGTGTGGGGAATGTTACGGTTTACGACTTGACACACCCCAACAACACGAACTTTATATTGATCGCGAAGTACTTTTGCTAGGTCGTCAATTTTAGAACCCACAACCTCGGGGCGAAGAGTAGAGAGATCGTTTGTACCTAACTCTAGAATTACGATATCTGGTTTATATTTTAGAACCAAAGATAAATCATATGCATGTATTTTGTCGACCGTGCGGCCGCCTGTACCATACAAAGAAATATGCCCCGATTCAGGTAAATGAAAATTAGGGGCAGCACGTGCATCAAAACGCGCAGCCAAATCGTCCTTAAGACGACAAACAAAGGAATGACCCAAAATTAGAATATTCGGTACAGACATTGACATGACTAGTACAAGAAGAAAAGAAAGGATAATTACCTTATCGAAATGTAGAATTCAGTCGATGAAAAGATGAACCTTGCACAGCCAAAGCCAAAGGCAGAATGAGCTCAGAACAGTTCTGCCTGACGTATAAGGACCACTCCTCTCCGTTTCCCGCGCTTTACATTCACGTGATCATAAAGTTATTGGGACTTTGACCTATATGTTCTAATTATATTACCTAACATATTTCTGTCCCCTAAGGGCAGGACCGGAAGCAATAAAATCTTTATTGGTATGCCAATAATTCCTTTTCTTGTCTTGTAGGTTAGGGATAAGTTTTTGAACTTTATTGATTCCTAAGGACTCGGGGGCTAAAGGATAGTCGTTATGATAGTCGTGTAAATTCTTCGGATACTCGAGATCAACTTCTAAAATACACCCTACATCATCACCTTCGCATATGAAATCCCAATGTGGTAATTGGCAATCAGGTAACCATTCGAACCCGTCTACGGGTAGCGGTTGGCTCACGGCCCATCCGTAAAGATTGTTAGCATCAAGATACATAATATAGTTTGTCTTCTCATCTGGGTTATAGTCTGACCCCAGATACGGATTATTGGCTTTCGCGTACCTTTTTGTAATAGTACTAATTCCTCCACGTATGCCCGACTCGACCATTAAGTACATGTTTGGATCGGTTAGTAACTCTAATTTTAAACCTGAAATTTTTAAAGCGGCGTCCCATGCGAGGCCAGGTGCTGTATAGCACCATAAGGGCGGGTCTAGCCCATAATTTTTTAAACACACATCTCGATAGTTTTCCATCACGTCCACAAGTAATAAGACGTCGGTTTTTAAATATAAGTCGTGATAATTACGCATGGTCTTACATTCAAATTCATTCCAAACCTTTTGAGCATGCTCGTATTGATCGTCGGAAATATGCTCGTCGTTTAATTTGCTGTAGAAACATGTTTTAGATGGAAGTTGGGTCGTTGCCAACTTACTATAATCGCTCATAAATTCATAGGGGAACACGCCTTTCTTTTTTAACAATTCGTTCGTTCCTAAACCACCTTCAAGATTCCTAAGCTGGTTAGAACCAAGCCCACTAACAAGTTCATCTAAGCTTTTTAACGTAAACTTCACTGAGTCTAGAAACCGTATTTCTAACGGTTTTGACTCTGGATTATAGTTAACCTTTTTCGAAAAAGAAATATACTTTTCATCTGTTTTTGGAATGCAGTTCACGTCGCCCCCTAAACTTTTAACAAACAAATGCGAGTCATATCCTTCTAAATTATGGAACAAGACCGGTACAAACATCGGCGTTCCCATTTTAAGGGAGCACCGCGGTACTTTCCTGTTAAATGACAATGATCTCTTACCTTATCATTACCCAATGTAATTTTACAGGCGTAACATGTTTCTGCGTTTTGAAATTCTACCTCATCGGCGTCTGTCATTCTAATCGGAATGGGGGTTGTTAAAATACCATAAACTTCCACTAAATCTTGCTCTAAAGACTCCACAAATTTACGACCGATGTCCTCATCTTCTTGTTGCATTGTATACAAAACCGTTTTTGACTTGTAAATATTATCATCCATGCATGTAATCGTATAACAAAACCCGCTCGGTGTATGTTGTTGATATTGTGTCGTGCCTTGCCCAATCTTATTGTCTACAGGAGGTAAAAAACACTCAAAATCAGCGTACACGGCGAACGGGACCTTTTGCATGCGTTGGTAATTTTTAAAATACTCGGTATTGTTTAAGGGGCTCGGGTGAACGTGACGTAAATGGTCGTGTTTAGAGCACCATTCTAAATGGTCCTGTAAAACATGATCTGAACTGAAATGGTTCAAACATCGCTCGCAAATATATTTTTTATTATGATTTTTACTTTTTTGACCCGAAACAAGCCGACTTAGGTTTTTGACGACACTATAATTTTCATCGTAAAAAAATAAATTAACGGCCTTGTCATAATTCGGTGGACTTATGCGTCGTAACGTATAAATCCTGCCATACCTACCCGATTCCTCATCGTAGGAAAACACATTAACATTCATTTTGTTATTTTTTTCAAATACGCCAATATCTTTAACCTTCACAGGGAACTCTAAGCCTTCCCAACTATATTTTTCGGATTGTTTACGTAGTATTTTTGAAATTCGACCGGCGTCACGCTCGACAGGATGTAATGTGCGTGTAACCGCCCATTTAAAACATTGGTCGTCGTTATTTTCCATATTAATAACGGCTTTTTTGTTAGCAACATATTTTGGTGAGGGTTTATAGCTTCTACCTTTAACCGGGTCGAATTTCGTAATGTAAATATCTAGCCTATCAACAGAATGTAGACGCCATCCGCTGCCATTTGTAGAAATTCTCTAACATCCGTTCACGCATGTCGGCATAGCCATCATTAGCATTATTGTAAATCGTATGAACTTTAGACCGGCAATGAATAACCGTGTACGTATTCTTACCAGTGACAGGGTCAGATTTTACAAGTTTAAGTGTAAGTACAGTACGCCGTTTACTTTTTTCCCAGCACTATTAATAGAATTGATCAGCCAGACAGTAGCGTCTACCGTTTGGTCAAGAAAAACAACAGGATCCTTTTGTTCGGTACCTTTGAACGTCCATTTTTGCGTATTACCACGGATAGCGTCCGTTATTAAAACCGGACGTAACTGTCTTGGTAGACGACGCTCGTTTGCTTGAATTTCTTTGTGCCATTTTTTAAACGCCGCCCGTTCTCGTGCTCGTGTTTCCTTGGTGTGTAGACGGTCCATGAACCTGACCCTACGACCTAGTTCTTTCTCTGAAGATTTCTCCCAAATGTTGGTCTCTCTAGCCCGAGCTCGGTTTAGACGGGCTTCTTCTTTTTGCTGTTGTTTTTTAAGCCCCTTTAGCCCTTTCTGTCTTACCATTTCTTGGGCTTTTAAAACCCTATGCCGTTCTTTTTCACGTAAGGCTTTTACTTCCTGATCCTCTTTTTGCCGTTGAATTTTTTCACGCTCTTCACGTTGACGCCGATTACGTTCAATACGCGCTTCTAATAAAGAAGCATTACACTTTTGCTGACGCATCAGCTTCCGGAATTTGTCACCAACGTCAATGTTGATGCTCATTGTGTCCTTTCGTTTGGATTTTTTATTGTTGTTCATCTCTTGTTTTATTATATACCTATTTTTCCTTTCATTTTTTTGAAAGAAAAAATTATAAGAATCTCGCTTCCCCATTAGCCACCATCGCGTACAATTGGGCTGGAAAATTACCATATGCCTTCGCAGCCTTAATCATACTTGGGAAACGCTCGTTCGTTTTACAAATTTCAATACCCCGGGTGGATGGTTTCTTCTTTTCATCTAATTGTATCCCTAATTTTTCTGCAAGACTGTGCTTGGTAAATGTATAAAAGTATTTAATACCTTCCGCTTTGGCTATAATGTCTAATTCTTTCCGTGTATATTTTTGACCTATTTTTTTCCGCATCTCGGCGGCTTGTTTTTGATTTTCCATATGCTTTATACGGCTATTCATTTATTATATTATACTAAAAATTTCAACTTTTTTTTATTTCATGATTTTTTTCATCTTGTGCACACCCACTTCTGAAACGTACCGTTTTATAACAGAATCGTGCATAAGTTTAATACCCTGACCACGACACACGGATACTCTTGTATGATCTGAAGATAAGTCAAGACAATTATCTACTTTTCCAACAACCCGACGATGACACCTATTGCAAAATTTCATTCTTGTTGCTTTTTCAAAAAATGACAAAAATATTTTCGCGATTTTTAATCATCATCACACAAGGCCTTTACCTTGGGCTTCTCTCGCGGAGGAGCCTTTTTAATCTCGATCTCGTCGACACGGACCAACAAACTCGGACTTTCGCAACCTTTGTAAATAGCCGTTATAGTAATCAACCCAGAAACCAAAACATATTTGACGTCGACCATACCCTCGTCGAATTGGTCAGGTTTTAACTTCAAATACAGCGTTTTATAGACGTCTTTTTTGACAAGACACCGCAAAAGCGGTTTGGTTAATGGACCATCCAAAAACGTCTCGGCTTTCGTCTCGACAGCCTTTAGTCTTGAAAAAAGCTTGTCCTTGATATTAATACCAATCAAATAGTTCTTAAATTCCTTATTAAACGATAATCCAAAATGCGAATAACACTCCTTTAACGCAAACGTGATCGTGTCTTTGTCATGGACCAAGTTGTCATATTTGTCGTTGGACTTAGAGACTTTGATGAGTTCGGGATTAAATGACATTGTTTACCTTGCTTGGATTTTGCAAAAATATTCTCTCGATTTCACTGAGCTATACTATATATCTGGAGACCGCATTTTCGTCCAAAAAGTGTAATCGAAAACATGGCGGATTGTGACGTAAAACGCGTCACTGGTCCCTATTTTTTTCGGATGATCGCTGACCAGGAAAGCAGTCCAAAGCTTTCCTCCCCCCCTGTTCTCCCTGGATCATTGCCTAAATTTTCAATGAAATTTTTTAAACTGCGCTCACTTTGTTTAAAACATGCCTCGTCCTTGTTCCGTTTTTTGGTGCAAGAACTCTTGAAAGAGAAAAGGAATATCTTTTCCCGGGTAAGATTTCCTGAATATTTAATTTGTGCTATAGTTATACGCTTTTCTTTGTACGCGGAATGATCGTCACTCTGTTATTTTGCATCTCGCTATGTTTTGACGAGATCAAAAATTTTGCTGTATTTTTTCAGCTGAATATGTGGTAAGGCGATGTTTGTTTTTCATGATTCTATACAAGCTTGTTTTTGCTTTGTAAGTTTGAAAATATTAGGAATAGACCCGACAAATATAAGCGAAATTTAGTTGTATAATGTAAAGAACTTACAGCTTTAGCTGCGACACTTTCAAAAGCTGAGCTGTTTTCGTGAAAGTTTAATAGCTTGCTGTGGTTTAAGTCCTATACAAAGTATAGTTAATGATTTACAGTGCTTCTCAACCGGAAGCCGATTTCATACACACGACGTCGACATGCTTTATAAAATTTACAAGCAATTGTTTTTTGATCTAATTACAGTTTTCGAGATGAAATAAAAAGTCCAGAACTTCACGGGAAATGGGTTAGTTCAAGGATTAAACAGCTGTTCACCAGTAGAGATTGTTCCTGTGCAAGACAGCCGAGTTTGTTCGGAGCATTTCAGTACTGAAATGTTTGACAATTAAATATGGGTTGCTTGGCGAGAAAGCAGTATTGAAATCAAATGCTGTGCCAACAATATTTGAAAATCCTGAACTTCATAGCGAGCAAGCGACACCAACAATATTTGAAGTACATTCTCAGGTCAGTATTTTTCACCCAAAAACTATGCGTATACCAACATAGATTAGCTTGAAGTGTTTTACATTATGCATTTTTACATGTTTTTATACAAAAAATAACAGAGTTAAATACAATAATGTTCCCAATCAAAAGTACCTGCCAGGTTATAGTTGAGGACATTTTGATAATGGTTATGATTGGAATTTGGTTAAAATATAAACGTTTAGTTCCTATTCCTCTCTCTTAAGTACATGTGTATGATATATTATTGAATGTGATGTCAGTACTGACAATACAACTTATAACGTGGAGATCACTTGTTATGGTTAGTGTATGATTTCTAGCATAACAGCATGCACATAGTGGTAGTAATTCAGCTACCAGACATGCACGGCTTAGAAATCCTTCTAGCCAGGCTGGGTGTTGGTTTTTGTTTCTTTAATTTATTTTTCTATTACACTAACCCTGTCAGTGTTACAGTTTCTTGTTAGTTGTTCCTGGTGTGTGGGCTCCTGGTTGGCTAGCAGGAAACATACCTCGCAAGCCAGGCTTTTTGAGAGTGGTGCCTTCCGCAGGCTGGCTTGGCAAAT
This sequence comes from Muricea muricata, assembly GCA_963855995.1. Classification (NCBI taxonomy): domain Eukaryota; kingdom Metazoa; phylum Cnidaria; class Anthozoa; order Malacalcyonacea; family Plexauridae; genus Muricea; species Muricea muricata. The sequence continues at coordinate 2,991,993 of OY979716.1, forward strand.
TGAAGCCCCTGAATAACTAGGCACCCATTATCCATCAGTGATGCAGTGGATATTAAATAGCAACACATTCACCAATATTGTGTTTTATATATAACATAATGTACATATTTATTACAGTGAATTAAAATGGTAAATTTATTGACGTTTTCTAATTACTAATTTTCTAATTCCAGGAAGGTATTGCAGATGGTTTATGGATCCACTGGAATGTCATTGGCATATATGTGTAGACCAAGAAAGTATTGAGCTATTGTATTATTTGAAATAGCGTGTGTAAAGCACTATACTATATCATTGGAATCACAGGAAATGCTGGTTATTTTACTTGATATATTATATTACTAATTACAGAGATGGCTCACTGGTACGGTCATGAATTAAAACAAAGTGTGCAATGAACAGCCGAACCAAGGAAAGTTGTCAGAACAATTAAGACATATTTTGCTTATTGTATGTGCATTATGCGTCTAACGCAGTTAACAGTATCAACATTGTCTTAATAATTTGGGGTTGTGTGTCCAACATGGTCATAATATAGAAAAATTATGGCAGATAAATGAAGGAAGTTAGCAAGTAGATTTTCCTAATATCTACAATAAATCTGTTTACTAGTTGTCGCGAGTAAGTTAGCTCTGGTATTTAATTACAATTGATCATAATGATGTATATTTTACCAGAATGCATTAGGAGCATCAAATATAAATAATGTTGAAAAAAGGTGACAAGTTGCACAAAGCTAATTGACAGAAATTTTGGCATAAGTAAGAAAATAACCTACTATCTTCTGTCATTAATTTGCTTTTTAAAAGATTTTGGACCACTATGCATTCTGGTGAAATATGTAACTGCCATCTTTTTTATTATGGTCAATTTGGTGTTTATGCTCTCTGGAGCCAGAGATAACACATATCAAGTGCACGGAGACTAAGTTCACCCATTAAATTGAGGTAAGACAAGTTGCTTAAAGTGAAAAAATATATATACTGATTAGGGACTTGTCATAATGTATAGGGGAATGGGGGTGGGCTATAGGAATTTAGTTATTAAAAGGCTAATTTTGTGTGTCCGACCCCTGATTTTTGTACATATATACATGACCCACCCCCTATTTGGCACTGGAAATTATAATGCCCCCCTAGTATATCCTTAAAATTTTCATGACCCAGCCCTATTCTTGGGTTTCACATGACGTCGTACATTTCACTGGGGGTCCATACACTGTCATCAGACTGAAAAAAATTTTCGATACACTGTCATCAGACTGAAAAGAATTTTCTCTGTATGTGTTGACCTTGTCTTTGGCAGCAAATGTGTGCAATTTCGTGAGATTTGCTTGCTCCAGTGCAGTACAATCATCAATACATTTTGGGTTGACCCCCACTCAGAATTACTGAAAAAGGTTCCAGTGAAACCCAAGAATTGTGACTTAAAAAATTCATGACCCTGTTGACCCACCCCTCAATTTCCACATCCCCCCGCCCCCCAAAAATACTTTATGACCAGTTCTTACATTTCAGTTTATAGAGTAATTCATCAAAAGAAATGTTATTATTTATTTATTAAACAATTAAAACAAATACATTACAATATTCAACATTAAATTATTATTAAAGTTATTAACAAAATATACACTCATTAAAATTAGTTATTAAGTGTAATATTAGTACAATTATTAAAAATGTTGGATTTTTTGTGCCCTGTTCACCTTTTCTTTTGTGGAAGAGGCACATCAATCTTGTGTGCCCCTTTTCTCGGCAAAGCCAGCATATCATTCCTGTAAATCATAATTTAAAATTTAATAGACATAGCACAGTATATAGAAATTATTTTATTTTTGTACATACTTGCATTGCAGTTGTTCATTTGGTGGCCTTTTCGGCCACATTTCCAACAACACCCTAATTAAAAAAGAAGTCAATCGTATTTATTTATTGTTGTTAATTGTATTTGCACATTTTATACCAATATACACTCAGGGGCGCAGTCAAGGGGGGGGGGGGGGTCGCCCCCCCAATTGTCCAAGAAACCTTTTTTCAAAACGTTGAAATCCAGGTAGAAAGGTGTTGTTAGGGGGGGGGGTTATCTGATAGTGAAAGAAGACCAGTTTTGGAATTTATCGCCAAATTAAGCGATTATTACCATTTCCAATCTAAGGCAAATAAAGAATTACTAAAACATTTCTATTTTCTATCAACTTGATGGTCTCGTAAATTCTTCTTGCCCAAACTTCCACATTCATTTCATTTTCAGAAACCCTATATAGAATTTTAAATTTCCCCTGTGGGGATGTTGCCCAATACCCCTTAAATGAGCTCCCCCCCCAAAGTCAGGGCCCTGGCTAATGCCCCTGTTAATACACTGTAACTCAATTCAACCTACAATTACTATTACCATACCTTTAACCTTCCCTGATGGCTGGTCAGCTTCTTGTATGGGAATAAATAAAAAGATCAATTTTTAATTAAAAAAATTACAATAATATAAAGATTAGCAAATCAAGAAATTCAAGAATGTGTGGTAACCTGACCCTTATTACCATTAGGTACTGTATGTGCATTGCAATAATAGTCAATAGAAAAGAAAGTGTATAATTTTTACCATTTCCTCCTTCATAGTTTTCTTAATCTACAAATGATAACAGATAACTATAAGCAATGAACAAAAAGATCAATTTTTAATTAAAAAATATACAATAATATAAAGACTAACAAATCATCAAATTCAAGAATTTGTTGGAAATATAACCCTATTTACCATTTGGTAAGTGTATTAAAGTGAAAAGAAAGTGTATAATTTTTATAATTTCCTTCTTTATAGTTTTCATCATCTACAAATTACAAAATAATACTTCGAAAATAAGATACATGTATGCAAGTAATAAACAGGCTACAGATCACTACCTGCAATGAAGTGAGCAAAAGATCAATTTTTAATAAATAACCACCCATAATAATAGAAAATCAGGAAATTCAAGAATATTTGACATGTGCATTACAATAATAGTCAATAGAAAATAAAATGTATAATTTTTACCATTTCCCCCTTCATAGTTTTGAGTTTTCTTCATCTACAAATTACAAAAAAATACTTGTAAAATAAGATAGATAGATAGTCATGCAAGTAATATGATATAAACAGACTATAGATAACATAACTGTTTTATAAAACTCAGATCATGAAATATACTGTAGATGAAAACACCTTCATTCATTTCGTCCTGTTTGTCTGCTAAAGGATAACAGACTGTGATAATATATTGACATTTAATTTATTTGACAGGTATGTATGTAAGCACATTTGTAAAGGTTTCGTACATGTAAAAATATCTCACCTTTTTTTCTCTCGTTTGCTATCTGTCACTAAAAAACCACAAAATTTTCCCTTAAAGTCTTTTATTTGAGCAATAGAAAAACTATATGTACGAGCATATTGTTTAATGATAAAACAAGAACAATGAGCACTTTTTAAAAACAATTTCTTACTTTTTTCCTTCGTTTTGTGTATCTTCTTCAAAATTACTTTTGTCATCATAGAAAAAATACAATAAAAAGGTTTTAGAACGGTGTCGAGTTATCAGTGAGGGTCGGTAAAAACTATTTAAATTTCAGCATTGGAAAAAATCGCTTCGTAACTTTTAATAAGCAAAAAATGTTATGAATAAGCTCTTTCATTTCAAAACCTCTAGTTAATGCAAAACATATAGTACATTAAAACTCAAACAGTCTTTAATTCAATATAAAATAAAAAAAAATACTTACAACACTTGTGGGATCTTGATCGGATCTGATTTTTGGATTTTTTTATTTTTTGTAAAATCAGGGGGGGTGGAAATCGAGCCCACTGTCCATTGAGCCCCTATTGGTCAGCGATCATCCGAAAAAAAATAGGAACCAGTGACGCGTTTTACGTCACAATCCGCCATGTTTTCGATTACACTTTTTTGACCAAAAATATTAGGGAGTGCAGTCTCCAGATATATAGTATAGCTCAGTGCTCGATTTTTTTAAAATAATATAGAAATACTTCATGTTACAAAGGGCGAAGTGGACTTACGGAAAATTCCTTAGAAAATTTTTTAAGGAATTGACAAAAAAAATTTTTCTGACGTCATCTTGAAACCCAACAAAACCTGGTGGGAGGGGGCGGCTATTAAAATGCGCCAGAACGAACAATTCCTATACTACTACAAAGCAACTTTAGAAACAGACAACGCATCATTATTTGGTTTAACCTTCCATTCTGCAAAAACGTCAAGACAAACAATGCGCGAAGTTTCCTCAAGCTTATAGACACGCACTTTCAAATAGGCCAAAAGTTACACAAAATTTTCAATAGGAGCACAATTAAGGTCAGTTACAGTTTCATAAGTAATGTTAAGTCAATTATCACAAGCTACAACACGCGCATAATTAGGAAAAGCCAATCACAAGACACTAGCACAGGCAACTTTAAGCACGCATGCCCACTGCTGGACAAGTATGAACATTGTATACAAAGCGACCATTACTACAGGCAACACACCGGACACAAAGCACTACATTGCCATGACTCATAAAGCGATACAGGAGTCACATCCAATCTTTTACACACAAAAAGTTCTCAAACGAAACGGAAATTTCGAAGCACATTTGGCGAAACAAAGATGATCTACATGCGCGTAAGAGTCGTCACGAACGTCAAATTCGCGCTTTTTACGCACATTTTGGATTAAAAACAACTCTATTAGTAATAGTGATGTCAGAAAAACCATGTTACTAAGAAAAATATTCATTTCTAGGAGTGTTTTTATCGATTAATAAGACCTGTAAAGGTTTCAATCTGCGTGGTACAGCTTTCTGGTAAAGCATATTAATATATTAGTTGCGTCTAAAATTTTTAAAATAGTTGCATTCAACCCTTCTCACAAATAAATCTTCAGGCACTTTTCCTTCACCTAACCCTAACCCTATAACCCTAACCCTACAACCCTAACCCTAACCTTAATCCTAATCCTAATCCTAACCCTAACCCTAACCCTAACCCTAATCTCTTAGAAAGCAAGCGGGTCAGACGTCCGAAATTTTGCCTCGTCTAAAATGTCTTACTCGAGTGCATGAATTGATTTGTACAGGCCTAAAGAAAGAAAGTTAAGTGGGATCAAAAAAGTTATTTTTGAGCAACTTTATAACTAATTTTAGCTCCAACAAGTTGTTAACGCATTGCGAGTCCAGTTTCAGGTCGTTGTATAGTACACTTATACTGCTCTTCTTGAATTATCGCTAAGAATTAAAATAAAAAAAACATTCATTTGAGCGCAACTCGACAACAAACTCATTTATTCTAATATCGTAATCACACATAGCATTCTAAATCTTTGTAAACCTTAGACCTTGTCCAATTTAAACAGAAATACTTTAAGCCTCAATAAATAGCCAGCAACTTGAAAAAATCCTCTCCGAAAACGTTGCCGGCCGTGAAGGAATTCGTTGGTATGTTAACACAGGCTCGCGCTGATTGGACGAAACGATTTTCGCACGTCTGAAAATCATTTCATTATTTTGATGGGATGACATTCACTGAGAACAAATCATAAAACGACTTTTCACAGGAGAAAATCCCTGCGTAAATATCAGTATCTATACAATAAATAGTGTTCCTAAACAGCTTTTGTGTGGAAACCAGATGTTTTCATGCTGGTTTTATTTTCAAATCATTTCCTACCGCCTTAAGTGTCGCTGTTTGAATAAAAATATTTAACAAGGTCAACTAAACACCGCACAAAAAGAAAGTTCCCCCCTAAATACATCAGAATAAATTCTAAATTAATCGCTGTTAAATGTATTTATTGGTTCAATAAAGGAAGTTAATGTCGCACAGGGCTCGCTGCTCAGTCACGTGACTGATGATTGCGTACCGGGTTTTGTAGCCCCCTAGGCCAGTATAAATATCACTTACCATGCGCCTAGCCAGTTGCTAACTGTTCGCTCGCTGCTATGCATCGCTCAGCAAGGTCCTCACGTACTCGTGTTTCAAGTTTACCGTCTTCTGTCCCTGAAGTTGCAATGGCTTCGCCTACGTCGCCTTCGCAGGCAGCCTCCAGTTCGTTGGTTCCAACCGCCATTACGTCATCTGTGTCAACTCCACAGCTTGTCGCTTCGACTAGTTCAGCTTTGCCGTCACATCTTTACGCCTCAAGCTTGCTCGCTTCGCCCATCTTCCCGGCTCGAGTGGCATTTCGGTCGTAGGCTCCTGCCTTACCAGCAATGGCCGCAGGGACGCCGGAAAGGGGGGCACAGGGGAAGCCTCGCCCCCCTTGCTCTTTCTCAAGGGGGGCAGGGAAGCAAAAGTGCCCTTTTATAAAGCATACTTTATAAATGCATATATGTGGACGGAACCGTATCATCTGAGCATTGTAAACCATTTATTGTCAACTATTTGTAGCGAAATTGTTACTACTGCATATAGATTTTTAATTTCCGCATTATAAGAATTTCTTGGTTTACTGATTTGCGGGTTTACGTCGACCACTTTATAAATATAATTCATGAGACCAAAGTTGCCCTTGCCCTCTGCATTGCCCCCCTTTGCCCTACCTTCGTTCCGGCGTCGCTGAACGGCCGTTCCAGGTCAACGTCAACCCGGACCAGCGTCAAACTTTCAGTCGGGGAACTTTCCACAACCCCTGTCGGTTCAGGCGCCCTCGATGGGTCCATATGTTGTTTCATCGTCTAATCTTCCTCTAGTACCCCAGTGGCCTGCTACAACTCCCGGATTTCAGCCTCACAGTGCTTCCTTTCCTCCAGGACAAACAAAACAATTTTTCATTCCAGGTACGCCATCTTCGTTTTCTAGTAACTACCCGGTCGCCGGTCCCAGTAGCGTTCTTCCGGGGTCGATTGTCCCGGTTATGTGTCCTCCTCTAGCGCGTCGGCGTTTCCAGCTGCTAATTTCCCCTCTTTTGTTGTGGGTCCGGTCTTTCCTCCCGTGGCTCCCAAAATAGTCGCTGCGATAGTCTCCGGGAATTTATTGAATTAGCCTCGCTCTTGGAAGACCACATTGAACCTGAACCTCCATGTTTTACACTCGTTGCCAACCAGCTCGTCATTCGGCTGACCCAACGGCGCAAAGCAATAACTTACATCCTTTCTTGGATGCAAGCTTAAGCGTTCGCTGTTTACATGCTCGCTGTGACTGCCTATTACACTGCTTGGGTAACCGATTTACTCAAGTACCAGTTGTTGATCATGCGCACAGCCCAGCAATTTTCCGGCTCTGCTTGGCTCGCTTACGATCGCGCCTTTCGTCGGCAAGCCGCAGCTTACAAACTCACTGACTGGTCTCGCATGAACCCCGAACTGTTTCATTTTCAAGTCTCGGGCTGCGTCTCTATCGAACATCCCACAGTCGCTCCTCCTATCCAGTCAGTCTCTCCGACCGAGCCGTCTCGCCCCGCTGACGTCGTTGAAGCGTCGGGTACTCCGTTGTCATCCATGCTTTGCCACTCCTGGAACGCCTGTCGTTGCTCCTCCCAGTTTTTACGTTGTCGTTTTCGCCACTCGTGTGACCTTCCGGGATGTTCCGCTTTGCATCGTCGCGAAATCACCAGCTCCCGAGCCGCCGTTTAAACGGCGTCGGTCTTCGGACGTATAGTGCTTAGTGGATGTGTGTGTTTCCCGCGTTCCATATTACGTACCACGGATAGCTCCTACCTGTGCTTGCATTATCGTAATTTATTTCTGTTAACTGTAATCAATCTTGTATACTTTTGTTGGACGACGTGATGGATCATACCAATGTATTACGAGTGTTTTAGTTCTCAATAAAACACCCTCGTCCATGTAATAAATAATATTATTTATCTGTGCATTAATATAAAATTACTGGCAAAAATATTCCCTAGCTGGGGGGGTATCCTGGATTTACCTGCTAGACAATTTAATAGTGCCTCAGTTTGCGATTTTAATTTGCTGGATTATCTATTTGATTTGTTGCAATTTATACATGGTGTTTTATATAAATTATAGGCCAATGTTTTGAAAATAGGCAATCATATTAAATAAATCATTGAGGTTTTGTTAGCATGAGTTCGGTTTCACTATCTGGGGCTGTATGCCTCGCACAGAGACCATAGGCAATATGCTAATTTCCCTATTTTTATAGTGTGATAGTTTGTTATAAATTTAGGCTCATGAGTTCATCATCAATTCTAATTTGTACTCACTTGCAAAGAACTAAAGGTGATGGAAATTGCCTCTATAGAGCATGCTAAAAGATACTTTGTGGCAAGGAAGATCTGTGTGGTTATTTTAGAGATTTGACGACAGACTTGAATTTTTCAACAATCAAACGTTCGATGCTTTCCACCAATATAAGAAAAGTCTAACATATTCCAATAAAAAATAATGCATTTTCTGCCACAGTATCTTATTCTGCATTGGGTACGGTGGTAGATATGACAAAAAGGATTCCAGCAGCAGGGTGATGGTTGTAAAAAGAGAAGCGATCAGAAATTCTACAAACTTGTTCAGAAAGTTACATTAATTCTGATGTGGAATACTGATGGTATTCATACTCATCTTGGAATGAGTGATAACTTTCAGCCTAATCACTTTGTACCACTTGTGCAATTTATTGCAAAGAATGCACTGAAGAAAAAACTTCAACCTAAGATTACTGACCTATTTATATCTGACAGCTTACAGAATGACCAAACTACTTCTGAAGGTCAGTTGATGATGCAACTGATGTTTCATGTACAATGTAACTACGTAATTTCCACTGCAACGCACCATAGTGCCTGGGAGGTGAGTCAGGCAGGATTATACTTTATATAGTATGTTTACTGTTGCATGACTTATTAATTTCATCAATAATCTCAACATGATTACACTTATCAATTATTTTACTTTGATTTACGTCTTTATTAATTTCCACACAGCCTTTGTCTAGAGTTTCACATCGTTCTTGTTCCTTGATTTTCTTGGACTTAGTTGCATTCACACCATACAAAATATCAGACGCTTGAACTTCTTGTTCACTTGAAGTTCTCTTGTATGCTCTCACAGCATTGCTTCGATGACCCAAAATTGACAAATCAAAACAGTCACGAGTTCTTGCACAATTTGAACAATAAACAATCGGCTGTACTTTTCCACATACTTGTATGATTTACCAGTCTTTCGCATATAAGCTGCTCATCGACTCCCTTATCGTACTTCCTAGTTGCTGCTGTTGCTCGTAGAGAATGATTTGTTCTGTAGCCAGAAAGACCGCTCTGCTTGCATAATCGTTTAATAGTAGAAGCCAGTTTATAATGTCCGACAGCAACATTGCTGTACCAGCAATTTGGCTTGGGGTAATAACATTGAGGGAAGAAGAACAACTTTGGGAGAAAGGGGTTCTCGGTGATTCGCAACCGCAACAACTGCTTGACACTTTAGTGTATGTTTTTTGCATTCCTTTTGCGCTACGTGGTGGCAACGAACACAGCAGACTTCGAGTCGTAAATTCACAAATTATAAAAGGCGTTGACGATGAAACCGGCCTACAGTACTCAGAATATCGGGAAGATGTTTCGAAAACAAACGCTGGGGGAATTAAAGACCAAAAATTGAAAAGAAAAGTGACGCAAGCATATCAAAATAGAGAAAATAAGAAACGCTGCATTGTTCGTTTTCATATGCTCGCGTCGCTTTTCTTTTTAATTTTCGGTCTTTATTTTCCCCAGCGTTTCTTTTCGAAACATCTTCCCGATATTCTAAGTACTGTAGGCCGGTTTCCTGGTCAACGCCTTTTATAATTTGTGAATTTACTGCTCGAAGTCTTCTGTGTTCGTTGCCACCACGTAACGCAAAATGAATGCCAAAAAGATACACTAAAATGTCAAGCAGTTGTTGTGGTTGCGAATCACCAATAACCCCTTTCTCCCAAAGTTGTTCTTCTTCCTTCAATGTTGTTACTTCGCCTTGTTTTCTTGTAAGTTCAATACCAGCCGACGCACTTTCCTTCATCAACAGCATCCAATGCATTTCGCAAATACGCGAATTTGTCGTCGTTCAACAGCCTTACTTGTTTTCCCTTGCCATTCAAAAAATGTTGAATTGCCGCAATTATCCCGTAAAGCGTGTTTGGTGGGTATTTAGTCATATCAGTTTTACTGACTTCGCAAATGAAATATGCCAATGTCTGGTTTGGTTCATCGTCGGACATAAGCTCAACGGAATTTTCTATTACCTCTAACCAAGAATGCCGACCATCAACCTTTGTTTCTTTAATACTGCGAACTTTCATATTCCTCTGTTCTCACCAATTCTCAAACATTGCAGCAGCCCACTTATCCTTGTATCTTGTTGATTTTGCCACACAATCATCTATCTTTGCTCGAACTTCTGTCTCTGATACTGGCGCCGCAAAGGCATCGAAAACAGTTGCACTTGGCTGCTCTTCGACTTCGTTTATATCGCCAGCTAACGCCCAAATATCTTCATCTGGTGCCAATGTGTCCTCACACAAGACGTCAAGTGTACGGAAAAGTTCTTTTTCGTTGTGGACTTGACTGGGCAATATACATTTCTGGATCAGAATTGCCGGACGCCATTACTGCTTTGTCTAAATTCAAAACTAGTACAAAGCTATGGCGTTGACAATTTACACCTACGAAAGCACGCAGCACTTCGTCTTAAATAGCTGAAACAAAGACAGCCAGACGATTTACTTCTGTTATGCAAATATTGTTGCGTCCATTTAATGTGAAAACAATGAATTTCTGAAGCGTGAAGAATGATATTAATTTGCAATTTGCATGCACACAATAAATTGTCGAGCTGGCTATACGCCACAGTGAATCAAGTAATCCATTGTGTCCGGTAATGATCGAAATTGTAAGGTAATCACTCGCGTTTATTAGACCGTCGTCTAATGCGCCAAAATATGTCTAGAAAACGATTTTCGTTGCACACTTCGCTAAACTAAAAAAATATCGCACATTCTCATAGAATAAGCAACGCTGAATCTGAATATAAAAAGTTCTTGCGGATTCTCTCAGCAGTTTTTGTGCAAAATGCGATCAAGACCACTAAAATTTGCGAATTATATGCAATAGCATCTTTAATGTATTCCACACCTCAAAATACGTACCCTCTGAACCAGTCGCCGGCGCCATAGTGAAAGTTATACATGTAAGATCACTTCCGCCTCCTCTTGAGATATGTGATACACATTAATGTAATCACATGTAAATATGGAGGAAGATATTTGCTCATGTATAACTCATACCAGCGATGTATCCAAAAATGTTTCATAGTTAAAAGATTTTACGGCTGTAACACTTTCAAAATTTTTGAGTACCAGGAAAATATGGCTATCTTTGACTGGAAATCTGACTGACGTAACTGTAAAGTCTTTAGAGTATTTCTCTGATGAAGATGAACAGGCATTCATCAACGAAGGGACTGTTCCTGATAGAAGCTTGCAATATCATATTGAATGCTATCGAAAGTTTACTAATAAAGTAAGAATTACAACAGCGCAACGTATGAGTGAAAAGTCGGATACACCATCTACCAGTAAAGAAGATGCAGAACCTGCTGCGAAGAAACAAAAAGCAGACGAAACCCGACAAGCACGAAGTAAACTTCAACAACCACATGGTTCTGCTGCGACTAAGTCAAGATCTAAATCAACGGCTGTTCTCCCAAGAATATGTCTTATTTGCAAAAAATCAGAACTCACGTACACTTGTCCCGTAATTCGAAAGTCAAAATTACTTTTTAGAATATTGTGTGATATTAAAATGTTATAAATATTTAAGAATATTGGAGATAGTTCAACATGCCTATCGCATGTATACTAAATATACGTAATATGATACATTAGCACAGTTGATGCGAAGCTAGATTGCTGAAGCAGTAGTATTTACTTTTAGAGAACCAAAAAAAAATTGATACAAACGCTCACTCAAAGCCAAATCTTTGATGCTGGAAAGTTAAGAATGGCTGCAGAACAGTAAAAGGATGAGTCTATCCTGTTACACATTCGAGGCAAAGATTGTGTGGCAATTAAAGCATGCTATCACAAAAAATGCTACATAAGCTCCACAAATTTCCTGAATTATAAATTAGTGAAAGATAAAGAAGAAAGACTGTATAAAGAATCATACCAGCAATTTTGTAAGCAAGTTGTAGATAAGAAGATCATTACTGACAAAGAAGTGATGCTCATGACAAAACTGTTTGACTACTTTGTCAAATGTGTTCAAGGTGCAGAAGGATTAGATGCATACATCAAATTATCGAAGATTTCGTTTGAAAACAAGCTGACATACCCCCAGCTAGTTCTCCATAAACCCAGTAAGAGGAACATGAGTGAGTTGGTCTTTTGCGAGGATCTGAGTGCGGGTGTGATTGCAGCAGGACACATTTCAATGCGTGACAGTTCTGACACTGAAACTAGCAGTCAGGAAGAGAGAGAAATTCCTGGTACATCAACCCAAAAGAAAACTGGAAACAACGAGCAAGAAGAAATGAGAACATTGTTTCATGCTGCCATGATTCTTCGTGGTAAAATTGAAGAATGTGACAATTTTACCAAAAGTGGTCCCTGCACCATCTGAGTTTACCCCAAAAAATGCAGAACAAATAACTCCCCCTAATCTATCAGCGTTTCTTTCGTGGTTGCTTGGCTTTTCGTCCACTTTCAACAAGACAACAACATACTTGAGTGTTGCAGAGAATCAATATTTAAAGGTTCTTTCTCTTGCCCAAGTTATATTTCATGTTAGCTTCAAATGGCAGGAAACAGACCCAAAAATACCAGTACTACTACTATAAAGAAGTCATTGCGTTCATTAAAAGCTCCTGAAAAACAATTACATACCTACATTCTAGGTAACAAAGAATCGCCAAAACTACATGCGGCCGCAATAAATTTTGAATTGGAAGCAAGTGTAGTTACATAAAGGGATTCACTGGATCGAAGTCTGATGCTGGACTTTACGTACACAATTTGCAAGTACTGCTGTGATGAATTATCTACAATTCTACCCGGCTGGACAGGTTTTAACACACTGATTAGTGAAAAGCCTGATGGTATTTCAAAGGTGGGTTATCTTCCTCTTGTGGATGCACCGGTGACTGACATCTCAACGATCTACACAATCTTGACAGTGGCGGATCTAGCGTAAGTCAAAATAAATTACCACAGCTCATTCTAGGATGTATTTATATTTTAAAATACCTTCAAAGCAACTTCATTCGTTAGATTTTACTCTTTTGGAATTCATAACCAATGACATTGTTATAAAGTTATTTTGAATTTAAAATTGAGCTGCTATAATTTATTTTTACTTACCCTGGATCCGCCACTGCTTGAGACTGAGTGTTGATATTGCAAATAAATTGGAACTGCAACAGCTACGATGGAAAAGTGGTGAATTTCTTAACAAGTTCATTTTTCGGCTTGGGGAATTTCATGCCAGTATGTCATATGCTAAAGCAATTTCATGTCAGTTCTGCAGTGCTGGTTTGCAGATTAGCATTTTCAAATATTCTTTTATTTCCTTTCACAGTTCGTACAAATATTACACACATAGACTAGGTTGCTAGGTAAAAAGAGATGTTTTAACAGATCTAGAACTGTGCTAGGGTTGCCAAACAAAGAGGTGCTCATGTTACAAAGCAAATTTGAAGTGCACTGAACTAAGTTGCCAATGCAGCAGCTGTGATAACAGTGAAGTAGATGATGAGCTGATTGACAATGACTTTGATGGAGAGGCAATGGATTGTGATGATGAGAAATTTGAATAGTTTTGAACACGAAAAGAAGTTATTTATATATTACTATAGGTATTATAATGACAGAATTTGACGTTTCGAGTAAATGCTCTAAGTCGATTTTTTATATATAGTACTAATAGTAGAGCATTCTCTAATATTTAGGCTTACCTTACAACTATCCATTATTCTGTCCTTAAAATGCAGAATTAAAGTTTTTTCTTCAGATTTTTACTCGCCATAAAAATGAAACAGTGAAAACCTTGGTTTATAATCCTTAAACGGCTTCGTGTAAAGCCAGAATTGAAAATAAATGAACTAGAAGTGTTGCTCATTGTTTACTTCAAATTTGAATTCACATATCTCAAGAGGAGGCGGAAGTGACCTTACTTGTATAACTTTCACTAGGGCGCGCCAGTGACTGGTTACGGGTGTACGCTTTAATTTCGAGATGTGGAATATAGTAAAAATGCTATTGCGAAACTCGAAAATTTTAGGATTTTAATCGCATTTTGCACAAAAACTGCTGAGAGAATCCGCAAGAACTTTTTATATTCGGATTCAGCGTTCTATGAGAATGTGTAAATTTTTTTTAGTTTAGCAAAGTGTGCTACGAAACTAAACATTTAGAGGCACTAGCTGACGGCCTATATCGTCTAATAAAAAAAACTGCCAAAAGCCAGCCAAAACCTTTTGAGTTCAAAAGAAAATGGGTGTGGTTGGTATATAAACAACATAACAACCTTGTGCTCGGTCTTTCATTGAAATTCAAGACCGAGGCGCTACGATGCTAAATATAGAAACTGGGTGCTTTGTTGAAAATGGGTGTCTGACAACACATAACTCGAAACCTATTTGAAACTGATATGCAGTTTTTTGTGCGCTGTTTGATGACACTAGTCGTTTTTGTTATCATTGAATAAACCAAAAACCAGATTTTTCCCAGATCCATACCGCAAAAACACTGGCCAGCGCTTAATATATAAATTAATAATTAATATAAATTAGTTATTTACATTTGATGAATTTGCTGCTTATAATTGTTCGATTGTTGTCCACTAGCTGCAACTGCATGTTTTAATTGCTTGCCACGGTAACATTACTACTAGGCTAACAAATTAAACTCGTTTTCTTATCAAACTCGCATTCTTGTCTTTTCTGCTGCTACCAAGAGGCAGGAAAAACTTCCCAGCACGTGCTATAAAATCTGGGTGGGACCAAGACACCAGTACGCTGTCCTCTCCACAAAGTTTCACGAAAGAATAAAGCTTCAGATCATATGTCCGCTGACCGATATGTTTCATCGACACGATCTTTTTACACTCTTGCTCAGCATACTGCTCCGCACACTTGAGAATACTGCTTTGTTGTAATAAATGAATTTTCCTACTATGCTTTGTACGGTAGAAAACTATCTAAGGGATTGTTTAGATCTGGGCACACGTTGTGTCCTTTATACATCACTGATCCTCCCACTGTTTGACTATGCTGACACCATCTGGGGTGATAAGAACAATACTGTGTTAATGGAATATCTGCAAACTCTGGAGAACAAAGCTGCGAAGTTGATTCTTGATGAACATCCACGATATTCCTCAACTGCCGCCTTAAAACGACTTAAATGGACAACCCTCAAGACAAGAAGATATAACCACCGATGCATCTTCATTTACGAATGTGTCAATGGACTAGTAGACTTTGACTTTGACCTGACCAAAAATATCAGTATACACAACCACAACACAACAAGAGGTAACGACCTACATCTACCAAGAGTGAACAGCAGCAAAGGGAAACAAAGACCAACCTACCAAGCTTCTATTGACTTTAACAATTTAGATCAAAGAACTAAAAACTCCATAGCTTCAAAGCTTATCTGAGAAGTAGTAGAATTGAGAGATAATATCCAAATCCCTTATTTCTGTTCACTAAATGCAGATATTTCCTGTAGGCTTTTTCTATTTTTGCACCTCGATCTCAAGGTTTTTCCTCCTTTTTTGTGTTTGGTGAACACTGTGTGGGGATCTGGCTATTAAATATATTACTAATTGAATTCTATTATATTTAATGTTACACATTGTGTCGTATTGTATTGTATAATTTTGTAATATAATATGTTGTGTACTTGTTGTTCGTGAATTTTAGTGTACTTTGTTTATTCTAATGTAATAATTAATGTTAGTAGTTTATATAATATTGTAAATGATAGAAACATGTTGTATGTCATGCCTTTGTATATATCTAATTGTCAATGTTCATGTAATATTTATAATAAATGATAAAAATAATAATAATAATTTATTGCCGTTATTATTACCATTGTTTATACTGTATTAATTATTTACTGTTATTATTACTATTGATCATGCTGTATTAATTTACAATTATTCAATCATTGAATATTTACCGAGACGAAGTCTAGTGAATATTCAACATAATCACCGAACCTGAGGCGAATAATTGTTGTAGTATAATTTCTTTAGTAAAACATGTATCAAAATTGCGCTAACCACTGACTATTTTTAAAAATACAAAACAACGGTAACCTCGAAAATAAACATTTTGAATTTATTCTAGCTTTCGACTACATTTTAGTCATCATCAGGAATGACGCTAGTTACATAACAGTGATACTTTTATAGTGCAGATTATAACGTAATTGGATACATAAAATAAAGTTACATTTACTTATGTTTCACTTGGGAACATGCGTAATTATACATTAACCAAAAAAATATGGTAAAAATATAGCCTAAAATATAGTCGAAAGCTCGAATAAATTCAAAATCTTTATTCTCTCGTAGATACCGTTGTTTTTAAATCGTGTATAAATACTTGAGAAAATTTCTAAGTAAACACTAAAGTTATTTGTAATTTTTAAATCGAGAAAAAAGAATTAAATGCAATAAGTATTAAAATGCAATTCTTTCCCATTTTTTAATTTTGGAAAAAGTATAGAACATCAAAAAGACTTTTATTGGCGGCTATTTTGAAAAAAATGCAAAATAGTAATTAAATAATGCCTCATATAGCTAGTGGTAAGACAACCAAGCAAAATGCTTGAAAACCATTAGTTACTAAAGAGATTATACTAATTACTGTTATTATTATTATTGATCATATATATACTGTATTTAGCATCGTTGTTATTTCTATTGATCATACTTTATAATTAATGTTATTATTAGCAAGGGTCACGCTGTGGCTGATAATTACTGTTATTATTATTATTTGATCATACTGTATTAATTACCGTTATTATTACTATCGGACACTCACAGTTTATTAATTACAGTTATCATCATCATTCATCATACTGTATTGATTACCGTCATTATTACTATTGGTCATACTGTATTAATCACTGTTATTATTATCATTGATTATACAGAATTATCAGTGGATATTATTGACAATGCTGTATTAATCACCGCTATTATTGCTCATACTGTATTAATTACACTTCTGATTATATGCTATTAATCAAAATTTTAATATTTTTATCATATCAAATCACCTTAAAACTGTTCTATGAGTATATGTGCAAGCTTCAGTGTCTGTCGTTTTCGTTTTATGTAGATAAGAACAACAGCGATAAAAACTACGATGAGGACAAGACCTGTGATGGCCACAATATAACCAGTTGAAAGCACCGGGGTGGATAATTTCTTTGGACACTCAGCACTTGTTGGTGGCTTGTTTGTCGTCTCTAAAAAAGCCGAGCAAATAAACTTGGTATATAAAACAATTATATTATAGTCATCCATCGTGTATCAGCTATTCTTCAATTTGATTGGTTGATATACTCACCGTATATCCGCTCAGCTAGTAGCAAGGAAAGGGAAATTTTAGCTTTTAAAAATTACTAAAAACAACAAAAATGTCTCGAAACATCCTTTACAGATTAGCATATATTTTTTAACCATAGATACTAGTTTAAACCAAACTATTTTGAGAAATTAGTGCCAAAATGGCACTAATATTCTTTTACATGACAATTTTTATGAGATAGTCGTATATAAAAAAAGAAACTTCATTCACAAAGGTTTTAAAATAATTTACAGCTAAGAAATAAAGAACATTTTTTGTGTTTCTATAGAGTTATTGAAACACGAGGGGAACGCGCGAGAAACGAGAAATTGCATGGAAGCATGAGCACGAAATGCGAGTGTTTCCAAGCAATTTCGAGTTTCTCACTCGTTCGCCGAGAGTTTCTATAAACTCGATAGAAACACGGAAAAATATTTTCTATTTCCATTATTAATTACCTTTTAAAAACGAAAGAGGTAAGTGCATTTACTTCAATTACATCTATTCAAATATTCTTCCAATTTTTACTTCGTTCGTGCAAAAATGATGAAAAAATTCCGCTAAATTAAACCCTTTTTAACAATAAATTTACAAAGATTAGACCTTACTTTACTTGCCAATTGAGTGAAAAATATTTTATTCTTGGGTATTTATGCCAAGCATCTCCATTTTGTTGTTTATTGTAGAAGTATACTAAACATTTTCCCTCATTTTCGGCGACTATAAACTTGTTTTATAAATATTTTTGTACGAGAGCAGCTATTTTGTATTTCTGACTTTTGAAATTCCCGTTAAATCCACGCGGGCCACGCGGGAAAAATTACCGTGTTTCTGTAACATTATAGAAAACATGGTTTTTTGAGCCTTCAACCAATCATCCACCTTGTTTTTAAAAGGCTATTTTATAAATAATTATAGTGTCTGATACTTTTTGCATGCAATACTATTGACAAACTTCTAAACATTTTTTTTTCTTGAAATTTGGAAAAACAAAAAAGTACAAAAACAGACTAAATATATGTGGCAAGTTTTGACATGAATTTTGTTTAAATATATGTGCTATAATTGCGCAGAATTACCTGCTACAGGACTATATTATAATTAAACAATTATACCATTCGCTTTCGTCGTATATTAAACAATTATTGAATGAGGTCGAGTAGGATACGGAGAATTATTAAGGCGGAAGTTTGTGTTGTCTGCCGAAGCTGAAGGGTTACTTACAAACTGAGGCCTTGATAACTTTTTATATCCTACAAGAATCGAATTTAATGATTGCTTTATTACTTATTTATATCCATATCCGACTCCAAATAAACGCTTGCCTTGTAACTAAGACGCAAGCTACTGAAAACGGGACAACCACTTGTATTTTCCCGCATTTGGTGTAAGATGCATAAGTTAGTGTGACGTCATAATGTCGTATATGTGTTTTCAATATTCCACGGTAATGTGCCAACTCCAACTTTTTGCGACTACCGAACCGATATGACCGTCAAAATTTTTGAATTATATTCAATGAATAATAAGAACTCTGTGCTACGCACCTCGTGGGCTATCAGTTCATATACCATTCGAGCTCACGATATAACAAGAAATAGAAAACCTATGTACTACATTTTTGCCTTGAACCCCATACTAGCAAGGGCAAAGCTTGACATGGCCTTGAGCCGTATAATTATATAAAAGTTTGTAAAACATCAATGATATTTTTTTTAAATATTAATATTGACCTTGGGTGACGATATCGTTTTTACATTCTTCAAGTGAATCAACACATTCATTACTCTCATAGCAAAGTAATTTTGACGATGGGCATCCATATTTCTTTACATCTAGAAAAATTAAAAAAAGATTTGGTCAGAATTCATAACACAACTATATTCCTTTGCATTACTGGACTTTATATTAATAATAATATGCAAGGAAATGTTCCTAGTAATTTAAACGGAAATGTTAGGAAAACAGGAATTAATTCAAATTTTCTTGACAAAACAAACAAGTATGGCGGGTGAAATTGGCTAGCAATTGTGGTCAAATTTGGCTAGGTTTTCAACGAGAGGGATTCATTTAAACACTCTATCTCTGCAAGGTTCTGGCTACTTTACTCGCAATTATTCAGACGTTGGGAGTAAATTTAAAGTTTTTAAAGGGAAAAAAAGAGAAGGGAGCGATCGCAATGTAAATACAGTTGTATTGCGTGTATTCTTGTCTCGAACATTTTCTTTCACCTTTTAACACGTAATAGCATAGTTTCTCGTGCAAATAGGAAATAACATGCACTCGTGAGCTTTTTAATAACACCAAATTGCATTGTTCTGCAGACTCGTGCGATTTTGACATCATTGAAAAACTCACTCGTGCCTGTTATTTCGAAGTCTTGGCTTGCATATAATTTTATAGATAGACATATATAGTCATTATCAGCATTGCATAGAGTCAGCATAATGCATAAATGAAGCCAGTGACGGCGATTTTAGAGTGGCCACCACATGAAGATTTATAGTAACGTAACTAACGTTGAGGTATTAGAAGAAACTATTGCAGTTTCACGCTGTTGGTGAAGTTGGTGGTAATAATTTGGTTAAAAATAGCGTCATTATGTTTGCATGGGGAAAACTAATAAAGTCACTCCAAAATGACCGCCTCTGTCGCCATTATTGTCGTGTCTAAATGTGGAAGATATGCAACTAGGATTTATTATTAAAGAAAGAGACATTCTTTGGCTTAAAATATTTATTTTTTGCGAGTTTTCGTCTGCCAGACTGCAGGCTTCAACACGCTGATTACAATGAACTGTAGCCGAAAGTTCGCAACTAATAAATATTTTGGACAAGAGAACGTTTCATTGTTTAACACTGTCGTGTGTATTCACCCATTCTAGAAATCATGGAAACATTTGTCGCAACATACGCCTTAACAATTAAATAGGAATTTGGTGAGTTTGTCTGCAAGCGTTTTGCTTTACGTGGTAATTATTACCAAGAGAAAATGAAAAAACCCCGCTTTACAGCAGTTGCAGTTATCCCATGTCGTGAACATGGGCAGATCTATGTCGACACGACACAAAAAGACAATGCGATCCTTCGCAGTTTAAGATTTTATAAGTTCCAGGTATCTGTATTTTTTTGGTAGAACAATTAACCACACCAAAAAAATAAAAAACATGAATAAAGCTTGAAAAATAAATTTCACTAATTTACAGTATTTACCATTAGATCTAGGTTCTTTATATTGTCTGGGAAGATTGTTCCAAACTTCAATTCTTTTGTTAGCAAGATATGCTTTCTATAATTTGTTCTATTACACATTTCACTGATGTAGCTGCAAAGAGTTTCTTGTGTTTATAATCATGAATTGCTTTGTTAGACAAAAAATAGTTTTCGAATACTTCTGGCAGATTTTCAAGGTAGATATATCGAATCATTAATAAACTTGTTAAATGCATATATATCTTCAAAAAATTGAGTATTTTCAAGTCCTTAAGAATTGGATCTGAGCTGTCAAAATATAATTTGAGAGCCATAAGCCTTATATTTTTAGGCATTATTCACTAAATTTCGAATACGAGACATGCACTTTCCCAGATTAAATTCCCGTATATAAGATAGACCAATGCATAATAAATCCACTTTAAAGAATTTGGGTTCCGAAACTGCATGTCTGGAAATTATCGCTCATTCTATGTTAAAAAGTCAGTAATAATTATTCCAAGAAATGTTTCGTTTAACATAACACTTTAAATTCAATTCTATGACCACCCACTACATAGACATGTCACAATTCAGTTGAATAAAAGTGGCGACTCTAGCTTTGACACTTTTATAGAACACTAATGGTAATTGCATATGAGATGATGCCGTATAAAGTAGCCATACACAAACACTTGTGTATTTCACATATTGGTCCTAATTGTACTAGAATTACTAAATACTACTTACAAAGGAAAACATCCTTATGTTTCCTTAAAATGGTCCTCCCAGAGAAATATTGAGCATGGCATGTGTACTTCCCTTCATTTCGTGATGAAAACCTCGGTATTATTATTTTACATCGCTTGGACGTTTGTTCTGCATTAACAGTACATTTCTTAGGGACAATATGTTCTCCAGTTGGTAGAGTAAAGGTAACCATCATGAGATTAAAGTAGTGGGATTGTGTTTTATTCAACCGTACTTTACAGTGTAAGTTAATACGAGAGTTTACTGGAATAATCGTTGACTTGGAAGATGTTCCATTCAATTTTGTTCTTGCTGATATTGAAATGGATGTGTTTTTGCTGAATAAATAATAATCTAAAAATAGAATTTAAAACATTAAAATATCTAAAATTAATCGCTCTTAGTGGGTTTGCATTCAACAATTTATACAATTCTTTGTGTCAATTGCTACCAGTAGCTACCAATCTTTTGAATTGGGTGGCAATTATCAGTAGATCATGACTTCCTGTGGTTAATTTACCGTATACATCCTTTGTAAGTTATTTATGGTTTTTGAACAAAGACACTTTATTTCTTGAGCAGAAATGGAAATGCCCACATTAAAGTGCTTTAATATGAAATAAAATTTAGCTAGGAAATTAATAACAATAATGAATTAAAAATCACTAAAATAACTCTTGTAAAAATATTTCCCGCCTAAAACGATATTTGGATCAGAATTTTTGCTTAGTCGTGTGCGTGTAGCGTTCTAATGTCTTAAGTGATAGCGTGTGTAAAATTTCTGCATGATTGATATGCACAATCTTTAACTACACAAGTACAAATTTATCTGCAACTACTTAAGACAGTTGTTATATTTCTACTTAAAGATAACTTGAAAACTTGCTGACAACGCACTAAGGATCTTTCAAAAACTTATCATAGGAAAATATTGATTTGAGTTATAACTCAATGTTGCCTACGTGATGACCAGAATGCGTGTGTGGTGAAAACGTCGTCAATAAATTTGATCATTCAAGCTATGAACGAAATCAATCACTAACCTGAAGTGCTTGCCGATTCCTCACCACACAAAACAACTACTATTCTAAAACCTAACCACAGACAAAATGACACGAAGTGAAGTTTTCCAAACATTTTGTGTTGCAAAATTGCACACTGCTCCTTGAGCTAACTAATTTTTTCTTAATATGAGCTTGTCTCTAGAAACGTCATTGTAATTGGGGCCACAAACAATAAACTCTTAAAAAATCAACAGGTATTTCCGACTGGGAAATTAGCGGAGGTGGCATCATGAAAATTTTTTGAACTGCATTTAATACGCGTTGTAGGAAATTATAAGGTGTGGTGAATTTCAAATGAACAAAATTCTAATTCACGTTTTTAAAGGACGAGAAAATAGTTATGGTGTTTGATATAAATACTAAAATTTATAGTCGATTCGTAAGCAACCGTTTTCTCGTTGCTCTTCATAAGTGCTTTCCGATGATAAATTTACGCACGGTGTCTTCACGAAATTTTCGCGTGATTTGTGATCACCATGAAAACATAGTTACAACGAACTTATTTAGGCATACTCTTTTTAAGGAAACCAGTAACTGAGCCCTCTTTTTTATGATGCAAACAGTTGTAACTATGTAAGTATATATTCATGAAAAGCCGGATTGTCAAAGCCAATCACAACGTTGTATTTGAGTGGTCTATATCTCATAGATCACATATAATGTAGCTAATTAGTACGTTCTACAGAGTATGTCGATAAAAAGTAGACCTTTCATATAGTAGCTGCAATTCAAATTAGCCGCAATCTGCATTCGGAACAGCCAAACTCTCTGTATGCATCCTGTATATAGAGCATACTAACAAGCTGGTAAAACAAGAGAGAACAATTGGTTCATTAGTTTGTACACATGATACTAATGAGTATGAGATAACTTCATGTAATTTCTCCTCTTGCCTATTTACTCCACCAGCAACAGTACAGTGTTAAATCCTTGAGTCGTCGCCATTCCTTGTACTGGAAAAGGTAAATTCCTCATCACACGACACTGACGTTCTGAAAGAATTTAAACCCAGACATCGCTGGTTGGTACGCAAGAATTTCCTCCTTTAAGAATAAATTTCTTGTCATACACCAATTCAGGACCCTGCCACGTCTTTGCCTGCGGCAGCGAGCTCAGAATTGGGTGTGTGTGCGCAGGTGTGAGAGGAATTTCATAAATCGTATCGGAATTTTTTCGTTCGTTGCCATCATGCCCACCAATGAGGGTTCAATATAATAGTGTCGGTTATATCATGAACGTCAGTTTGACCGCCACTGACAATAACGCATTGATCAACGACAACAAATGACATGAACGAACGCGGAGTGTTCATAGCTGGTAACTCAATCCATCTTCCTTCAAAGAATAGGTATGCTTCCACAGACCTGAGAATTTCACCATTTTGGTCACGACCGCCAATAACAGCTACATTCCGTGCTTCCATATATGTACTCATCTGCTGTCCAGGTGTCAATTTCCCTTTCCCCGTTGAAGGCTCCAGTAGTTCTTTCTTCTTTTCCAAGTTTGTTTCGAACGCTGAAAACTCTGTTTTTCTTTTGGTTCGTTCTAAGTCTTCTTGCTTCCGTGGTAGCTTTACTGCCGCTAAATCTTCTTCCACGAGAATTTCAGTCTGTGATGACTTCAATATATCGACTCCAGATACGAATTCCATTTCCTGTAGTAGCATTTCTGATTTCACTCCAAGTTATTCAACTTCATGTACAACATTTGAGACTGCAGTCCTTCCTGTTGTTTGAATCTCATTTCCGTTATTATGGACTCAACATCAAATTAAAAGGTAGAGACTTATATTTTTCTAATGACTAATATTTCATCTTCTAGCAGATTTTGCTTTCGATGATGAATCTTGTAATTGCAAATTCGCCAGTGTGGACGTCTCACCATCAATCGTGAAATGACTCGAATTAGTTATTTGTCGACCAGAAGTTGTGCGTATTGGTGGACCCATTTGTTATGAGCGGAATTGATGCGCAGAATAGAGTGGATACTATCTTTAAGGATCCAATTATTCTATACACGAGAAAGCAAGTCGTACGAGAAAGCAAGTGGTTTTTTCCTTGGTGTTAAACATTGAGTTGATTTTGTGATTATGTATAATCTGCGAGCATTAAATATGATAGCTGTAACTAATTTACTGGTACTTCGCTTTTGTTCTAAACTCCAGTACTAGTAAATATGTAGTGATTATTGCCTATTGGTTGCTTGTACAGTAATGAGTAGTGTCAAGAAAATGGAACGTGCACTTCTTAAAAAAGTTTAATTGCATTATATACCGTTACACATTACATACACACTACTGATTGGAATTAGTGCACTAACGATGATTCATTGAATAATTCACTTCACGTAAAACAGCCGCTAACTTAAAAACTTGTCATTAAATGCCAAAACCCGTTTTCACGATGGTATCACTTTTGGAGATCGATGTCTTTATACAAAGATGCTCCTCTGCCAAATGTGCTGCTTTTGACTTTAACGGGTCAATATTTAAATTCACATAATAATTCACTCCGGTTTAAATGTGCTGCCATTTTGAAAAAATTATCGTAAGTCTCGAAAACACCATTTTGACGATGGCCCCACTTTTGCAAATTGTTGTGCGCATAAAAAATAGTATTGTACCAAATTTGGTGCTTTTAACACCAATAGGACTATTATGCACATATGCGCCTCACTAGTTGCTACATTTCAGGCTACCCACACGTTTATTTATTTAACTTTGCCATTAACACAAACAGATAAACTGCCATAAACTTAAAGACAATTACACTACATACACATATACAATGGCTTAGGAAGACTACCACAGCACGGGTCGATTACGTTAGTCTCCTTTGATAGTAATTAAAAATGAACAAGTAAACAATGTGGAGTAAATCACTGTAAAACAAGTCTAAAGAGATAAAAAAAGATAAATTGCAACATAGTTCATTTCATAATTTCAGGCAGGATTTCAGGTAATTTAGTTGAAGTAATAGAAAGTATAAGTGAGTTATATGCACTGTTTAGTAACTAGTAGCCTAACATGCGATGATAAAATTGGGCTATTTAGTTGACAGCTACCTATCTAATGAATGAACTATATAGTTGCAAGATGCATTCGCTACAGCTAGAAACAGCAGAAATTCGTGCTGTAAAGTTCCCTAACACTTTGACACTTGAGACAGATGTCTTCCACGTCTGTGGAACTTCTAACTACATCGAACACTGTCATTGTTACAGAAAGATAATATTTAAATAGAGCAGATTTGAAAGTCAAGAAGGAAATATCTTGTACATTAGCGTACGTTTTTAGGCAACGAATTGCGGTATTTATTCATATACAATAAATAGCACTATTTATCAAATTATACAATCAGCTATAGTATCGTTTTTTCAAAGTTCTGTATTTTCGTAACATGTACAGTGCTTCCAGTTCCTTGACAACGTAATTTCCTCGCTCAATCAGCTGTTGTATTTGTTTCGGATCTGTGACGTCTTTATTCTTCATGAATGCTTGGTGCAACTTTGTATGAAAATACTCCTTGCCTGCAGGATATTCCTTACCAAGATGATAAAGCTGTCAAATTCAATAAAGATTTTCGTTTATGTATTATACAGTATGCTTAGGTTTGCAGGATAGTTTCAAGGAAGTCGCAAGGATATTTTCAAGCATTTTTGTCACAACCGTTTCCTCGAGAAGACTGATTCTTTTCGCCAGGAAGAGTACTTTTTGGTCCAAACTTTCGTACAGGTATCACTTGATTTAACAGATGAGAACAGACTGAAAATAATTATGTCAATTCACTGATGCACATAATCATCAAGTTAAAAATTATTAAAATTGATAAATTTTGACAATGCCTCATGCGCCCATGACCGATTACGTTCTAGCTTCATGAAATCCGTGAAACCTGTGGCCCGTCACCATAGTTTTTCAAAGCGGTAATTGTGACCAGGGTTGGTAGACTTCATGAATAAACAAGCGAAACCGTCATTAGTACTCTACCGAGAACAATTGGCTTATTTATGCAGGCAATCTTATACAAACTTGGCTTGTGGCCATGTGCCGCTATTTTGGCCATACTATGGTGGCTCGGTTTGGCTTGCTGAAGTCAGACTTCACAAGTACAGGTCGAAATAGAATGTTTTCTATCTTTCATACTGTACGAAGTTCTAGCGAAAAAATTGGTGTTGGTAAGATTAACTATCAAAACTCAATATTTTTCACCGTGTACCGGAAGTAAAAAGTGCTTAAAAATCCCTGCTAGTCCCAGGCGTGCGTTTCAGGATATCTGCCGTTAATCGGCCAATTTGTATCCAATGTCTGTCACATTTTCTTTGAACGAAGAAGCGAAATGAACGGCAAATACAGTTGTCTAACAAAATGAATAAAGAGAAACAATTTTTGAAAGCATCTTACAGAGAAAACTTGCTTAATTATTTTGAATTTTTTTCTTGATGAGGATTCTATTTCAATGAAGTTAAATGTACCGACATAGCTGGGTTTCACTCAATACTTTTACATGGACAAGGCTTGGTAGTCAACTTCACACATATTGCCGCTTTGTGTGTTGTGCAAGCGAGCAAAATTCGTTATTATAAATTGTACACAGGTGCAACCAAACACAAGGTCAATCAAAACCTATGAGGAATACTTTAGTCAATCTGATAACTGTGTTCCATTTTCAGTTGACTACCAAGTAGTAAACATGTCACGTGAGTGAAACCCGCCTATATAAAATTCGTGGGTATTCTCATTGTAACCTTAAAGGGATACGGCAATATATTTCCTTTTGTTACGATCACACGAAGATGGTGGACCTTTGCTCGAAAGCTGAATTTCTGCTTGAACTTAGAGATAGTGAACACGATCATGATTTAAGGCGGCGGTCAAGTCACGCAGTCTTGAACAGGTGCTTGTGAGGGCCCTCAGAGGTAAACAGATATGTATTTCATGTTATTCTGACTTGTTGATCTGTTTGGATTTAAAATTATATCTATACTCACATAAAAGTGTTAGACGTGAGCTTGAAAAATGCAAGATATTCACTCAATCATTCATATTTTATGAATATCTTTTGTTCAAAAATGTAAACAAAACCCACTTGCGGCCAGGGACTAGAAAGCCTCATTAAGGTGTGTACTGAGATGCTTACCTGTCTATAAAGGTTTTTTACCGCAATCCTCACATTACCCTGAGCAGCCATTTTGGGTAAATTATTCTCACTTGTTCTTTGCCGTAGCACCTCTTTTTCTAATAACTTGCCATCAAAGTTGAACTAAATGTGTCACAATTGCAAAATTTCACTGCAACGTTTTATAGTCTCAGTACTTAAGACGTATTTTATTATTAAGTTGTTAATTTTTTGTGGAAGCTCATTTAAACTGGCTTATTCATTAAATTATTTCACATTGAACAGTATGCAAATATAGTACTTGTGACATCCCAGTGCATAATGATGTTTTAAAACCACAGACTTCATCTTGGAAGCATGGTAACTAAAATACAAATGCACTATACGTACATATTAACTTGTTGTAAGTGCAATTTTCACAAATTCATCGTGGATGCTGTAATAGAAAACCACGAGTAAAAACTAATTATTCACTATGATGTCATCAGTATGATACTTGCATATCAATCATAATAACCTTTTCATGTCATATGCATTTTAAAATTACTTTTGATACCGATGGAATTAGATGTAGTTCTGAAATATCATTTATGATCAACTCAGGGGCATTCAGGGGGGGCAATTTGAGGTACCCCCAGACTTAGCTGAGTACCTTTACGTTAGGGGGGGGGAAAGAAAAAAGGGACCCCCAAACTTGTCTGGGCAGCCCTCACTGTTCTCAAGCCACACTGCATGAAGTATGTTTATAACTAATGGGCTGGTGTTCTAAAATTGCAGGAACCACTCAGTATTTTCATAAAATACACAACAACGGTAACTTCAAATAAAGACAACATCATGATTCAACGAAATTAGTCATCATCAACGAAACATTGAACCATAATGTTATCTTTATTCAGTGTTCTAAAGGTTCTACATTCCAGACATAGATATATATTTCATCTTGCTTTGTGGTGTGATGGATATAAACTTAGAGTAACACCTCAAACATCATTAGGAATTGAGCCATATTTTTACATTTTGTGCTGGAGAGTGCAATAAGATCTTCTCTTTGGAAAGATACCTTGTTGAGACAGATGGATATCTTGGAGGTTTAGATTTATTTGATAGTCAATATAAAATGCATATATGACACATAAATTCCTGTTTCTCAGTATCTATACAATGCACAAAACAATTACAAAGCTTGCTGCACATGCAAGCACAAATTATAACCTGGTATAAATTTCTGTTACCAGTACCTTGCACTTGTATTATCCCATTCTGCATTTTCTATACACTCATTTCTATGATCATAATTTAAACATGGGAATGGCTATACTTCACAATATACCAGAAGGTATGTTACTGTATATGACTATTGTTAGGTATATACATGTTCTACACCTATAGGAATGTGTTTCGGTGTAATATAAATATACAAGTACAAAGAATGTTTTGCAAAACTGGTGTATTTTTGGGAAATGTGCAATGATGTAATTATGGCTTAGCTTCAACTCTTACTCTTTCACTGCAGTAGACTGAGTCACTTGCAAGCTTTAACTCATAAACATTGCACAGTCTGAACTCTGAAACAGTACAAACAACAAAATCGATCCAATAAAATATATTAAACATGCTACTAATATTGAATTCCTATTCGAAATCAAATCACTAATGTTGAGCTTGTCTCGAATTAAAATCAGCCTCATTTAAGAGAGTAAACCTGGCTCTCCGCTCTCATGCATATGCAATAAGCAATCAGTAAACTCCTTTGTGAATTTTCTCCTTGAATGATTACTGACAATGACTCACAGATTATTGACAACACACGAACACAAAAACTTTGCATATTATTGAATTTTAGACGGTGAAAAAATCTGAATTAGATGGGAAAATTTTACTTAAAGTGTATTTGATCATTTCATGATAAGACTAAGTTTAAGCCATCTATGGCTTAATTAGCCTTAATAGAAAAAAAATGTCATTACGTCCTCCCCCAATATGGATGTTGTTAGTGTCGGGTTTAATAAAAGTTATAATCATACTTTATAACAACCACACAGAATTAAGCGCATTGAAGAAGTAAATTATCATCTATGCCGACCAACTGCGATATTCATGGCAATTTGATAAGAAATAAAACCTGTTTATATGATTATGAAATATCTACAGAATAAAGACATAATGATGCACATATATTGTTTACACACCTGCAGTTGAATTCATAAAAAAAGACAATCTTTTTATGGCAAAATACAATAAAATCTTGCTCGAAATCTTCCAAGGAAAAAATACAATAAAGTGCCTGACAACAACATTGGAGCCCAGGCCTTTGCTCGTCTTTACTGTGGTTTCCATAGTAACAGCGCACAAGCAATTGATATTTTAGAAAATATTGTTCCAAAATAAAACTTTTTAAAGCCATTTGTTTTTCTTTCTTGAGCAGAAGCGCTTGTTTAACAATATCTTTTGTATATCTTGACGGTTCAGGCGGGATTATGTTATAAAGTGGAAATTAATACAAGGATCAGAACATGGTGAGTTTGTCTGTAGTATTCCATAGTCAGTGTTGTTTTCAAATTGTCAATTGCATGTTATGTTTATATCTAAATATTGATCAGGTTTTTATATTTTAAAGTCGATTCTGTTCGAATTCTTGCCAGAAGATATAAGAGAAGTAATCTCCCCTCGTAGTTAGTAGTCATACTAATATAAATATAGGGGTTTGCAAGTCAATGAGGACCATCAGGCACTCAGCTCTGGCCAACCTGCCTCAGTGGAAAGTCGGCCACTTTAGCGGAAGCTCTTGCGCGGGAGGCTTCTTTGTAAGTGTTCAAATGAAATGCGGCAGAGTAATGCGGTAGACTATTCAGAAACTAGCGATGTGGTAAGATATGTGCATGCATGTTCCAAATGTTGAGCTCCCTTTCAGCAGGCATTACTTGGCACCTGGTAGTAACAATTAATGAAACTGTAATGCTATAAAAATGAATGTAATTGATTGATTTGAACATGAGGTCTTAAAAAAGTTGTACAATGCCTAAACATTCTGCGAGTATTCTATTGTCATGGTGGCAACCAAACAACTGGTGGAAACGTGTGTGGCAGAAAATTCAGTGAGGTTATGGCTATGCGGTTGTTTTGATGAGAAGCTCAGAAAGCTACGAGAGATCTCGTGCGGCTGAAGAAACCAACTTTCTACCATGGCCAACCTCCAAACTACACCAGTAAATAAATTGGCATGATCATAAATAACCCTGACCTTTTAACACTCATTTTGGCTGTGCGAATCATGGTTATCGGTCTTGTCACAGCATCACAATTATTAACTTACAGATCTCACAATTTTCCAAAAATGAGCGAGAATTATTACTCAATGTAGGGTGCATATTTCCATGTAAATGTCACTAATTAATTGTATTTTGATATACAGTAAAGCTAATAAAAGCTTCTATTTCCTTGCTATGTCCCCTGATTCCCTCAAAAGTGACTCAATCATGCATGCTATTATGATGCCAAATATTTAAATAACTTTAGAGTCGAGAGCCAATATGCCGACCACCTTCACATCTTCATGCAGATGAGAGAATGTGCCTACCCTGGGAAACATCTAAGCTACCTCCTGAGTTTCTTATGTGGTTTGCAAGAGAAAAATAGCTCAAATACTGTACATTATAAAATGAGTCAATTTTTTAAGATAACTGGTGTTGTTGGTATTTGCATGGCAGGTCAGAGCTAGTTTCTTTTAGTAAAGTGCTGGATAATTTACCCTTGATTCAAGAGTACAATAGATATTAATTATAAATCATTACTTTTAGCCTCCCAAGAAAGGTGGTAAGACAAAGTCTTCCAAGTTAAGCAAAGCAGAGAAAGAGAGATTAAAGAAAGAAGAAGCTGAACAAAAAGCAAAGGAAGAAGGTGAACATCCTAATAGTTAATAATTGTAATCATCATTTCAATATAGCCAGCACTGACCTCACAATCTGAGAAAATTCCTCAGATTTACACTGTCTGTTAATTTCTTAATGAAGGTGGCGTCGTTCTCAACTACACAGACCTCTATACGAATAAGAATATTTATTAAGTACTAGAAATTAGTTGTGAGATCACCAGTTATAATTTTCTCCAAATTATTGCTTTCAATTGTTGGTTTTTGAACATAAGATTGATATCAAAAGTTGAAATTATCAGCAGAATATTAAATATATCAATAATAGTAAATTAAAAGTGAAGCCTATAATTAATTATAATGAAGAAGATGGCTGCTTTATCAGTGTTTTCTTCTAGTCCATTCTCATCGATTAATACGTCAATTATATGCTAGAAAATGTATAGTGATGCGGAGGTATGCATGCATGGTTTATTTACCATATTTAGGGAATATTTAGAGGCAATTTCATTTTAACTACGTTTATATTGTTGTACCTTCAGGTAAGTGTATTATTTTCTGTACTTTAAAACACTATTCAGGGAAGGTGTGTTTACGACCTGCAGGCAGATTCCATATTTTCCCTACTAATTATAAGTTTTATTGGTTAATCTGCTTAGCATTTTCACTAAAATTTATCTGGATATAGATGGCAGGAGAGGAACTGAAAGTTTAATTAGCTAAATAATGTGTCTATTATGCCTTACCCACAAAATGCACAACCACCATTTTCACCTGAGAACGCATTACCGACATGATATCGTCGAAAAATACCTTGCTATTTATCTTTTCTTAAATCATGGTATGGTGAAATGTCCCATGCACGATTTAGGGTAATAATACTGTCATGCTTTTTATAGCCATCTCGGGCGTCGCTCAGTGCTCAGAACATTATGCCGGCCGCCGTCGCTAAGGCGTATGTTTGATTCCTACCAGAGGACGTTATTTGATGATGATTTTTTTAGCAGCTCCTGGCTTGTACTTCCACTTGTGTAAGATTTCTACTCGATATTAAGACATGTTTTCCCTTTCGAGGTCGTTCAACATCTAGTGAGACAAAACTATAATTCACACAGATTACGCACGCTCTTATCATCTATCTTCTTAGTTCAATCGTCCGAGAATTGCATTGGTATCTCAACTTAATCTCAACTCGCCTTTGCGACAGTTTATGTTCGTTTAAAACTCGCTTATCTAACTTATATTGTAGCAAGACAAAAACATATAAACTTCCTAATAACTACGTAGCTAAAAATTAGTATTCTGTTCTGTTCGATGTATGAACAACCGTGAATCAGTTGGAATTAGGTTGTTATGTAATGATCAAGCTTAGACTATTGTTAGACGTTATTTGTTCTTATACCGAGAAAGTATCTATATGTATAGTCATATATGGGGTGAGGTATTAATTGGGACGAAAGTTCTGTTCTACACTCCAGTCACGTACATTGTCCTGTAGAATGTTACACGTTATTGTGAATATCTGTGACAAATCTAATAATAATAATAATAATAATTAAGTGTAGATTTGATTCCTGCCGGAGGACCTATTAAGTAATCATTTTTCCCGCCTTTAATTTCGATGCACTTCAAGATTAAGAGGCATTTACCCTTTAAAAAT
This sequence comes from Muricea muricata, assembly GCA_963855995.1. NCBI lineage: Eukaryota > Metazoa > Cnidaria > Anthozoa > Malacalcyonacea > Plexauridae > Muricea > Muricea muricata. The sequence continues at coordinate 3,025,204 of OY979716.1, forward strand.
TATTCAACATGCAGTGAAATGACAGCAAATTATAATTGGATGCATGCACTCCTAATCATGCATCATTTTAGAGGAAGCACGACTGCAAGCAGAAGAAGAACAGAGAGAAAAAGAAGAAAGAGAAAGATTAGAGAGAGAAGAAAAAGAACGATTAGCTCAACAGGTTTGAAGTGAAAGTTATCACACAATCTCAAACACTCTTCATGACAGGCACATTAAACAAAAGCTATAAAATGTTTGGCTATCTGAGTGTACAGTACGGAAATTGTAACAAAATGTCTTGTTTCAAATTACCAGAGGTTCTAAACACACGCAAAAGTACTGGCACTAGTTGTCAAATTAAAAATCTAAATCCAAACTGATAAATTTCTCATAAAATATAGTTTACTTTGTGTCCAAATTTCTGGCAAATATAAAATAGTTTACTAAATATGATTACTAATTTTCATCAAGTTTTGTAAAATAAATATAAAAGATATTCAGCAATTTGCGTATTTAAATTACAAATATTTTTGCGAGTTGTTTTACATTTGTAACGTGACTTTTGCCATTTAAAATGAAAGCCATTCTGGTGCGAAAATATGCTATAGCAATAGACCTATTCAACAATAACGTCGCCATCTTGAATTTATAATGTCGCGCAGGGCATGCTGGTCTATCCAGTGTAAAAAACAGACGAAAAATGTCTTTGAATGTTGAGTGTAAATTGTAAAAAAAATCACAAATTTTTAATGCTATAACCTTACGATAATGGGCAAAAATGACCGTTGTGCCATTGGGAGATGCAATAATGCTCGATACGATAAGGAAAACTACGTGATTAAGCCACATATTGCGGCCTTTGATGGAAGCTTAGAGTTGAAGTTCTGGAAATGTACTGACCCCAAACTGTATGCCAAGTGGACTTTCAACTGTAATAGAAAATACTTTAAGGTAAGCAAACACACTGTTGTTTGCTCCAATCATTTTAAGTACGGAAGACCCACAAATGCTAGCCCTATTCCAACACTGTATTTAAAAGGATATGAATCTATTAACATGAAGGAGGTAAAACCTCCTAGAAGAGTGCTGAAAAGGGTAGTTAATTGGGAAACATCAGCTAAACCGTCCAAAAAAAGAAGGGAAAATATAGTTCATCAAGCTGAGAGTACTTCCACATCTGGTCAGTCTGCAGTTTTGCAAGAAAACAAACACTTAAATACACATATGTCACAATGTAATATGCCTAAGGCTGACTCAGTCCCATGTTTGCTTCAAAATAATGTAGACAGCATAAATTCGACAGAAATAGGAAATGAAATGGCAACTTCATCCTGTATGCAGCCTGTAGAAAACAAAACATGTTCATCTACATCATCATCCAAGCAAAAGAAGGCAAAATCATCAACAATGTCATGGAATATGATTAAAGGAAAGAAACACCTTGTGAAATTCTATACTGGGTGCCCAACTGCAGAAATATTCATGTTTATAGCTGACCATGTTCGACCAAAACATAGCAAGCTACACTATTATCGGGGTTCAACATCAAATACTAACAAGACAAAAAAATACCAAATAAACCCAGTTACTCAATTCTCTCAGAAGAAACCTGGAAAACCTAGGAAATTGTCTTTGGAAAATGAGATTCTAATGACACTCATGCCAATTCGTCTGGATGCACCTGTTGAAGATCTTGCTTTTAGATTTGGGATATCATCATCTCATGCTTCAAACACTATTACGACATTTATTGTTTTTCTAAGCTTAGAATTAGAACCATTTATATATTGGCCAACTCCTGAAGAGACTCTCTCCTACACACATCCTCATTTTTCAGGAGATTTTAACAAATGTGAGGGTATAGGTGATTGTACAGAACAATACATTGAGCACTCTAAGAACATAGATTCCCAATACCAAACCTACAGTGTTTACAAAAGTCACAACACTTTGAAGAAACTAATATTTTGCACCAAATCAGGATCAATATCCTACATTTCACAAGCATATGCAGGTTCTTGTACAGACAGATTCATTACAGAGAATACAAATGTTGCTGCAAAGTGCACACCTGGTTTTATGGTTCTATTTGATAAAGGATTCAATGTTCAAGATATCTTTTTAGAAAGGCAAGTCAAGTGTGTTTTACCCCCTTTTGTGCGAAGTAAACGACAGTTCACACGTTCTGAAGTTTATCAAGGAAAGCGGATTGCCAGGGCAAGAATTCATGTGGAAAGAGTTATTGGTAGATTAAAAGAATTCCGGTTACTCCAAAATACTTTGCCATTAACAATGGTAGATTTATGTGACCACATATGGATCATTGCTGGTGCTATTGTTAATATGCAACCTCCATTAGTAAAATAGATTTAGAAATAATACATTAAAGGAATTCCGAATAGTTTTCTGTGCAGAATAGCGTCATCTCACGAGCCGCAGGCAAGTGTTTTTTACACTTTCCGAAAGTCAAGCCACAACTCAAGTGCATGGATATGAAGCTATCCTGCATGGAAAACTATTCGGTAATTGTTTTATAAAATAACTACAGTGAAACAACTGAAACAAAATTTTAAAATTTCTCACAACAATCAATTTCCCGTGCAGGATTGTCTCATCCTGCACGGGTATTGACCAATCAGATTGTGTGTTTTGCTGTAGTTATTATATAATAATGTATAACAGGCATTGTGTTATATTTTTTATCTTTCAGTACTTTTTTCTTGTCTATTGTGCCAATATTAAATGAGCAGTGCATGGCAAACATTGCAGCTCAACAAAAGATTGATGGTGTAAGTTGACTAAATTTGGAGAAGCTTGAGTTGCTCCTCAACTGTGTCATTCCAATAAAATTCAGTTCAAATTGATTAATTATTTTTTGTTATTTTTTATATTAACTATGTTTACAGCATTTTCTACAACTTCACCCAAGATTTCTTTACAGATTTGTTTTGTTAGTATTTTTCTGCTAAATAGTTCAGGGACAAGATTGCATTTAAAAAAATCTTCCAAAAGTGGTACTGACACTTTATGATAGCTTTCATCTTTTTCCACTCTTACAATACAAGACTCCTTTGGCAAATATAGAACAAAATCGGTATAAGAAGTACCAGTAACAAACATCTGATGCTGGACCTGGGTGTAGTATTGATGTGTATGTTTTAAACTGTATTTCATTTTGGGTAAATTGCATGTTGAATGCTCCAAACAAGAATCACTTTCCTGCACATACTCTTCAACAGTTTTCTCTCTGTGTGAAAAAGGGCACTTGATTTCCAAGCATCCAATGCCACAACAAGTGCAACTTACCATGCCATCCACACTGGCACCCAGCATAACCCTTTCTGAATGTAACTTGAGTCCTGTTTCTTTACATTCAAAATGCTTGTGACCAGATCTGCCTACCTTGATGTAGCGTTTCCTTGCATATTTCTCATTTTCTACTCCCCAGGATGTAGATGGTGACTTGAATGGCTTGTTGTAACCAAGTATCCTACCAACTAAGTTATCAATAGATGAAGGTGAACTGTTTTTCTTTTTATACTTACAAAGAACTTGATGTGCTATTGAAGCAGTAATTACACCAGCTCGATATTCAAACCACAGATTATTAGAATTCTGCCCTTTTGTAAGATTTTCTATTCTTAAAATTTCTTCTTTTGTCCTCTGTTGCTTCAACAATGTGTTGAAATCTTCAAGGCTGCTTGAGTTACATGCTATTGACTCTAAAGTCATAGGTTTTAATTCTGAAATAACTTGGTCTTGAGAGTCCAAATCTTCATTCCTTACATTTTTAAAACAAAGAACAGAAGCTGTTCCTTTTGAAACTGCTCTTAGTTTTTCCCAATCTATTTCAACATTGCGGTTATTTGCAGCCCTTGGATCAAACAATGAACGAGGGCGCTTTGAGTGATGCTGATCATTTTCAGAGTGTGGTCTTTCAAATGATATGGAACTCAGTTTTGCTGGTGGATGTACTTTTTCACTTCTTTTCAATGTTTGTTGCCAAGCCTGTTTTTTTTATGTACATGTCTTATTATGACCCAGTGACACTTGTTGCTCAACAAAGTGGAGCAGAGCAAAAACATGTTTACAAGTTTCACCATAGCCAGCTACACACTTACATTCACCAGTTAAGACCTGCAAGGTACTTGTACTGACACAAACCCAGACGTCATAAGGAGATTCGCTAACTCGTGTCTGTGGTACTACCTTGCCTCTCATAAAACAATAATTGATACATTCAGAAATATTATTTACCTCCACATTATGAACATGATTTGCTCGTTGTAAGTTCATTCCTTCATCAAAAGCCTTCTGCGATTGACCTCTCGTCGCATAATCTTTTAAGTTACCAAGGGTTAAGTCTGGCAAATAGGTGAAATCTTTCATCCAGCCTAGCTCAAGTTCTTCCGGGAATGGTATCTTAATGTGCCCAACAGTAAGCTTTGAAGCTCTTCTTTGCAAAATTTCGTTATTTCTCTCCTTCACCGAGGGTTTTTCCGGCAGATTCAATAGGTCAGCAGCCAAAACTTTTTGAATAAGTTGGCATTTTCTATTACCTTTTCCACTCACGGGCACTCCTCGATTGTTTAGGTATAACTTTAAAGATTCTACCGTCCAACTTTGTAAATCATTCTCTGTTAATGGCATTTTTAAAATACCAAAAATAGGTTCACATGCAAAAACTATCGTTAACTATGCTCAGGAAACGCGAAAAACCTTTGGAAAACAAAAAAACAGCGAGTTCAACAGTAAAATAAATGGAATTTACTACGATGGAATGGAATTTAATGAAATTTAATTTAATTTTTTTTTACCCTGGATAGACCAGCATGCCCTGCGCGACATTATAAATTCAAGATGGCGACGTTATTGTTGAATAGGTCTATTAGAATGCAAAACCCGACGGTTTTGTGATTGCATCCGTCATATCAATTTTATTTATCAATTTTTTGTAAAAAACATATGAAGTTTGTAGAAGCTTGTATAGGTTTTCTCATGATGAAGAGCGACAGAAATTGTAAATAATCGTTTGTTACAAGTTAAACTAGCTCAATGTTGATCTTTTCAATAACAATTATTACGCCAAACGCCGCGTTTCAAACTGCAAACGTCGCGTTACGAACGTAAAAATGTGCCGCAAGTGATTAAAAACAAAAAAATGGAGTCTTATTTAGTAACTAGTTCCAGGCCAGATGTTTCTTAGGCATTTTCCATTCGTATGAAAACATACACTGAAAAACAATATTGTGGAACACCAAAATCTAATCTACTTCCATTGAAGGTTGATACAATTACATGCTACAGATTTTCAATGTTTTCCCTGTGCTGTAGTGATAAATAATGTTGTTCACGTGACACGCTTTTATTTTTAGTTGCTGTTTATATCAGTGGTTTGATGAGCTTCCTTGTCGAAGCTTCATTCCACACTAAAATGACACTACAGTGAGGAGATAAATTTACACAGTGTTTCCACCATAATAAACTTGCAAAGTGAACTTCATCTAAAATATTCTCTCACTGCAGGAAAGGGAAGCGCATGAAGCGGAAGTTGAAGAATTAAATGGATTGCTTGAAGACAAATATAGTCAGATAAAAAATACTGATGATAAGAACAGAGACAATGCAAAGGTAATAACTAATAATAAACTAAGATATGAAATGGTAACATAAAATGAAAGCTTATTACAATGCAGTTATGCAGTTATTTGATCTACTTACCTCATCACAGATTTGGTCTCACTCACTCACCACTGTCGGTTCAGTTATGTCTCGCTACTATTCAACCCTCTCACTAGTTGAGTAGTTAAGTACTCAACCAGTTAAGTAGTGGCATGTGCTAATTATTTTTTGCCTGCTGTTTAAATATACATGCCCCGTCTATTGAACATTCTTACATTGTATCAAACTCGCGCTCTAAATGAATGAGATCACATTTGTGACTGGCTGATAATATCAGAAGATCACTAAACTTAATTATTATTCAGTGTAGTATATTCTCGTATTCTCATTGGTCGAGAGCCTACAATGAATTTTCCGTATTTCGGAGCAGCGGATATGTGCTCATGCAATCAGAGACAAATATGAGATTTAATTCTCATGACCAAATCGCTCCCGCGTATTTTTTCAGCGGTATCTTGCATGAATTTCTAAAGAGCGAGAATTGTTTTGAGTTTTGACAAGGGCGTTAGCTCGGTTTGTTTCGGTTTCGGCCGGACAGATCGAGAAGGTAATCGACACAAGGACTCGGAAAACACAAAAAAAATACCAAATAAAAGTTAGTCAAGCGTGTTTTCTTAGACTATCTGAGTGGTAGGGAACAGGCAGATAACTTGAGGTTTATTGTCTGTTTTAATTTTTCATTACATTGCAAACTTTTCTTGCAAAATGAATAATAAAAGAGTTATATCGTTATAGTTTAGGTAAAATATCGTAATTATTCAGATCTTCAGCAGATAGCAGTGGCGTAGCCAGCGTCGATAATTGGAGGGGCGAATATTCATGTATCATGTTTTGCATCATTAATTTCTTTTGAAATCGATTGTTTTTACGGTCTGTGAACACAAATATATGAATATTCGCCCCTCCAATTATCGAAGCTGGCTACTCCACTGCCAGATAGCGATGATCTCGGTCTGAATACTTCCGATATCCTGCTTATCATTCAAAAATTCTCAGCTGCAAGAAATTTCCACCACAAGGTATGGAAACGTAACCTTAAAATGGAGACAACACTTACAAATCGTTGTCGTTTTGCATAACTGCAGGGAAGAATAGTTAATGTCGATATTCATCCCTTAACTATAATAGCAATAAATTAAAATGTTTTCTGTCTTTGGACTATGTATTGTTTTGTAGTTTAGTTGGTTCACCCAAACATCTCGTTATTTACTGCAGTAGGAGTATTGTATCGTAGTTATAACTGTTTTCTGGACATGTAATTCTCATTATGCTCAGTGGGAAAGATATATGTTGTGTGATGGTAGTCCAGATCCAAAGATTGCGAAAGAAATCAATACATATATCAATCTATGGAGAGAAGACTCGGATGGTAAACCTGTCCACAAAACTATCCAGGAATGTCACGATGCATTAAAGGTAGATGATTAATTCTGATTCTATAGTTACAGTATAATGTGAAACTCGTGAATAATTTATACGAAAACAGAAATCATAAGCTTGGGGGAATCTGAGTGTATGTGTGGTACATATTTCTCTGTTATGACTGCAATTTCTTTGACGATTAGTTTGAGTCAATTGCTTGAAATACACGAAATTTCAAAAATAAAACAAAGCCGCACAAAAGTTTTAAGTTACGAGCTCTTAAAGTTTCAACCGCCTTACAACTGGGTGCCGCGATTTCAAACTTTGCTAAATATTTCATATGTTATCTATTTTATAAGTATCATAACTTTATATAATTCTAATGGACTGACGAACCTTTGGTGAAATTATCAAGCCCGCGCAGTGGCGATTTCTTGAAGAACGCGACCTGACGTGTCCTGTAACCTTAGAGCCAGTACATAATATTTTTATTGTAACTTTTCATGCAGTTAATCGATGAGCTGCAATACTATCTTGGTGATGAACCTGGCTTGTCTGAAGAAGATGTGGAAAAACACAACGAGGTTCGTTCACACCAGAGTTCACTTCAATTTCACATTATTATTAAAATTCCTTCAATAATCTTCTGTAAAATTTGCGCAAGAAATTTTACAAATTCGTACACGCAAAAAGCGTTTTCGGATAATTTTACAAATTCATGAAGTGAGTTTACATAAACGGGTAAAAATCGAATGTAGATTGTTAGGCACAAGGGATTCCAGGCTGCCAGACTGATGTTTGACTCGACGTTGATCTCCTGCCTCCATAATGCACATGATGGTTATTTTATTTTATTTTATTTTACTTTATTTTATTTTATTTTATTTTACAAAACTCCCCATACATTAGAATAACAATTACACAGCAGAATTTACATACACTAAATAAATGTCATACACACAATGGCTGGAATGACCACACAGAGATGAAGTCTCCAATAACGGGGTTCCAATACAAAACATAACATAGGATGGATTGACATTTGACAGACAGATCGGAAGACCAATAACGTATTAACAGACAAAGTGAATGAATATTACTGTAGTGTAACAGCGCTCTCTCGATGTACGAACGAAGCCAAGCTAGGACTAGGAAATTTATGACCTATCAATACGAAACTGGAATAAGTAACCTTACCAATTTGTACTAAGAATGAAGATAAGTTCACATATCGAGAAAACCTTGTTGAGCATGCATCTAGCAACATAGTCTTTTTGACAAGTTTGTCAGTGGACGGACGCGTGATATTTCACACACAGAGTCTTAAAAGATCTTGGATCATCAGGATCATAAATTGTCTCCGTAAGATCTTTATAGTACATAAATAAAGCACGCTTAAACGTTGCCAGAGATTTAGTGATGTCTCTGATACAGCACGGTAGATTGTTCCAAACTTTGGCTGATCTGATGTAAAAACTAGTCTGGTAACTAACTGTCCTACACTTGGCAACATTTAGAAGGATGCCGTTGTTGGTATTTGATCTTGTTTGTCGAACAGAAGCTTTGATGGATATGTTGGGATCAGAGCTACTTATGACGCATTTGAAAAGATAGACCAGGTCTAAATATTCGTGCCAATAAGTTATGGGAAGAATGTCGACGATCTTGAGTCTTTCCTTGTACGAGACGTCAGTGTGGTAGGGCAGGGATAAAATGAACTTAGTCGCGCGTCGCTGAATGCATTCAAGGGTTAGAATGTTGTTTACTGTTTGTGGTGCCCAAACTTGGCTACCATAAGCCAGTTGACTTCGAACCAATGCCAGGTAGAGCATTTTACGGACCGGTTGATTGTGGATATCGTATGATGATCGTTTGACGAAACCCAACATCTTATTTGCTGTACACGAGACTTCCTGCACTAGTTTGTTCCACTTGAGGTCACTGGTGATGAACATGCCCAGATCTTTTTGACTGGTCGTTTGGTTAACAGGAGAGTTATGCACGGAGTACTGCATGATGATCGGTTCTCGAGATCTTGTTATGTGGAGGACTGCGCACTTGCTTTAATTTAATTCCATTCGCCAGTCATGACACCACCTAGTGATATTATTCATATCGGATTGAAGGGTTTCGCCGTCTTGAAAACTTTGAATAGACCGAAAACATTTGGTGTCGTCAGCGAACATTCCCATACTGGTACCCTGCGAGACAGACGCCGGTAGATCGTTAACGTAAATCAGGAATAGAAGTGGTCCAAGGATTGATACCTGGGGAACACCTAATAAAACTGGAAGTGGCTCTGATGTCGCACCAAGCACAGTTACTCTCTGGAAACGTCCTCAAAGAAAATTGCTCAACCAGCGCAGAAGTTTACCTCTAATACCGAAATTAAATAATTTGTTCAATAATGATCCTGGTATGAATTTCAATTTGTATATGATTTCCACTGGAATTGTTGGCCTCTTCATACGGATAGAAGTTATCTTTGTTAGCGAGAAGGCATTTCGACAAGTTTACAAGCGGGATCTCGCCTTGGAATTGCGTTCATATGAGACGAAAGATTTTCCTATCTACCAAGGTCTCTCTGATTGACAGGCGAGATCTCGTTTTACGGGAAATGTTTGGCCATAAAAACACAACTTTCCCGTTTAGCAAGAAAACTCACTGTCGTCGTGCCTTCTCAATTCACACTTCACAAGTAGGGTAACATTTCTCCAATATTTTAAAAATATTTTACTTGACTTGTCGAAATGTTTTATCGCCAAGCGAACAAGTCTTAAGAGACATTTACGTAAATGGCGACATTTACGTCAGAATTATCCAATATATGGAATGAAATACCAGGAATCTTGATTACGCCTACTAAACCTATTTGCAGGCATTATCACCCTAAATGCGCATTAACTACTGTCCGCTGCTCTTGTTAGCTAGAGCTCCGTGCTCAGAGCATTGCCCTGCCATCGCGAAGGCATAGAGTTGATTCCTGCGCAAGGACCGTTCTATGGTTGATGGGATTTTCCATCAACTGTTCCGGCTTGAATTTTTACATGTCCATAATTGCCATTATGGATTTTTTCAAATAATTTCTGATTGATATATAGCAATTCATTTAAAGAATGGTTCTCATTTGGAAACCTTAAACTCGAAACCGTAAATGGATTGTCTCAAGACGGCCGGCGCTAGAGCGTTAATAGGGGTGGTGGTGGTTGGCGGCCTGTATTCGTATATGAGTAATTCCCCTCACCCGAATTAACGCATTAGCGCTGCCCCTGGTTCTCATAAAGAGATATGTACAATGACTTCCAGAAATGACCTTCATACATGATTTCTAAACTGATTAATTGATGCTCCCATTATGTGTTGGAAGCTTATAGAGTAAAGGTTTAGAAATTATGAGAACCACTGAGTATTGTGATAAAATACAATACAATTCGAGGCCTCGAAAGAACTTTTAATATTTTTCACTCTATGTATACAGTATATTTAGTAGTGTGTAACTAGATCATCATTTCATTCCTGATTATGACTAAAGAATAGTCCAAACGTAGAAATAAAAGTTTATCATGTTGTCAATTTTCGGAGTTTTCGTTGTACAGTATTTTATGGTTTGGAGTTTAAAGTTTGTAAAGGAAAAGGTTTCTTGAATCAGATGTATTTGATTGATTTTAGTCAATAAGTCAGCTTCAACATCTTATCCGTGTGAAGTTGGATGAAGCAACGATGCAAGTTTTGAAGGTAGGCAGTATTGTGCTTCCTCATACAAAACTTGATGACCGGTGATTTGCACATACTAATTTTAGCGATTTCAAGTTGTACATGGTGTAAAATTATAAAAAAATGCAACCTCTGACTTTCCAAACAAATCTACTTTGTTCTTTAAGCATATGCATGCAAACCTTTTGAGGCCTGTTGAAAACAGTTCAGCGATATTACCTGGCACTCGAGTGAACTATCATTAACCTCAGCTAGTACTGTACGTGACTTATTTGAAATGCAATTTAAATTCCCGGGAGTCAAAATCTTTAAAATTATATTTCCTTGATTAAATTGATAATTAAATTATCCATGAGTGTGTAGGAATTATTTCTTTCACCTCAGAACTATATACTGTAGAGAAACCAATTTTAACTATAATAGAACGTTTTTATATAATTTGAGAACGATATTACTTATATATGACCATGTTTGTGTTTTTGTCGGACCCATATCCGCTTAAAACCTCTTTAGATGCTTTCTTAATGGCTCACTACTCATAACTAACGCTGTCCGTCCATTACACAATTCGTCTAAGACGTGAAGGAGGTGACTAGCGTATTTATTGAAGCACCGTGGGGTGTATATTCATATATATTCGTGTTCTGCCCGACTAATTCCTGTTGAAATTAGGTTGATCGATTTCAAAAGAAGTTACAGTGCAGATCGCAGAACATGTGTCTCCGCACCCCTGCCCCTCAATTATCGCCGTAGTTAGGAGTCCTGAAGATGTGTATTCGTAATGTCTCTCCTCTTGTAGTGTGGAGATGAACACATTGACCCCGACACTCAAAACATTCAATTCGAGTTGACGTCACGCTTCATAACTTTGAATATCTGGGGAAATATATCAAGAAATCCCAGGTATGTACTGTTGCAAACCCATTTCTACACAGGGTTATACCGGTATATGCTCTACTTTTTACTACACCCTTTAGAAGACAGCAGTTCTTGAGAGTACTCGCAGCTGTGTAGTTATGCTCAATACGTCGAAATAAGCATTATCACGCCAGGAAAAGTGTTATAAGTTAATACCATCTTATAGTAGACACCGCATCATTTCAATGAATAAACCTCGGTTTGCAAGTTGCTAAAACAAAGCTTCAAACGGTTTACTTATTACATTAATGAAATTCCAAAAATCTTTTCCTAATTCTTATATTGATGGCGTGTCGTTTTAAGCTCGCTAATAACCCAGGGGTTTTCGGGGTTTTCGGAGTTTTCCTTGGGTGCGTTTAGGAACTCAAGGGATTTTAGGTGAATTAAAGGGATCTGACGTGGCTGTCCACTAAAAGTAGTTGGGACAAGAGGTGTTATGTGAAATGAATAAAGCGAGTCCTGGTCGTCGTGCACGAGTATTGTCTCTTGTGTCGTGAATTGATTTCCTGCAATTTCTTTTAATTCGTGATTTTCCAACTGAATTTATCCAAGACAACTCTGTTTGCGCTTGCCGAACGTTTTGTTGAGAAGATTTAATTCAAAACTCATTTCAAGGTTGAGATTTTGGGCTCGTTTTACACTCCTAAAAATTCCCTGAAAAAACCGTATTATCAAATTGGACGTTGTGCGTCTGTTATGGTTACAGATTTGTAAGCTGACTACCCTACTGTACTCGTTGTTTTTCTCTCTAGGATGAAATCTATTTCGTTTGAAAAGAAAGGCATTACTTTAGACATCCCTAAGTCTTTGTCAGTAGGCAATGTTGCTGTTCGATGTATCTTTACAAGTTACGATCATTTTTCCGAAAAATGCCGACTGTTTTACCCACGAGCAAAAGTTGTTCCAGAAGTCGTTGTAGAGTCACAACCTGTCGTTGAGATCACTACAGAAACGGTATTTCATTTTATTCTTATGTAACGTAGCAACCTTGGCGATTTAGTCCCGTTGTGCAAATATACCCGTGTTCATTGACTGACGAGTAATAGTGATACAGTTAAAGCTAGTGTAACGGGACTAAGCTCTGTTGCTAACTATATAAGACTGTTCCCCAGAACCCAAATAGAATGTAAAGGTCTATTGATAAGAATTCGGCAAAAATGGTACGCAAAAGTAATATTAATTATCAGCATGTAAGTGTCTTAATTACATCACTTGCCTTTCACTGCTAAGGTATCGAGTTCGCTTCTCTGTAAGAGCTTCTCAACGTGACTGAAATCTTATGTGAACAGGGTGTAAGCCGAATGTTTTCCTTCCACAAGAAAAATTGATAGGGTGGGTTAGGTAATAGGTTTGTGGTAACTGCGATTGTGATTGGAGGGTATTTTCTCAATACATGGATTGATTGTGTAAATAGTTATAAAAGATATTTAATTTCTATAATTGTGAATGTGAAACAACAATATTTTATGCAACCAGGTTGACGATGAGCCAAAGGAGAGTGAAAATGACGAGAATAGTTCACTGGCACCAGAATGCAGCGTAGCCAACTTAACTCCTCAACCACCTTCATCTTCTCGAGGTCGCAAGAAGGTAATCTCGAACAATTGTCTTTAAAACTAACTATACACGTTTCGTATCACTACTTTTCTACCATTGTTGTCGACATCATCATTTAACTTCCTGTTTTCAGCGAGTCATGCATCATTTATTTGTTATTTGAGTTTTAAAGAAAACTGAAATAACTAATAAAGCTCGCAGTCACATAAAAATGATGATGCATGTAGTGGCCGAGATCGTTGAAAATTTATGAGAGCTGTTTATTTTTCTTATATAATATTATGTATTTTTGAGCAAACTTTTCATTGATTAATTAGCCATGTTTGCGTTACGTGAATTTAAAATGTGAACTTCTTGTTGGCATAATTTTTATGCTAAATTCTGCAGTAATTCAGCTATCACTATATCCTATATTCTCAGCGATAAAAATGCAAGATTACCTGCCAACACGAAGAGAAGTTGAGCACGCAGTTTATTGTTGATGAGCTTGTTTGAAACTAACTCGTCCTGGTTTTTTTTGAAATTGTCGCATGGTATTTGGTTTTATAGCATCATAGCTTCACAATGTATTTTTGTTTTCTTAGAGTTCTAGCACAAAACGGGTCGCCTCTCGTCTCTCCGCTTCAGTTTCAACATCAGGTCGTAAAAGTCGTAATAAAAGTGCGCGAAAAAGTGCCCGTAAAACTCCTGAACCAAGTGTCGTTGAGTCGGAAAAGACAGACGATACTCTAGAACAAGATGCAGGTGAGAATATAAGGATATATTGCAAGTTGCCGAGGAAATTATTTTATTTTATTTTTTATTTAAATTAAATATTTTATACAGGAACATTTTGTTTAGCATTACTGCTAGTTTAAACAAAGTCCTGTGAATTATTACTATAACAATACATAATTGCAAGAAGTCTATTAATTGTTCAATCAATTTCAAGAAGTCTATTAATACCGCTTTGCTCTGATCTTAAGTGTCTGGGATTCACTTATGTTAGCGGAAGAGTATTGAAAGTACGTCGTGCTCCATTATACCTATAAAACTGCCCTGGTACTTAGTTGCTTTAGCTAAGGGTAATCGTAATAAATCACGATGTCTGGTGTTATAAGTATGAAACTGATGGGCGTGTTTAAATTCAGTTAGCAAATACGCCGACGATAAACCATCTAATGATTTATAAACTAGAACACACTTGATATAATCTCGACTTGCTTGAAGGCTAGTCCAGCTGAACACAATTCCACAAAAGTTCGTAAATTCCCACAGAGCTACCTTCAATAATACATGCTGCACGCCGATTTAGCTTATTTAAATAATCCTTACTGCCAACTCCACAACTATCCCAAACAGGTGCGCAGTAGTCAAAGAGAGGCAGTATCATCGCATTGTATAATGTTAAACATGTATGCCTAGGTAATACTTTACGTGCTAGGCTGAGCATTCCCAGTCTAGAGGAAATCTTTTTACCCAAGGAACTAACATGATCTTTCCAGGACAGGGTTTGATCTAAGATTATACCAAGATACTTAAAGGTACCCACTGTTGTTAGGTTGATATTATCTGCCATTACCATAAAATTACCGACTGTCGAGAGTTTCTGGTGTGTAACTATAAGCATGGTTTTCGTTTTATCTAAATTAAGTATTAGACAATTTGAGTAGAGCCACCTAATTTGAGTAGAATCGTGGAAATAGTACGTAAATTTAATATTGCAAAGCTTTTAGTTTATTATTGGTAGTATTACTACCAGTCGTAATCACTCAACTGTTTTCCAAAGGGCCGTTTACGCAATTTACATTAATCTATATAGGTTTACAAAACAAACTTTACTAAATATTAATCAATATTACAATAAAAACTATTTCCAAAATTTTGAAACAAGTATTTAAACATGCGAAACTATTGTACATCCCAAACAACAGCTCATAAACTTTGTAATTCGTTGTCTCACTCTTAACATCACTTTTAAGGTCATTACAGAATTTTGCACCGGAGTGTGGGTTGTTATAGAGCTTTATAGCTTTAGAATACTTATATTGTATTTATGTACTATTTTAAAGACTTTAAACACGAGCAGGAGGGTTTTATTAGGTTGTAAAGACTTTAGGCTTATTAGGCTTTGTACCTAATGAAACACGTCATGCGAGTGTTTTAAATGGCTTCAAAAACGTTTGCATGACAAAGTCAAATCTTTATGAAAAAATCTTTGTATAATTTCCATGATAATCATGTTGCGTATGATTGCATAATGAACTGTTCTTAGCAGGTATAAAGAGGCATGCACATGCACGTGACTTATTTAGCGCTGGATATTAGATAATTAGTTCATGTATTATTAATGAGTTTTGGAATATATTATGAAGTACTGAGCTTCATAGGGGTTTCAGCACTGATAATGTTCGATTATTTATGATAATTTCACATTTGAGAGTTATCGCTTTTCAAACAAACATCAATCATAGCTTCTGGATCTTTTATATTAGGAGAAAAGACTGTGGTTAATATAATAAACCGAAAAGTACCAGATTTAATTCTCGTGTTGAACATGCTATTTCTCACTCGTTCGCTCGCTCACTCGTGAGATATCATGTTCAAGACTCGAAAAAATCTGGGATTTCCGCGCATCCACGTATTATTCTCTATATAATTTATTAATAATGTAGTTGCCAAAGATATTCCTGGCCCCGCAAGAATAACAATTATATAATAACTACAGTAAAACACGCTATCTGATTGGTCAATACCCGTGCAGGATGAGACAATCCTGCACGGGAAATTTGAAAGTTGACATCGCTTCGCATTTTACGAGCTTGTTACGGGCTTAGAATTGCCCACAAAAAACCATTTCAACTTCTGAAATTAGCAGAGAATAAAGATAAAGTCAAATACTAAAGCACAAGGTACTGAAACTATAATCTTTTATGTTGTCAAACTTCTATAATGTCTTTGCATACTTGTATTTTTGTTTTGTTTACGTTATAAATTTAACTGAAATTCAACTTTTGGCATTCGCATATTCATTGTTTCAGTTCATGCTGTAGCGATAAAAGTACAACCGTTCGAATCAGCATACAATAGTGCTTATAAAGAACTAAATTTTATTTTTCTGCTATGCTTTCTTACACACATACCGCACTTCAAATTCCGATAAGTTTTTAGTTTTTTGTTTACGGAAAGCGTAAAAATACACTCGCCTGCGGCTCGTGTATTTTTACGCTTACCGAAAATCTCGCAACATCCCGCGTGCATGGATCACGCTATCCTGCACGGAAAACCATTCAGTAATCCTTTAATATTTCAGATTACTGATGAGGTTTTCTTATCGTGTATAAATATTCTCTGAATAATGATGATGATTTCTGTAGATGATCAAAAAACAGAGGAAGAAAATGCTGGTGATAAACCTGAGACAACAAAACCTAACAATGGCGATGTTGAGTTTGATGAAGATGACGATGATGACGTAGTTGATCTGAGAGCATTTAGTACGGCTGATAAAGTCATTTATATGGATCTGTTTGAGCTGCCTCCTCAACCAAAAGTTGTTAAGAATTGGACAATGCAGCATAGTAAGCTATTTTAATCCGACATTTTTTATCCTGAACATATTCCATATTTTTTCTTGTGACCGGGCTGGAGACCGACTGAGTATTACCCACTGATCGATATGAATAAATCTGGACAATACAACCAGTGAAACCGAGCATGGAGGACTAATGAGTATTTCCACCAATGAACGCTCTTCTTACGTCTTTGACAACCACTTTTCGACCTAAAAGGAAAACGTAAAGTAAAGTCTCTATTGCAATGGAGCTATGAGTTGTTTAAAGTGCATATGACACGAAGTTTTATATTTTAGAATTACAGAATGATTTCTCTCTGCGGTGATTATCCTAGAGTGATTTATTTTTTAAAAAACATGATGCCAAGGGAATTATTTGAATGTTTTAATACGTGGCCGTGAGGCAAAAAACTGTCCTATGACTGGGAACGAAATTGTACCAAAATGACGTCACTGGTGAGATGTATTTTATGTTCATTGGCTCAATTTAACTCAGGGCAAAACCACAACGTCATTATGACGTCATTTTGGTGCAAACTCGTTCCCATGCAAGGTACAGTTTTGGCCTCACGGTCATGTATTAAAACGTTAAACAGTTCCTTTAGCATCATCTTTTTGAAAAATAAATTACACCACGATAATCACCGCACAGTGTATTGTATGTTTCTAAAATATAAAATTTCGTGTCATATGCACTTTAAGTTTGATGTTTCTGTACGTAAATTGTTTAGGCCCCGTTTAACACTGTGCCATAGCGGCGACGCAACGGAGTGCTAGGCGCAACGTCCATTACTATGGCAAATTTCCCGTAGCATTCCGCATCGCGCCAGTTTTTATCAGCAGTACAAAGTATTCTAGCGTCATATTTAAATTGGTACGTACCTGTTAAACAGATCGGGTGTTTACACTATAAAGCTATGGCAAACTTACTGTAGGATACCAATTTTTATCGGAACTGCCAAGCCTGTAAACTTGGCCTAATACTCGGCGGTTCTAGCAAAATGATAAACATTGTAAGCCTCTTCATCTTAGCCTCTAGAATAACGTGTATAGTACGTGCGCTTTGATTGGTCAATAGTCGTGTTTGGATCAGGCACGGTTATGTGCCCTGAGCGTTGTTTTCTTCTTAATCATAAACACTCTGTGTTTTGATGAGCTGTCTGCATCAGGCCATCTTATGTTTTCTGGATATCTTTGCAAACAGTCGTTCCTCCTGAGTTGGTGATATTACCTTATACATGCGAGTCCAAGAAAAGCGAGGAAACAACTCCATCCGAAACTGACATTGCTGATAATGATGACATAGAACAGACAGCTGATAGTTCCACAGATCAAACTCAGAAATTGAACGCTGGAAATACACCAATACAAGTTAGTTTAAGGTAGCCAGTATGTAAAGCTGATTTGTGCAATCGTGGATAAAAACCCTTACCCTGCCCACACCCGGGCTATGTGGACTAATTTGTTTCACCAGTAACCTAGTGGTGGAAACAAAAACTTACTAATCCCCATAGTGGACCCGGTGGAGTAAGTTGGTCCATTGGTATTTATCACTTTGTCATTCGTGTGTTATTAAGCGGTCGCAATGTGGATATTGAATGTTTATATGCTATATGTTTTTCACGGGGAAGCATTCACTTTCAAAATTGCTGTACATGTGTATTATCCTGTTAAATTAACATTTTCATGATAATTTGCGCTTAATAAATGTGTCCTAATAATAATAATAATAATAATTAAATTCTAACACATGCTCATTTTATCTTGCTGGGGCCGGTTGGCTTAGAGCTATCTCTGGGTTAAAGTGCACACACAGTTTCTGGGGATTAGATATATTTGTGATGTTGAGGATATTTTAGGAACAAATGTAAAATACATTATTGTGGAAAGCGTCATCTTCATCGTCCTTTTTAACTCTCTATGTTACCGGAACTGACGTCAATTATTGTTAATACAACTGAGTTTCCGATTATTTCAAAAATGACGTAAATGACGTCAGTTCCTCTAAATTCAATAAAAAAACAGACTACTATTATGAAAATTTTCTGTAAAATAATGTATTGCATTTTTTCATAAATTTTACAAATATGTTAAATCCCAAGTACGCTGCATGTGCACTTTAAAGTGCAGAAACCGAAACTGCTATTGATCCACAAAAGAACTGTAAAAGATATTTCAAAGGACAATCAACAATTTAGTGTTGGAAAATTTCTTCTCAATTTTACTTTAACTCATGAGTTCAAGATTACTATTAATCTGACACTGCAGAGAACTACCAAAAAATCGTTGTCTCGAGCGCAACTTGAACTCGCATCTTCGGGTTTCTAGACCGCTGCTCTACCAATGGAGCTATCTGGCTAGCCAATAACCAATACCAGCCAACTGGTTTTGGTAGGGAGTCTTATCCAATTTAAGTGCACGAAATATTTCAGTGAAGACTTAACACTTATCCTTGAGGATAGCTCAATCGTCGTTATCGATAGCTCAATTGGTAGAGCGCCATGCAGAGCGGCGGTCTAGAAACCCGACGATGCGAGCTCAAATCTTGTTCGTGACAACGAGTTTTTCGTTGTCCTCTGCAGCGTCAGATTAATATGGATCTAGTTTTTCATATCTTTGAGGATTGTTCTTAGAGTTAAGCTCACTGGATGTTAGACAACCGCTCCCCTCCCTGACGTCTTACAAAGAATCTTGGGCATATGGCCCACGCCTAGTTAGAGTTAACTCTGGGTTAACGTTTAAGCTACTATTTTTTGTTTCTCTTTCGGTATAAGGCTTGCTCAACTCAAGACTTTAGAAACCAAAACTGTCGTTAATTCAGAAGTAATATTCCCAAACTTCTGCATGAACACGCAGCTTGGAAATTATTTTTGAATGTTACCTTAACCCAATGTTAAACTACCTAGCTCTTGAACAACCGGTCCTAGAAGTTAATATATTAAAATTTTAAACTTATTACATAATGCGTCAAAATTTAACCGTTTGACAAGGTTTTCTGTTGTCTAGATTACCAGCAGAGGTATCGTATTTTGAGCAACCTCAGGTAGCAAGATGGGAACCCAGTAAAAATCATTGGAGATTAGATGGTCTCAGCGACATCGAATTTAGTGATCGTAAGTAGACTGGGATGTTTGACTAGTTGGCAGTCCGTTTGCTGATTTCTTTTTCATTCTCACTTTTATGTCTGCTAATACCGTAATTAGTCTTTTTTTATCTTATATAAAACATTGATAAATTATCGCGATTTGATTGGCTATTTACCATTACATGATATAAAATAGAAATTTCCGTTTCATGATGGAAACGTGGAATCATTGCTTTTCAT
Organism: Muricea muricata; assembly: GCA_963855995.1. Lineage (NCBI taxonomy): Eukaryota > Metazoa > Cnidaria > Anthozoa > Malacalcyonacea > Plexauridae > Muricea > Muricea muricata. The sequence goes on from OY979716.1 coordinate 3,045,297, forward strand.
TGCATGGCAGATTTCATTATTTTTGAAATGCGCGCCCACAATGTGAGTGATGGAATTTTATTTAGTGAACTAAAAAAACAAAATGGCGATCTAATTTCGTATCTCCAAGTAATGCAAATGTTCTATTTGGTGCAATGGTAAGAATATTTTCATTCGGTGATGGAATGTTTCAATCACCTATTCTATTCTATTGTATTACCTGATCCAGGTTTGTCTAGATCAAATGTTTGAATTATCATCATGTCAACAGACAAGAAATAAGAGATGAAAGAAAGAGTGTAGTGGAGGCGAGGTGATATCAGTTTTATCGCTCGAGAGACGATATCATATTTTGTCACGAGTGAGCGCAGCGAACGAGGAACAAAATATGATATCGTAACGAGAGCGATAAAGCTGACATTAGCGAGTCTCGAATGTGATACAGATAACCTATTTATCACATACTTGTGCCTTTATCTAGAGCAAAAACCAGATTACATTTTCAAATTATTTATACTTCGAGTACATTTCAAAATGAATTCAAAATTAATGTTTAAAATACGCTAAATTACAAAAACAAGCCAAAAATAACGTATCTTTTAATAGCTGCAAATTTCTTTGTGTTATTTTCCTTGTATTATTTTATATTTTTATTGTTATCTCTCTATCGATCCTTCAGTCGGGCGCCATCTTCGTTTTGAGCGGCACAAAAAACGATATCGCGGGACAAAAAGCGATATCACGGGCATATCGTTTTTATGTCACCGTGTTATCGCCCAGATAAAGGCACTAGTATATATATATATATATATATATATATATATATATATATATATATATATATATATATATATATATATATATATATATATATATATATATATATATATATATATATATATTGCAACAAATGAGCAATAATCTGGTGGAAGTTTCCTTGTTGACCTATATTGCCACACGTAAATCTGACCTGTTTGTTTTTAATCATCCAGAAACGAACATGTTGCGTTTCAAGACCGACCGTCTTGCACCTGTTGCCATATTTCAGGTAATCTTCTTGTCAAATAAACATCAAAGCAATATAATAATGTTAATGTTCACATATCTAAATTATCGAAAAGCAATACTAATAGAAGAACGTATTACCTCCGCACCTGAAATGATAAAATAACATTTTTTGAATATTTCCAGGACGGGGGGGGGGGGCTGTTTCTGTTTCTTAATTAGTGTGAATTTATACGCATGTCGTCATTTAAGCTGGGAACAGTCGAGATCATCATCAACTACAGGTCCTTTGCAGGAATCCAACCTACGCCTTAGAGACGCTGGGCAATGTTCTGATCGCTAAGCTACGGAGGATGTATCTGCAAATTACGCTTGCTCTTGTCAGCAAGTTTCGTAGCTTAGTCGTACTGGCATCGCATGTTTGATTCCTGCCTGAGGACGTAAAGGTGCTGGGTATATCTTAACAGCTTTAACATGTGTGTGAGTTCCAGTTGTTTATGCTTCAAATTTTTATTGTCAAACTTAACTCATCTTTTACGATGGGACAAAATTATACTGTATGTGTCAGTTTCTGCGCGACGAACACAAAAACAAAGCAATTTCTTTTATATTTAGGACCTTTATTTGAACATGCCATTCCAGTCATGGGAAATCCGCCCCCATGGTCTCAACAGCTGCGTCTTTACTATCGTTGCGGCTGCCATAGATCTCGAAATTGAAGTGAAGGTTTGCATCAAATGAATGTTTAATTTGAGTGAAGATTGTAGTCGTATAATTTTTCTAGAACACGCTCTTGTCTTAATCACGCTAGGCGTCAGCCTAGACCTAGGGTCTTTACTCGGCCGGTAGCAATCGGTTTTGTGAGTTAGCTAACTAAAGACGTCACAAGGTGGCAGCCGTGAAAAGACCCAGTAGATTTCCCAAAACTTTGACTAAACTAAATTCAACTTTGTTTACATTTTAGATCATTCTATAAATAGGGGATATATAGCTAATCTCTCACTACCTTTAGTCGCGCTGTGTTGAAATAAAATAGTATGTAATATTCGGGGCAGGTTTTGGGCAGCTTCGATAATTTAATTGAGAAACCTACTAGGCCTTCCATTGGCCCCGCCTCCGAATAGCTTATTTAAAGGCAAATAGAAGGTCGTAGGTCTAGGCTGGCTTGGCGTTCAAGCTGAAAAGCGAGTGCATGTGCCTAAGATTGAGGAAGCTAATACATTATTAGATCCAGCTTAGTTATAAACCCTCGTCATCAAACCTGCGGCCATGTTACTCCAGATTCTTTGCGTGATCATACACAAGTTTGTAACAAAAAAGTGCTAATATCCTTGTTTCTCAACAGGATTCATATTGTTCCGTAGCTCATGCCGAAGACTCTGTGCAACGTTTACGTCATCTCCGTGGTAAATGGATGTATCCCAAAGATCTAATAAAGGTGTGTATTGGAAATTCTTCAATCTGTTAATAGCGAGCTTCCGAAAACAATAGGTCTTATGCGCGTTTGCCCTAAGGCAATTGTCCTCACCACCAAGCATCAAAAGAATGTATTGCATCATTGCGAGGCTTGGTGGTAAGAACAAGACCTTAAAAACCTGCATAAGAGCTATTAGAAACGGCGGCAAGAGGACGTGAGAATGAGGTGAATCTCTGAAAATAAACACCTGGTTTGATTCGCGACGCCGTCTTGATTTTTGGGCCTGTTTGGTTTCTTAATACGTATTGCTTAGGGTTTTTAGCTTTAACCAGCTGCAGTGTCGGCAGACGACCAGATGCATCTCTCCAGTTATTACTCTTGCAACAAGGATTTCTGCGGGTGAGAAAGCCGTGCAAATCATTTCAAGTGATCTCATTACATTTTTCTAGAGATTGAAGGCTTCGGGCGTCAATGTATTTCCAGCAGTTGACGCGGAGAAATATGTCAGCGTGAATATGAAGGTATTTTGATTAGTGTGGGGATTAAAGTGTTTTTCTTTGCTCAACCAATTTAAATGAATTTCCTTCTGTTTTATTAAATAGCACAACTGCACTTAATTGTCGGTTGCATGCTAGTCACTTTCCCAGTGGTAACTGATATGGGCTGGTTATGATGCTGTTTTGTTTCCGAATTTTGTTAAACTTATTTACAGAGTTCGTAGCTAGTTGACGTTTAATTAAACCAACTTCTTTCTAACATAAGCTTGTTTTCAGAGCTCAACATGGTTTACATTGGGTAGATTCACAAAGATCTGAAATTTCGTTGAAAAGATATTTTATGGTGCACAACCTTTTCGAAGCTCTACTGGGACAGGAGTACATTTTTTCCTGCACTATCAAAACTGTGTTATATTTTTAGTGAAAAAGTGTCGAATTTTTTAGTTATTGTTCCTCAGCACTGTTTAACCAAATCCTGACAATCATTTAAATTCCTATTCTAAGGACCGAGTGTTATTTCTAACTCTAAAAACTGTGTCGCTGTTTTACATTTCCTGCCAAAACGTCAATCAGTAAGCATGAACACCGTCAGCCGTAATACGCGGTGTCCGATAAACTGTAGGATTGCAGAATTTGAAATGTTGTTTTGATTGTCGTTTTTTCTTCTGTAGGATTCGACGCTTGAGAAGAATATTTATGAACAAATGTCTTTGACTGCTTCGGCGTTTGCATATTCGTGGAGTCGCTGGAACTCAGATTGTGGCAAGGAAAAAATTGTTATTCAAGCCACAGAACAAGAGAATGACGAACCGCCATTGGAGGTAAACCGTTTTTTTCCACAAACTTACAATTTTTACTTTGCCTGGATAAATCTTCAATATTTTTTGTCATCGTGCTTGATGTCAAAGAATCTTAATTGTTTATTCATCCACCTATGTTTCACTGATACCAAAACTCCTTCAAATCTTGCTTGTCAAAGCATTTAGCGTAAACGGTCATGTAGAACTTAAAAATGACTTTTACACCATGCTTCTTCGTAACCCAAAAGCTTTATGGAAACACGGCATTCTTCTTCCCATATTTTTTTTGGTTCATAATTTTCACAGAGATTTGTAGATTCGACACCCAACTGTGCAATTAACTCTATTGCAGAGAATTTCGCAGAAATTTTTGAATTTTGATAATGTAGAAAGCTGTTGCTGTTGTAAATATGTGCTAATTAAATGCTATTGAAACTCAAATACTGACAATTTAAAACTTTTCCACCTCTGTATGACATGCTGGTGTAAATGACGCGAACAAACTTATCATTATTAATACTTTTTGATGCAAAACTTTTCTTTCAGAATTTGAAAGACCAGGCTTTTTTAGCTTTTGAATGTCACCGTTATTTCAAAATTTGAAGAAATATTAAGCAAACTTGAGAATTTTTTTAGGTCAAAGTCGCATTTTTACCGTCACAGGAATTTAGTGAAAATCTGTTGAAATTTAATCCCATTTTAGAATTAAAATTTACAAATTTTAGCTTACAAATTATTAGCAACGCTATAGTTTCTCATAATGTTGACAGCCGTTGATCATGATAATTTACGAACAGTTCTCCTTCAAACGCCTAATACCTCGCATTCTTATCCATTTAGAAGTGCAGAATCCCTCTTTTCCGCCGTTCCACGTATTCTTTGAAAAATCCTTCAGCTATGACACCAAGTTTGTTTATTTTTTAACTGAAACATTCTCTTGTTGTTACCTATGCTGTTTTTGGTCAAAGAATATCGTTTCCACTTCCAATTAAGCTAAAAACGACGTCTTATCGTGTTATCATATTTTTGAAACTATTAGTGTGGTCCACCTCAAATACAACGCCATATTTTTTCAGTCATGTGACTAACATCAAATATCAACATCGCACAGATCTTCTCACAACTTTGTTTTGATGTTCGTAAGTTTTAATGAATAGCACTGCTCATCTTGAGTACGTATTGGATAAATATCTTATAAAACTAATACCATGGTTCGCACTGTATATTGAATAATGAACGCGATAGAGCACTTCAAAGTTCGGTAACCATTTTTGTACGCTCTTCATGGCTTTGATTTTCTGTTTCTAGGATGATTGGTTCGTCTATATGGCAAGTAACGAAAATTCGTGTAAGTTAAAGTTGAATGAATTTGACGAAGCTTTCTCTGATGATGTCGCTGAAAACACAAAGGTAACAAAGATATTCACATATTTCGTTATGAAGTGTGTCATTCATTTCAATGATATGAGATCAGCAAATGACATTAAATTACTGTCAGTATACAGGTTTTGGCAGGCCCCATATGGCTCTCCGATTTGACAGTACAAATATACAGGGTGTCCTAAAGCGATAGCATATACAGACTTAGACGTACTCATCTTTAAAATAATTACTGAAGTTTTATTTATAACAGATATATAAATATGACAACATAAATACAGAAGTACAGCACATAAACGTTTTTTAGATTCAAAATTACCAATAAACACATACCGACTGTATCGTCTAAATGCTTCTGGATCAACTTAATTTCAAAAACATGTGCGCCTTAATGCTCTTTGCGGCTGTTATATACACGCATGCGCATGCCTTAACTTAAATACTCGATCTTTTTGGTAGCCACAGCTAAAATTTGCATAAAAGCTTCTGCTAATCAGAACTTTAATACTACCGTAATATATTATGTTCCTGAAGTTTGGTAATACGCTCTAACTGTCAACGCTGTACAGATGCATGGAAAAGTCTGTATAATATGATAGGATAGTTTAAGAATGTGTTAATGATTGTTTTTACCGGTTATTGTAGCTTCATGCTGACCTATATCACATGGTCATGGATGGTGCCTCAGAATCTGCAGTGACGAAGGTCAAAGAAACATCGTTTCTGTTTTTTAACTGCGTGTCACAGTTACTTAATGCCACTAAAGTTCTCACATATTCCTGACATTTCATTCAGTGCTAACATCTCATTCACTGGGATTTGTTGTAAAGTTTCCTTTTAAATGTTGTTGAGGGTTTGCCAACGGATTTAAAAGATGGCGTAAAAGAATTTTAATAACAAACCTTTCTATATTAGAAAAAACATACTCCGAATAATAATACCGTCTTGTAAACTCAAGATATGAGTTGTCTTGTTTTATTTAATAACTCATATCTTGAGATTACAAGATGGTATTATTATTCGGAGTAGGTTTTTTCTTATATTTCTTAAAATTGTCTGCTGGTAGAGGATTTTAAACCTTTCTATTCCCCCCCCCCCCCCCATTGAGGAAGATCTTACCTGACTAAATCTACATTACCCGGAGGGGGAGGGGAGGGGGGCTTTCCTGAGGGGGGCTTTCCTAAAAATTTTCATATCCAGCAGTTTAAGTGTCTGTTAACCGCCGATATGAATCTGCGCGCGAACACTACTTGAGAAACGAAGCTTGAGAACTAATGTCGAATGCACAAACTTTTCAGCCAGGTAATTGTTTTAATATGGCCGATTTTGATATTGCATGAATATTAGAATCGAGTAATTTGGCACATTTTAAAGTTTTAAATATGCCAAATTACTCGATTTACTGCGATGTTTGAGTGATATATTGACCATTGACAATAATTTTGAATCCCCTGAACTTTAAAATGACAATAATCTTGATTCAATTACCATTTACCATATACTGTACTTTTATACTGGACATATATATTGTTTATATGCTTTCAGTTTAATAATAATCATAGTATTAGTTTGATAGTTTGTTAGTATATATTTCTGTCCTTTAAGTATGTGATTAGTGAGATAATTAAAACCCATTAGCTGGCAATGTGCCTCTGTACATGCACCTGTATTTTACCATTACTTTGGTAACGTGTGTATCGTCACTGCAACGGCAACAATCTTGCCCTGGAAGTACAAATTTCCTTCACTGTGTTTATTTGTTCACAGGCATCCCAATGGACCGTTAACCTTGTAGACCAAATTTTGACAAAACCGAAAAGGAAAAAAAAAAATTACCACAGCTTTTAGAACATTTCACTACCAAACTTTGCAATTTTACTAAGTTTAGGATGCTCTTTCAAGATGTGGTAATATTTTTACCTGTTTCACTTTTTTTTTAAATTTTTTTTAAAAGGTTAAAGATCCATTGTGAATCGCTTAGTCATTTTACACCATTACATATCATTATTATATGAAATCCTATGGTATAATAATGATATACAATAACGTTAATGACAGAAACTCACAACATTTATTGTTGTGATACCTGTTATCTGATTTTGTATTATTTCAATTTATTTTGCCGGAGTCAATGGTAACGTATCCTACAATTGTACAGGCATTACCCTGGGATGAGATTTGAAAGGCAGGTGCCAGCATTGTATATTCTGTGGGGAAGAGATATACATGTTTAAACTTGAAGATTATCTGTAATTGTTATCAAATACACTGTTAGTTTGTCTGATTTTTGAGAAGGCTACCTGCATGTACTGATTGGGTTAGGGAAGGGGAGCAAGAAATGCTGAAGACCTACTGCACACACTGTTGTCTTTGGGTTTGTTGCAAGCACAGTCATAGACTGGAAACTCTGCAAACTACAAATTGTTTATAATGCGCTGAGTTATGTTTAAATTGTTTCGCTGTGCAGAAATCATTAAAAAAAGGGAGTTATTAATATTTCAACAGTATGGTTGAGTGATTGGCAAGGCAATGCTATTGGTTGATTGCTTCATTCACATAAACAAGAGGGTAGAACAAAGACTTTGACCAAGTTTTCAGACCATATTTCTCTATTGACTATGTTGCGAAATACCCTCACCCCTTTTGGAAGCCATCATGCAATGCTGCCCCCAGGTTTTAGAGGCTAATCCAAAATTGTACAACAGATTATCAAAATTTAATTGCAAATAATATAATTGTTTTGTAATCATGTGTACCATACTTACTATAGTGAGGTATCTAAGTGATACTTGTTTATTCTTGGGTTTCATTAGGGCATTTTGCAGTAAATCTGAGTGGGGGTCAACCCAAACTGTATTGATCATAATACTGTACTGGAGTGAACAAATCTTACAAAATTACACATATTTGCTGCCAAACAAAAGGTCAACAACACATACAGTGAAAAATTATTTTCCTCCAATTACTGTGTATCGATTTAGAGTTGACCCCCAGTGAAATTTATGACGTCACGTGAAACCCAAGAATATCACAATCTACACAGCAAAAAAATGAACAACCTGTTGAGGGTTCCTGAGAACAGGATTGAACAATGTTTTGCTGCCCACATTCTTCTCTGCTGTTGGCAATATTGAACAGTCGTGTTAAGCCCGGGTGTAACAATGCTGAAGAATCTATTTTAACCCCAGCGACTAAACGCTCTGTGTAGCGTCTTGTTCAAGTTATTTTTCCCATCCTTTCCGAACTTATAATCAAAATTTGGGCAACTTATCAACCTTTCAATGCATCTTACAACATTTTATTATAAAATCGTTTTCCGTGAAAATGAAATACGGTCACATATTGTCGCGAATTGAATGATGTTACAGAATGTGTTGTACTTTCTGCCGGTGGTAATGCATACAACTGCGGCAATTGTTGCAATGCATGCTACTGCGTCGAGGATAGCTAGACTTAGAACAAAGCTATTTGATGGGACACTAAGTATTGTGATTCGCTTTCTTAGCACAGCCAAAATAACAACAACATTCTTAAGAGCGACTGTCAGTAACCGTCAACTGAGGCGTTCAGGGCCAAAAAAATATTTGTTTTTAAAAACATACTCCTTAGGTGTCTTCGGCACAGAAGGGATTTTTTCATTTTATAGAAAATGCACGGAAAAACGGCCGTTTTTCTATTTTTCAGGGGGCTGGGGCTTATACGCATGCACATTAGGGGCCATCGGAAACGTGCTAATTTCAGAGATGATATTTAACCAACCGAAATAAAGATTATATCACCAGAAAGAACATGAAATTAGCTTTCTTCTGAGATGTAGCATGTGAAAATCTGATAAATGCAAAATATTTTTCAGATTTTTGAATATTTTCAAAAAAATCGGGTTTTTTACCTTCAAAATTTTGCTGATTATTACGGTCAAATGTCCCCGATGTTAATGCGATTTTGCAAAAAAGTATATTACCATCAGCTAGAGCATCTTTCTGTCTACCAGCACATGCAAAAAAAAATTGGTGGAATTAAAACTGCGAGTTTTGATTATTAAATCAAAACTCCCATTTGAAAGTCCAAGTTTCGCGTATTTTCTGAAGGCAAATAGGAACAATAACACATTAACTCGAGATACTGTCTAAAGATTCAACTTCTGAAGTACAAATATGCTTATAAACTCGAATAAAAATGACAATAACTATTTCAAGGCACATCTATAAATAGTTTTGAAGGATATTCACCAATTGCAGGCTTGCGAAGAACTGTATCAAAAAAATGATTTTGAGCGTTTAGAAGTACAACTCACGATGTCGCCAGATTTTATGAAAACCGTGAACCTACAAAACGCAAGCCAAGGTCATGTGGTAATTGATGACAGCAATCAGCACAGGTTGCGATATGATGAACAATTTTTTCTTTGCCAAATCTATGATCAGTGAAGTTCATAAACTTCTTCGTATTTATCTGACGTTGCCCGGTGACCAACAACTTATCTTCGTGCTACCATAGCACAAAACCGTCTTAACCACATTGTCATATTACACACGCATACAAGTTACACTGATAAACTTAATTCTTCTGACATTGCACGAGATTTGTCCATTGCAAGGAGCGTCGTCAGTCATTATTTGGTTCGTATTAAAAATGCCCATCTGAGAAACGGAAACGTTCATCGCTACCTCCGCAGGCCTTCCCTTGCGGGCGGCTCAGTGCGGGCGGGAGCAATTTGCAGGTGTGAAATTTGAGAATCAGGTAAATTACGATTGAAGAAAGGCTTGCTGAATTATGTTCGGTTTGTGGGTGTAATTGTCGTTTTCTGGGTCGCGGTTTTTAATCCTTTAAAATCTTCGTGGAATATGAGTGATGATATCTCAAGATTATTGTCCGGTGTATTATTCATTGTGTTATCTAGTATTTGTGATATTTTGAGCCTCTTTGGCCGTAAGCAGTGAAGATAAAAGATGAAGAAACTCCAGGACTATTGGCTGTAATTGACGTTTTCGGGAGTCGGATTTCAATGCTTAAAAATCTTCGTGAAATATGAGCCATCATATCTCAAAATTATTGTCCGGTGTATTATCATAGTATTATCTAGTATTTGTGATATTTTTGAGCCGCTTTGGCCGTAAAGCTGGGGTTACACGTACGATTTTTTTCTCGCGCCGGCAACGCAACGGGTCAAATTTCATCGCATTGCCGGCGCGAGTGAGGTGGTAACACGTGCAAAAGAATTAGTTGTGCGGCGATATTAATGAAACTAGTCCCAGCCCTCCTTCGCGCGGTGTCGTTCTCGGCGCATGGATATCCCAAGGCTATGAAATTTCCTTTCGAGAACTTCAATTCTATATTTCGAGTCAAGTGCTTTTACCAGTTCTTCTTTCGCTTTGTTTTTCAATGCATGGTTCCTATACTGTGGATGAGATGGATTCCATAGAAGAGGAATCTTTTTGGTAAAATGAAATCAAAGATTTCAAGTCATCAGTCGTTATTTTCTTAAAGTGCCCAACAACATTGACTTCGAACACTTCTTGTGATGCCTCCATGCTTTGGAAACGCAAGAAACACGCGACACGCGTCCTGGTCCTCGAAGAAATTCTTAATGTTCATGCAGTTAACGAGCCTGCATTACTTAAGTACTTGAATTTCATTTGCTGAGGAAGTGAGCAAGTAACAAGTGTAATACGATATTTTCTGCAATCGTTGCCGAAAGTTAAAATGGTTTAACTTTTCGGCAACGTTGTCGAAAAGATTAAATTACAATAAATTGCGTTGCCGGGCAGTACATGAAAGACGCGCATTTTTATCACTTGCGCCGGCAATGCAATGAAATTTGACCAGTTGCGTTGCCGGCGCGAGAAAAAAATCGCTCGTGTAACCGCAGCTTAAGCAGTGAAGATAAAAGATGAAGAAACTCGAGGACTACTGGGTGTAATTGACGTTTTCAGGGTTGCGGTTTTCAATCCTTAAAAATCTTCGTGAAATATTAGCCATCATATCTCAAGATTATTGTCCGGTGTATTATCATAGTATTACCTAGTATTTGTGATATTTTTGAGCCACTTTGGCCGTATGCAGTGAAGATAAAAGATGAAGAAGATTGAGGACTATGGAAAGCCATATCTGTCTTAAGGAAGTAGACGTTTTATAGTACATATCGTAACAATGTAACGAAATATTAACGAACAGTGAAGCAGATGTAGTAGACACATTGCAAAGTATGATTTTAAACAAGGCACCTTGAATAATATGCGTTTAATACCTGCGTTCACCGAAAGAGCCTCCTATTTTATATTCTACTTACCAATTATGGAAGGTTAGGTGCAGGCTGCTGACCGAGATGTGGCCTAGGAACGAGCGATGGTACTTGGATTAGAGCAAGATCCATGCAAATGTTATCTTGAACTGCCAACTAGCCTTCGACAGGTGACAATGGTTTGAATTCAAGTAAAATTCGTGCGAATTAAAAAAAATAGCAATCGTAGCTAATGCTGCAATGTAGCAGTCAGTAAAGTTCGTTTTCAATTGCCTTTCGGTCTCCTAATATTCCTCATTATCCCCAAATTAGAATATGGATCTACATTAAACGGTGTGGGGAAACCAAACAAAAATAAAAATAACTGAAAGTTAATAATCAATGAAATGATTATCTGTCCACTACCCAATATCAAAATCAATACATTATACGGAATTTACAGTGAAAAAAACAACACATTCTGCGAAATCGAACATTATGTTAAGTCAATACCTGATTAAAGCATTCCCAAATCTTCTTAGAGTTTCAAATAATCTGTTTTATTGAGTAAAATATAATTTTAGGACCGAATATTATTTCACAAGATAATTTACATTTAGAAGTCTTGAAGGCAATCGATTTTTAAAAGAAGTTAATAATGAACACGATATATGCAATTATAAACGCTGGATACGCTTCACTCTGGTAGTTGCAGCGAATGGTGTACACCTAGAGTCAAAAATGGATTAATTGCAATATCCAAGTCAACACTAGCAACTAAGATTCTTCTCATGCAGTTAACAAGTAGGTTTCACTTTTTTTCATGTGCCTGTATTGAAATATGTAGATCACAGGTGATGCCATGGCGTGCGAAGAACAAAAACGTTCGGCACGAGATAAAGAAGTTGAGTATATATGTAGTTAATAAAAATCTTAAACAAACATAGGAAAACACTATTGCATGACGCCATCTCATCTGTGTGTGTAGATCAATAAAAATCCAGAATGAGCTCTCATTTTTCTATACTTAGCACTTACAACTTACCTTGTCGATAAAAGTTTCTTCTTTTCGATGAGTTACCTTGTTATAATGCTTGGCAAAGTTGTTCTGCCTCCCTGCAGTTAATGTGATATACTCTAAAGGTGTTTCAGTACTCATGTCAGCACAGTATATTTTTACTGCTTTGTTATTGCTTAGGTACATGCCATATTCTCCATCTTGTTTTGTGCCATTCTCTTAGATATGTTTACAACTCATTGGACCTAAAAATTATACATAGAATGAGAATTACTTCATCACGATCACCTTGCTCGATTTTGAACAAACGTGCCCTTCTAAATCATTGATATGAATTACGACTGGATAATGCTTCGTAATACAAGACGCAAAAAAAATTGATACCAGACACATGTCATAATTATTTTGAGATCGGTGGCCATATTTGAATAGCCACAGCTGAGGGGTGAATCGATGTAGTTTCTGTTAGAAAACTGATTTGTTTGAAAACTTTTTCCTTAAAACGCAATTTTTTATGTCAAAATTACTACACTATACATCCTCTAATAGAAATGTATATCATTGCTCCTCAAGTGGGGCCATCCAAGATGGTCGGAAGTCTTAAAATATGACGTCCTTACGGCCTGAAAACTGAGCAATTGATGTGCTATCCAGCTATATTACATATATCAATGGTTTATTTCATGGAAATTTCCGACATTAGGTCATGCAACATGAGCTTACAGAAATTGAGTATACTTCATGTTCTGTAATTCCTAAACGAATGCAGTTAATTTTATGAAGAAAGCCACCATGCTTCTGAACACCTGATTCTGAAACCTAAATATAATATTAAGCCCTGGCGTGCAATGAAATAGTCATTGGAAGAAAATTAAACCCACATGCCGTCTTGTTATCCCTGAACACTCAATTGAACTTTTTACAGGATATTCAATTGAGTTTATATCTAAAAAGAGGTATTCTTATTGAGGGTTTTGAATGTGGGGTATACTCGTCCCCCTGCCTAATGCGGCCTCAGGATTAGCACATGAAAATAAACAACTTGTCTTGGTGTGACATAATTCTCCGATTTGGTCATTGAGGTAGTGTAAGTATTAGTGTCTTCTTAGTCTACTGGGAAAAACAGAACAATGAACCAGCAAACATGATGGCTGGTTTCGCACAGGTGCATGAATTGTGTTTGATGTGGGGTATAGGGAATTCCAAATGACTAGTGCATAACCATGACAGTTTAGTGTCTTCCTGTTTACTAAGAAGTGATAAACCTGTGAATATGTGCTTTACCACAGGTATGGGCCAATGGGGTTCGAGGTATATATAATGCTATTGCTTTATTGGCAGTCACTGTCCAGCAAATGACTGATTGATAAGCTATTAAAATTGTCAATAGCATATTATTTCCCCCTCGCTAAATTATAATAAATTTCACTTTGACTTACTATTAACATGTCGAGAAAACGTCTATATCTGTAATCGTGACTTCTGGCTCTCCCAATTTTAATATTTATGTATAAAATAGCATACTCGACGTCTGGAAAGTCGAACCGATCAGCATGATCAAACATAGAAGTGCCAACATTTGTTAAATTGTCTTTTCACTTGTAAAATAATTAAGTTGTAAATCGTTGCAAGTAAGAAGGCTCGTAAAGTATGCGAGCAATTTGACTAACCGAGTGCGAGGTTTTCTCGGGAAAATATTAAACCGAGGTATTAGTGTCGTAATGACTGTTCAGTTTTCTAAGGGTAGTTTTTTTTTAGAACAAAGAAAATACACGCAAATGTGAATGAGGAAACTTTCTATTCGACCCCCCTCAGTAAAAAAGTCTTCCTATCTTTTCGAAAGATTCCCATTTTATAATATCATGCATAAAGCATTTTGTAGAACATCTTTCACTCAAGCTTTTAAGGTTCAGTCGTGCGTGATATACAAAAATATATCATTGTGGCAATATAGTTTTAGCCATTAATTTTATATTAGACAAGTTTAGACGCTATCACCCAGACATCCAATGCACACAGAAAGAAAAAGCGAGGAGGTTCATTATCTGGATATCAAACTTACGGCTGATGATGCAACAATCGTTCGTAAAAACACTCACACAGACCAGTTCATTATACACTTCTCCAGTTTTACTACCTGGTCTTACAAAATCGCATGAATTAGGTCATTTATGAATCACAAAGTTTTGTAGAGACAGAACTTTACCCTCAGCTCCAGAGATCAACAATATGATCAAATTCAGTGGATGATGGCAGTATTAAAGAATATACATCGGCATGACGTCGAATGAATTTAAAGGTAGGTACAGAATCCACAAGAAGTCCTTCAATAACGCTAAGTATGAAAGAGAAATGGAACTACTATCGAAATACATAGGGGACCTTAAGAGAAAACAAAGACGATTCAGAATTAAGTGGACGGTTTTAACACATGTATCTGCGTACAGATCTGGCAGTAGACGGTGCAACTTGCGCATCGAAGAGAAGCTTCAAACAATGCTGATAAATAAGAACAGTCTGCTGAACAGGAGGTCTGAGATACTTGCGAAGTGCAGACATCGTGATGAGTGCTTGGTTGGACGATTTAAACGCACGCGCGAACAGTAAATTGCTCATCAGCAAACCATAGATCACGTAATAATGTAACGAATTGAACTTTAATCGCCTGACTAAGTATGAGGCGTGAAACTCTGAGTAGCGATATTTGCAATTTCAAGAAGTATTTTTGCTCTAACATTTTTTGTACAGTGCACTCTTTTATCTACTTCGAAGAATCCCGGAGGCATGGCCTTCAATATCAGATAAGGAGTCCGTCAGCGGGTGTAGTGTTCCTGAGCTGCTGCTTACCTTTGTAAAGACAATAGATATAAAAGACGGACAGTATAAAAGAAACTCATACTAAACCTTTGCCATATTTGCTCTGAAGAAGGCTAGCAGCTAGCAGCCGAAAATTTAGCATTTTTGTTAAACGTTTTTAGTATTTTTATGTTCCAATCTTAGTATGTTTTTTAATGCGTCAGATCAGCTTCAAACCTATTAAAACATTCTAGACATCACCTTGAGCCTGCCAGATGAAACATGCTCCCTACACCAAACCAAACAATGTACCTTTGTACGTCAACCGTAACTCTAACCACCCACCAACAATCATCAAACAAATACCTCAGTCCATCAATAAACGTGTGTCATCACTTTCAGCAAGCCAACCCTCGTTCGAAGCAACTGCCCCCATATATAGAGAGGCATTAAAAAACAGTAATTACAGCGACCCATTCACGTACCAACCCTGTAACAAGGTGAACAAAACAGGTACCCCACCGCAAGCAAATTCCACCAGGAAACGAAACATTATTTGGTTTAATCCCCTCTTTAGTAAGTCCGTAAAAACTAATGTTGGTAAAACCTTCCTAAATCTTGTTGATAAACACTTCCCGCCTTCAAACCCTCTTCACAATGTATTCAACAGAAATAATGTAAAAGTTAGCTATTCGTGTATGCAAAACATCAAATCGACCATCTCTAGCCACAACCACAAACTATTATCAGACCCCCCAGCTGCTTCCGATCAATGTAACTGTCAAAATGTGAATCAATGCCCACTGAATGGAAAGTGTTTGGCAGAAAGCATCGTGTACAAAGCTGAAATAAGATCCCAACATGACGGATTAGTAAAAACATACATTGGAATGACATCAAATATCTTTAAAGAAAGATACCGAAATCATGTATAATCGTTTAGGCACCCCCACTACTCTTCAGAAACCGAACTGTCAAAATACGTGTGGAAATTAAAAAAATGATTGTAAAAAATTTGCAATTAAATGGTCGATCGTGAAGCGAGCGCAAGCTTATACTCCAGGTGGAAGTCACTGTAAACTATGTACCGAGGAAAAACTACAAATAATCAAGTTGAAGTCGAAGGACCTACTGAACAAACGAAACGAACTGTTTTCGAAATGCTGTCATCGAAACAAATTCAGCCCGTGCAATATCAAGCGCACGCGGAAGACAACGTCAGCAAGCAAAACGCGTATCAAGTGAACCGTGACAGTAGCTTAACCGCTTGAAAATCGCATAAGCGTGAAACTCTGAGTAGCGATTTAATTAAAAGTATTATTAAGAAATGAAATAAATAAATATATTCGCTCTGCTATATTGATATCATCGAGCACTCTTCATATTTACAACAAAATTGTATCTTCATTCATTCATTTATATATATATATATATATATATATATATATATATATATATATATATATATATATATATATATATATATATATATATATATATATATATATATATATATATATATATGGAGAAAATGATATTAATTAAAAGCTAAATGTTAAATTTCGATTCGTATTGACAATTTGAGTCATTTGGGATTCGAAACAAGTTTGTTAAGTCATATCAAGCTTGTATGCGACAGTCCTTTAGATTTCGGTAATTTGCTCGCAATTGTAGGGTCAACATCGCGTACAATTAGAGGGAAAGACTGTATAATTATGTGCTTTCTTCTGTATGTTGGGCTTCATAACATGACATCGCATCCCCTTGATTGCCTAAAAAAGTCCCGACCCTGGAACTCTATTCGCAACACGTTAATGTAAAATACTCGTCCAACTAGTGGCTTTAGACTTCTCGATTGAGCTAGCTGGTCCTGTATTAGTTTAGTTTTTTATATAAAAATTGTGATGTTATCTTTAAAACCTTCAGCCCGTAGCACTTCAGAGACAATTTTTCATAGCAAGAAAGTACATTCATATATTATGCAGGTCATTAATAGTCAACCTTTCATCGAAAACTGACGAACATATTTTTGGTTACAACTAGACTATTCTTGGTTTGCAATCAATCTCTGGGGATGCGGCAGACAATGTCAGCCATCTGCGCCGACAGGACCCAACAATGGTACTAATAACATATTCGCCTGCGTTATACTCTGGACATGGCCGCCATGACGTTACATGCAAACCATCAATTTAGGTTATAGAAATAAATACAAATTTTATTAAACGATGCCCTATGCCCATGTTACGTTTGCTCGTTCTGGTCACTCGGGTAACTCTAGTCACTCTGGTAACTCGTTGTGGTCACTCTGCCCTATGCTCATGTTACGTTTGCTCATTCTGGTCACTCGGGTAACTCTAGTAACTCTGGTAACTCGTTGTGGTCACTCTGCCCTATGCTCATGTTACGTTTGCTCGTTGTGGTCACTGAGCTCGTTCTGGTAAACGGTGCCCTCTGCTCATGATACGTTTGCTCGTTCTGGTCACTCTGGTAACTCGTTCTGGTAGCTTTGGTAACTCGTTCTGGTCACTCTGCTTTATGCCCATGTTACGTTTGCTCGTTCTCGACATATTCATATTTAATATGCAAAACAATCAGATCTAACTATTTTGCAAAATCAAGCTCGCACACGTGCATATTGCTCGTTCTCGTTGAATTGTGCCCGTACATTGTGTAAATCTTAGCTGTTGTTGATTGTCCTTTTTGTCCGTTTGGTCTGAGTTAGGGGTCATTTCTTGAATCAATTTAGTGGAAAGTTTCTCAGTATATAGTTCAAGCACATAAATTTAAGTGTACTGTTGATTTCTGCAGCTGATAGCAAAGTTCTATCTCAACATAACTTTGTGAGCTCTGTTCATAAGTGACCTGATTCATTCGATATTTAAAAGACCAGGTAGTAAAACTAGAGAAGTAAAAGGTGTACTAGTCTGTGTGAGTGTTTTTACGAACGATTATTGCATCATCAGCCGTAAGTTTGATATCCATAATGAACGTCCTCGTTTTTTCTTAGTGTGTGCATTGGATGTCTGGGTGATAGCTCCACAACTTGTCTAATATTAAATCAATGGCTAAAACTACATTGCCACAGTGACAAATTTTCGTATATTGCGCATGACTGAACCTGTTGAGGTAACTCAGCACTTCCGCTAGGCGAACTCTCGAGTTTGCGGGCGTGTGCCCGGGTTTAGGGATGGTACGAACAACAAACGTGTTTTGACCTTGGATTTGATATTTAGTTGTATTTCGCTTCGAAGCCCCACTAAGTAGCACGCTAAAACTGGATTATTCGACATTCGGTAACATTTTAAAGTGCATTTATGTATTCTGTTGTATATGTAAACATTTGTTGCGTGGAAATTGTAATTTGGATGGTGATTTGTGTGTATAATGTAATGTATAATGTAATGTAGTTTCGACAGCGATGTATATTTACATTTATTAAAATAAAACGACAAATCAAAACAACAATTGATCGTCACATTCGGGTCGATGTCATCACGTAGCTTGCATAGATCGGAAGCACCTTTACAGAACCCTCTACGTAATGTCCTTAATAACTTGAGTGAAAGATGTTTGACAAAAAGCTTTATGATTTCATAAATTGGGAACAAAATTTTCCCAAAAGATAGGAAGACTTTTTTTACTTATGGTGAATAGAAAGTTTGCTCACTGAAATTTGTGTGTATTTGCTTTGTTATTCAAAATGTTTAAATAAAACTACCCAGCCAATACGACAATACCTCAGTTCAATATTTTCCCGTAAAAACCTCGCATTCGTTTAATAAGAAGTTAAGAATCAGATTATAAGGAATGACAATAAGGGCCGGACAAAATATATATGAGTTTCTATTCTCGATGTCTTCATGTATAAAATTGAGCACGTCCACAAGGTACGTAGGAACGCAATAATTATATTACTATGGGTAAGATAAACTATAGATCATACGTCATCTGCGTCACAGTCGTGAGACGCAATTGCTTGATTTTTTAGCAGTGCGTGACTGTGGCGGATCTAGCGTGAGTCAAAATATATTACCACGGCTTATTCTAGGATATATTTACATTTTAAGATACTTTCAAAGCAACTTCATTGGTTAGATTTTATTCTTTTGAAATTCATAACCTATGACTTTGTTATAAAGTTATTATAAATTTAAAACTGGGCTGCTATAATTCATTTTGACTTACTCTGGATCCGTCACTGTTGCGTGATACGCAACAACGCATAACTACGTCATTTCACTGTTCAATTTCCTGTGCTACGGTATATTTACACCGAGCCCAGCACGGAACGAGGTTATTTTAACAGGTGGTCGTGGTGCTTCCAAAAAGAAAAGATAAAAGTGCAAATATACACGCACTTTGCAAATAAATAAAATTGTCGACGCTTCATTTAAAGGTACTATTACTGATAATTATCAATTTGATTTATCGAGTCAAGGATGCAGTTACGGTCGTTGACTGTCTTTTATATATGGATGAACATGCGATCCAAACAGTTGATTTATTTTTAGTGTCAGTACAGACAGAATATACATCGGGTTATGCATGGTTCATGGTAGTCTATAGTGCGTGGTTGCGAGTTATAAACTTGTTTAAAAACTTAAATGAACAAAACAAATGTGTGTAAAATTTAGCTTTGCGAATCGCGATCAGTGCAAAATTTTGTCTCCACTTTGAGGAAATGAAATGTGCATTTTCCTTCTATGTTTCTATTGTACATGTTCTGGAAAACAACTTGGATTGGAACAAATGCGTTATTTTGTGCTGGATAAAGTGTAAATCAGATGTTAGCAAAATTGAACAAAGCTCTGTGCGGGTGAATAAGGATGTTTTTAAAATGTCCCCTTACGGATCTAGTGGTGGTATAAAACTAAGCGAAAGTATTTTCTCAAGAGTATTTTATGGCACTACATTCCTAACTTGATTTCAATAAAAATTTGTTTTTGTGTCTGCATTTACTTAGCAACTACTTTTCTTGTTCAAGGAAGCAGTGTTTTGTTTACATAAAATAAAAAAAATTTCAGTATAATGCGGGGCTTTACATAGTACTTTCACTTAATAGCATAATCCAAGTCACGCCTTTTTAGATCCCATATATGTTTGCTAAGCTTGGTTGCGTTTCTTTTCTCTTTGGATCTAAATGACGCTCTAGTGTGCGAGACGTGCCTTGAAGCTTGTCGCCGTTATGCCGACATACGATTCAGAAGTTTCTCCACAGGTCACGGTCGCCTGGTACAGAATGTCGTTGCGTAAGCATTCACCATTTAATGGGCAGGTTGCATTCTTAGGGCAGTTGCAGAGTTTTTCATCTTCTGAGTTGGAATTGAGCACATTCACATTATTCCCGTCAATCTTTACCTTCATACTCGGCATACAGCTATAAGAGAGCTTTATGGTGTTTCTGTTCAGGATCTTGTGCAATGTATTGCCAGATGGGAAACATCTTGCTAGTATCTTAAAAAATTCTTTTGATTCCCAATGCTAGTTTCAACGTTATGGTCGTACGGAGGATTAAACCATGTAATGTTTCTTCTCCTTTTTCTCTTTTCCACTCTTCTTGACTGGGGTTTCAGGTAATGCAAACTGAATGCGTGCCCACTCCCATTCAATGCTTTCTGGTATGGTGGGGCAGCCTGATCAAAAATTTCTTTGTTAAATGAGATCTCAGATAATCTTATGTTAATTCCCTCCGGGATGTTCTTGAAAATTGCGGGTGGGTGGTTAGACTCGTCATTCGTTAGATCGCCGGGAATAATATGAATGTGCTCAACTCCAACTCATGAGATGAAAAACTCAGCAACTGCCCTAAGAATGCAACCTGCCATTAAATGGTGAATGCCTACGCAACGACATTGTGTACCAGGCGGCCGTGACCTGCGGAGAGACTTCTGAATCGTATATATGTCGGCATAACGGCGACAAGCTTCAAGGCACGTCTCGCAAACCACAGAGCGTCATTTAAATCCAAAGAGAAAAGAAACGCAACCGAGCTTAGCAAACATACATGGGATCTAAAAGAGCGTGACTTGTATTACGCTATTAAGTAGAAAGTGCCATGCAAAGCTCCGCATTATTCAAATAAAACAAAGAAATGCCTGTTTGCTTGGCTGAAAAATTCTTTATTAATTTTTTATGTAAACAAAACACTCTTTCCTTGAACAAGAAAAGCGAGTTTTTAAGTAAATACAGACACAACAACAAATTTTTATTGAAATCAAGTTAGGCATGTAGTGTCATGAATAGTTTTAGCAATTTTAATGATGAGAATACAATTTACTATGTTAGTAATTTTAATCAGACCAATGTGAATAATTCACATGCGATATTCGTACACAGATCGCGTAGCTCAGGTGGTAGAGCGTGACACTAGCAAGATTAAGGTCGTGAGTTCGATTCTCACTGCGGTTAAAGTATTTTTTTCACTTTCTCGGTTGAGACTCATTCACTTGATAACAGAATACTCAAGATTAATCCCTTATTAATTACTCATTTATGGGTAATAAGCAAAAAAACGTGAAAGTCCCAGCCTAATTTTAGGCCTGGTATACTCAAGTTATTGAAGACATTATGCAGAGGATTTATGGATGCGTGATATACAATAATATATATCGTAGTGGCTATAAATATGCATTCTAATTGAATATAAATGTCTTAGAAAGAAATTTAGGATAAATGCGCGATCTCTTTCATTCCTCTGTTGTTTTGGCAAAACCTCCTCGATTCAAGACCTTGGATTTTGGCTGTGAAGTCGTGATCTATGCAAAATGCATCAAGTGTCTTTCTCAAATGCACAAGAGATTCCGCTTAGTTTCCGCATGGTTTATAGAAATCTTGGTTGGGTAGTTTCATTTAAAACACGTTAATACATGCAAACAAGAGTAAACTTTGGCATTGGCCATCCTTGTGAAATTTTCTTGTTGTTTGCTGCCGAAAGCAAAGTTCTGTCTGTCTCTACAAATCTTTGCAAGCTCTGTTCATACAACTTCTCAAATGGCTAAAAATATGTTGCCACAATGATATATTTATATTACCCTCCACGAAATGTCCTTAATAACGCTCGACAAAAATGCTCGACAAAAAGCTTTGTGATACTTTAAAATGGGACAGAACTTTCCTAAATGATAGGAAGAATTTTTTGACTAATGGTCGATAGAATGTTTGCTCATTTGCATTTGCTCATAATGAAAGTCCTCGTTTTTTCTTCCTGTGTGCATTGGATGTGTGGGTGATAGCTTCTCAACTTGTCTAATATTAAATTAATAGCAAAAATATGTTGCCACAATGATATATTTTCGTGCATTAAGCATGACTGAACCATCCACGTAATATCCGATCCTTAATAGCTCGAGTGAAAAATGCTTGACAAAATCATTGTGATATTTTAAAATGCTTAAAGTTTGCTCATTCACGTTTGCGTGCATAGAAAAAACTATACCCTTATAAAACTACACAATCATTACGACAATACCTCGGTTTAATATTTTCCCGTAAAAAATTCGCACTCGGTTATTAAAAAGTTGATAATCAGAGTATAAGGAATGACAGCAGGGCCAAAAAAAATTATGACATATGAAGCTCTATTCTCGATGTCTTCATGTGTAAAATTGAGCACGTTCCGGCATTAGACTCAAGGTACGTGGGAACGCAATAATTATATCATGATGGATGACATAAGCTATATAGATCATACGTGATCTGCGTCACAGATGTGATTGCTTGATATTATGATTTTTGCTTAACACGTGACAACACATATGTCATTTCACCGTCCAATTTTCTGTTCCACAGTATATTTACACCGGCCTTAGCAAGGAAGGGGGTTATTTTAACAGGTGGCGTGGTGCTTACAAAAAGAAAAGATAAAAGTACAACTATAGACGCACATTGCAATAAGTAAAATTATCGACGCTTCATCTAAAGGTATTATTATTGATATTTATTAAGTGAAAGACGCTATTACGGCCATTATCTTATAGATAGATGACCTTGCGATGAAAACTGTAGATTTATTTCAAGTGTTAGTGGAGAATATACATCGGTTTATGCATGGCTTATGGTAGTCTTGATAGTGTGTGCTTGGGCAGCGTTGTTTTCGATATTTACATGAGTGAAACAAATATCAGTAAAATTTGTGAATCGTGATCGGTGGAAAATTTTGTCTCCACTTTCAGGAAATCACTTGGATTGGAACAAATACGTTATTTTGCATTTGAGAAAGTGTGAATCATTTATTAGTGAAATTGCACGATATCTTTAA
Source organism: Muricea muricata (assembly GCA_963855995.1). Lineage (NCBI taxonomy): Eukaryota > Metazoa > Cnidaria > Anthozoa > Malacalcyonacea > Plexauridae > Muricea > Muricea muricata. The sequence goes on from OY979716.1 coordinate 3,068,669, forward strand.
AATCTCACTCAGGGATCTAGTGGTGATATAAAACTAAGCCAAAGTATTTTCCCAAGAGTATTTTTGCATGGTTCATGAAAATCTTGATAATGCAAGGCTTGACTTCTAATTTAAACATTTTGAATAGCAAAGCGAATATACGCAAACGTGAGTGTATATTCACCATCATTCACTATCTGTTGCGAAAATTTTGATCCCATTTTATGATATCGATACATGATAAAGCCTTCTGTTGAACGTCCTTCACTTATGTTATTGAGGACAATCTGCAGAGGATTCAGTGGCGCGTGATATACAATAATATATATCATAGTGGCTATAATTGTGCAATTAAATATAAATATCTCAAAATAAAATTTAGGATAAATGCGCGATCTTCTTAGCTATATTCCTCTGTTGTTTTAGCAAAGGCACTTCGATTCAAAGCCTAGTTCTGAAAAAATCGCTATATCGCTACACAGAAGTGAATCTGTGATCTATGAAAAATACATCAAGTTTCTTTCTCAAACGCACAAGATATCTCACACAGTTTCTTCATGGTTTATAGAAATCTTAGTTAAGTAGTTTCATTTAAACATGTTGAGCGACACAGTAAATACATACAAATGTGAGTAAATTTTGGCCATCAGTGTCAAATTTTTGTCCCATTTTCCTCCGTATTAACATACAAATTAAGTCTTTTTGGTTTGCAACATTTATCGTTCAATTCATTAAAGGTAATTATTTTATTCTTGGCCGTAGAGCTAAGAGAGACTCCTTTGATGAACCTTGTTCAAGAACTCTGTTACTGGTTTTGAATAAGTAATCACGAGAAACTTTTAAAGATTGTCGAAAAATCTTTACGGGTAAATTCTTTAAAGTTGATGGAGTTCATGGAGTTCCTGTATATTAAACATTGTTGATGTTGATGGAGTTCCTGTATATTAAACATTGTAGATGTTGATGGAGTCCCTGTAAATTAAACATTGTAGATGTGTGCGAGAACTGTCGTGTATAGTGCTAGTTTGGGATTAAGACGATTAGGTGATTCTGATATATTTGTGTTCCTGGAATATGAAAAGAATTAGTTTCAAAAGAAATTAATTGCGTAGAAGATGTGAAGCGAGACAATAAGTGAGACAATGACGAGAATGAATTTTGATCAGTGTTGGCAGTCACGCGATCATGTTTACCATTTCAGTTTCCAGCACAATCATTTATTGTTATTGTTATGTTAAGCATTTTATTTTTAAGTTAAAACCTCAACAAAAACACTCGTTTTTTTGTTTTGCCTATTTTATTACCATTCAGTTCAAGATAGTTACACATGGATGCATTAAAATATCAGAAAAGCCTGCAGACATCTGCGTCATGTTATTTTTTTATTCATGTTCTGGCATTCTTGTTTTTCCTAATTAAAAATAGATCTGGCTATATTTCTTACACGGGAGGATTCAAGAGATCTAATTTATGTCTGGAGGAAAAACAGTACTCAAGGTACGCGGGAACGCAATAATTAAATTGCGATGGATGAGATAAACTATAGATCAAACGTGATCTGTGTCACAGACGTGATTGCTTGATATTTTAGCATTGCTTGACACGTAACAACGCATAGCTAGGTCATTTCACAGTCTAATTTCCTGCGCCACAGTATATTTACACCGTGCCCAGCCCGGAGCGAGGTCATTTTAACAGGTGGTCCTGGCCATGGTGCTTCAAAAAAGAAAAGCAAATAATAACTATACACGCACTTTGCAAATAAATAAAATTGTCGACGCTTCATCTAAAGGTACTATTACTGATATTTATCAATTTGATTTATCGAGTCAAAGACGCGATTACGGCCGGTGACTTCCTAACGTATGGATGAACTTGCAATCTATACAGTATACTAGTGTTAATGGGGAATATGCATCGATTTGTGCACAGTTTACGGTAGTCTCGATAGTTTGTGGTTGAGCAGTTTTTTTTAAATATTGAAATAAACAAAAATATGTGTGAAATTTGGCCTTGCAAATAGCAATCAGTGCATTTTCCTTCTATGTCTCTGCTCTTCTGAGATTTGCGAATTATGCTTTATTTTGGTTTAAGAAAGCGTAAATCGCATATCAGCAATATTGCTCTGTGTTTTTACAAGCTGACTTACGGATCTAGTGGTGGTATATAAAAGCCAAGCCAGTGTGCTTTCCTGAAAGTACTTATGCTTCATGTAATTCTCGATTATGCAAGGCTGGGCATTTTTATTATTTTAAACATTTTGAATAACAAAGCGAATATGCGCAAACGTGAGTGACTAAACTGACTATTCACCATCAGTGAAAAAATATGTTTCTATCTTTCGGGAAAATTCTGTTCCTATTTTTTGATTTTTTTTCAAATGTGTTCCGCTCAAGTTATTCAATACATTACGCAGAGGGTTCAGTGATGCCTCATATGGTGCGGTGGAAAAAGTTTGTCGAGGAGCAGTAGGAAATTTCGTGCAATGTTTGTTGTAACGTTCTTACTAACTGGTGGGTTATACCAAATAGTGTTTCGTTGCCGTGTGCGTTGTTTGTTAGTATAGGTAATAGTATAATTTCGAGTGCAATACCGGATAAACAAGCACGAGTGAGTTTTTAAAAACTGCAAAATAGCACGAGTCCGAAGGACGAGTGCTATTTGCGGTTTTTAAAAACTCACGAGTGCTTGTTTTCCGTAATCGCACGAGAAATCATACTATTACTTATTAATAATATAAAAAGGAAATGTCCAAACAAGCATTTTGTACTTACAACTTCGCATTATGCAAGTGCACTCTTCTCGAATTTCTTCGCTTAAAAAATTCATGTTTACAAAAGCCATGGCTAAAAGTTTTATGTACAAAGTTCCAGCATACTTTAGAGTTTGTTTTGTAATCATAATTGTCAGAGAAGAATCCCAAGTTGTGTTGAAATTTCGACGAAATCTTTAAGCAAACGTGAAAATTCGGCTGCCATATTTTTGGTTTTTCAGCGAGTAAATCCCATCGCTCAAAGAGCTTATTACAGATTTTTGCACTGTTGTTACAGATTTTTGCACTGTTGTTACAGATTTTTGCACTGTTGTTACAGATTTTTGCACTGTGCTACAGATTTTTGCACTGTTCTGGGTGATGTTTGGGATTAACTGCACTCGAATCAACCAATCACAGCCCAGAAACATTTCCTTGTATATTATTAGCAGGGTTAGTGTTAGCACTGGGTTCGTAATTAATTTAAGCGTGAAAGTTGCTGCGTTTAAGAGCGTCATTGTAGATAGACGCAGCAGTGTCATACACAGATTCTGATGTTCATTTCATCTGGTATCCCGGTTATGGATTCTATTTATCGTTCTTCAAATTTTTCATTTATATCTTTACTCAAATATGGCGGAGCTATAATATTAATACATTTAAATGTTCAAAACGCATCTCTATATACTATATGTTCTTCGAATGTCAATCATCCTGAAGTCGAAAATATGTGACCCTACTTGGACGCGCCTGTAATCAATCGAGCTGCATAGTTTTGAGTTAATTGAAACTTCATAATATTGCTGTCCGAGGTTCTTAGGCCTGTTCATATGAGGTGACCTGGGTCGGTTAACCGGGCCGATTATGTTACACTGAGATCCCGCCTTCTTACATGTTTTCATACAATTTCAACTTTGTGTTGATATGGAGCTAGCCCGGTTAGGTGAGATATCGGCATGAGCAAGGTGAGATGTCGGTCGGGTGGGATGAAAATTGCCCATATGAACACAAACTTACAGAATTGGCCCATTAAACTGGGGTAAAAACAACCGCGCGTCACTGGGACTGAGCATGTGTTTGCAATCAAAATGGCCGACAGCTCGCAAAAGGTAAACGAACTGCCAAAGAAAAAAACATTTCGCTGGAGTTCAGAAATGATTCAAAACTTGATAAATTGCTTAACGGCTTACAAATCAAAAATGAAATACCAGATAATTGATTTTGATGGAGACAGAGCACCCCAGTACAAAGAGTTGAGAAAAGAAATGGCCAAACTTTATGAGATCGAGCACGAAACATTGTTTGGCCGAGTGTTGTTATCAGCTCCCACGGGCCCAATTGAAGATATGTGCGAGGAAGATAAAAAAAATTTTTAGCCAAGCGAAAGGAAGAAAATTCCCAAATTCAAAAAGGTCATCAGAGGATCCAGGAAAAGGTTAAAGAAATCAGACAAAATTTCTCGAAAGCCGTTACCAAAGGCAAGAGAAGTGGAAGTTAGTGGGAAACTGATCTACGAATTTTATGATGAATTGGTACATATTTGGGGAGGATATCCGTCAACAGAATCCCTTACCTATATGGCATTGATACAGAAAGTCTTGCTCATGAGCAACCTTCATCTACAATTGCAACCCGGGAAAGTCCACATAGCCAGCTGATTGATGTAGATCATGACAATGAAAACTTATCAGAGACTGACAGTGAACCCGACAAACCACCCAGCAGCATTCAAAAGAGAAAACCACCAGATCAAGTCCCTAAGCTAATTGATAACAAACGCAAGCATCTTGAGAAGTAATTATCTGCTGCCCAACGTGATAAGATCTTATTAGATGAGGCTAGAGAGGACACCAAGTTCCGAAAAGACCTGTCACAATGTATGAGTCGATCAAATAAATCTTTTACCAATGCAATGGATGGAGTAAGCTCTACCCAGGTACAACTTGGGAGAAGTATATGTCAGTCGGTTGAAGTGTTATCCAGGGTAATGATTGCACAGCAGCAACAATTTCAGCATACCAGTGGTGCTAACCATAACATTTTCTATCAGAACTCGAACCTGTATCTACCAATGGGGATGCCACATGGTGCATTAGCAGCAAATAATGAAGCAGAAATTGGAGTGCAGCAAAATGAAACAAATTTCACTTCCATGCAAAGTCCGTATCCACGACCAAGTTACAATGAACAACAAAGGTTCCATTAATCTTATTTAACAGTCATTTAAGCATATTTAACGGTTGTTTCAAAATATTCAAAAGTATACACATTAGGTGTAAACATCCAATAATAGTGCTTTTGTTGTGTTTGCAAACTTTTCAGTCAACCCAACATTATTACTGGTACTGTACAGATATTTAAGTTTTATTACATTTTGAGGATTGCAGCTCAGCAAATGAAAGTTGTGTTTATGGGTTATGGGTTTATATTATGGATTAAACCTATACTATTATATCTGACTTGCAGGGATAGAGAAACTAATTTCTTTGTGTGCTATGTATGAAAGCAATAATTTCCTGGCAATTCCTGCACACCTACACAAATGTGCTCTCTGACCCAATTTTAGAGTATTATATAGGACTGCTAATTTGGTATTTCTAGAACTTCGGAACCTGTGTAAGAAGGCCTTTAGGCAACCTTTATTGCCTAATTCTAGGTTTGATGAAATCAGTATATTAATTCTTTTAGTTGACAGTCACACTCCAGTATATTTTTGCTGTGGTCTCACAGCTTATGCTGGATTCATCCCTGCATGTCAGTTGACTTTAAGCTTGTTGTTTATTGTAAGTTGCTGTTTTGATAAATTTTATCACAAAATAGAAAAATGTCTTTGCTATTGTAATAAATTTTATCGATTGCCTGTTGAGATGTAAACAAGTACCAGCAACTTTACTGCATATTGCATATTATACAACACATTCACAATGTTTTGCAACAGTATTCATATTACTAGATCATCAGGCAGGTTGATGCGAACATAGTTAGTCAGTATTTTTCTCACAATTTCATCTTCACTATTGTTGCATGAATACACAGGATCTGGTAAGTTAGAAGTTTCCTCATTTGTTTTTCCATGTTGAATTTGACTAGTGAGAATATCTTCATTAATGTATGATGAGTACTGCTCACAGTAGTTATGCAGCACAAAACATGCATAGAGAACAATTGGTACTTTTGCAACTTGAAATCAATTTTTTTGGTTAAAACAGCCCATCTTGCTTTTAATCGCCCGAAGTGTCATTTGTCATATTGTTTCATGCAAAAAGGTGTAAGTGGGTAGGCTGGATCACCAATTATGTAATTTTGGACTTTTTCGTAGCCAGGTAAAACAGACTGAAACACTCGTGGCAACTTTCCATTTTGTAATTTATCATTTACTGACGAATTCGCAAACACCTTAGCGTCGTGCACGCTGCCCGACCAACGACATTCTACGTCCATAAATGTTCCTTTGTAATCGCATACTGCTTGTACATTCACAGAATGAAAACACTTGCAACAATAGTAATCTTGCGGATTATCTGATGGAGAAATTATTGGTATGTGTGTACCATCTATGCAGCCAAAGGCCTGTTGCATTCCAAATTTCGGTTCGAACTCTGCTACTTTCTTTCTCATCTCATTTTCATCTTGTGGCAGATGTATGTTAGTAGGACCTAACAGTTTTACAATAAATGTACACGTGTCTGTTATCATTTTAGAAGCAGTGTTTATCGCACTACCAAAAGCATTAGCCGTCATATACAGTGAACCTGTACCTTTTAAGAAGTATAACGTGACCGCCAATTTCCTTTCAGCACATACAGCTCGGCTGTTGGGACTATTCGGATTTGGGGCAATTAAAGGATGTAACTTTTCTACCAGCTCTAAAAAGGATTCTTTTGTCATTCTAATTTTTTTTTCAGGCTTACTGTGGGCTACACCATTTAACATGTTCTGCTACCATTGATCTGTTTGACCAGGTTTAAACAAATATCTCCGTTTCGCCCTTAAAAGTCGTCGTTGCTTTAACACCTTCAATCGCATTTGGAAATAATTGCGCTTTCGCAAATGTGCTTGACATAGAGCTTCCTGTAAGCGCCTTTCGTTTAATTTGTGAAGCAAAATCAAGCCATATAATTGAACCAGCATGCATAAAAGACATATGAATTGTAAGCAAATGAATGGCAACAGCATATTGTTTTGTCTTGCCATTTTGAATTAATTTAATTTTCCCGCGGTTTGGCGGACTTGTCCCAGTTTTTTAGAGCGCACACTAGCGAGGAAAAGGTGGGATTAAAGGTGAGATATAAAGTGGGCTGAAATTCTATGTGAAATTGGTTTGAATATTAGCCCGGTTAGCTGAACTGGCCCGGTTAACTGGGCCAGCTCACCTCATATGAACAGGCCTTAGACCACACTGAAGAGCAATTATAATTAGTTTTGCTCATACCCAATCTGTCAATAACAGTATAACAAGTGTTTGTTGATCGAAGTTGTGCTTCAACCGACCAATCTGAGACTAATTGTTCATAAGCTGTTTTGTACCAAACGCTAACAATTTGGTATTTTTTGGATTTACTAGAAGTCTGTTTTTTAGAAAATATTTAAATGAAACGCAACTTTGGAAACACGTTTGGCACTTAAGACAAAACAAAACAGATTTCACCATAAAGAGGTCAATAATAAAATAAGTCTATTTCTTACACGGGAGGAGGATCCAAAATATCTAATTTGTGTCTGGAGGAAAAACATAGTATTTTGAAAGAAAAAAATGCTAGTTTGATAAAAGATCTGAAATAGCTTCGACCTGCCAACAACTCAAAAATAGATTTCAGGTAACCAACTTAAACAAAGAAAGTAGTGCATGCTTTTTGAACATCCACGCGCCCGCGTTTCCTTCTTGAGCATCAAAGAAACTCGCATGTTTTCGAAATTTATGCCATATGTATAGAGATTTACGGGAGGTAAACGGGTAAAGTAAAAGTCGTATTTTCACTATGGAGAGTCTAAAAAGCGTTTTCCCCACTAGTGAAAAATTATCGTATCAGCATTTTGATTGGCTTCCCGTTTTTTTCTCACTAGAGAAGAAAATCATGTTATCATTTTGCTCGGCACGGCATGGCACGTGCCGTGTTCGGTAAGGCACGAAAGAGTTACTTGACTTTTATGTTAAAAAAGAGAGTTTTTCGTATGAAAAACACGAAACGGAGTGAACAGCTTGACTCACTATTTACGCCAGATAATAAAGAAATAAACGGTATAAATCTGCTTGAGAGTTCACTATTTTGTTTGATATTCTTCGCCTTTCACAAGCTTCCAGTGTTGAAGTAATCTCTATATGTATGGCATAAACAAGTTACTACATGGTTGGCTCGTTAACGAGCCAACCATGTAATTAACGAAAGGGAGTTTCGTTACTTTCGATTGTGGCATTAGGCACATGCTCATTTTATACTGGCGAAACTAAAGAGTGCATTGTCAATAGGGCAAGTATTGCAGTTAATATAAATTTGATTAACTGGATACATCAGCATTAATAGTTTTAGTTAACCTATTCAGCATCAGCACTCTTTTCAACAAGTAAAATTTTCTGGTGTTAAACAATAAAATGGAGGGTGTATTGCTACAGTCAGTTGCCTGATGTAAGTCAACTGGAGGAAGTTGTTGACTTTCTTTTTTTCTTTTGTAACTCGTTTATTTGTTATATATAATATATAAAAATTTGGTTTATCGCCTGTTTGTGTTGGTTTCTTGCTTGTGTTTCCTGTGTCCTAATAATCACACCGCATAGTAACCTGGGTCATGATTGCCTTTAGATTGAAAACCTTGATAAATGTATTGAAGAAGGAAGTACTGTTGTCAGAGAATTGAATACATCAGATCATAGTATTAGTTCAGAGCCACCTAGAAAGAGGAGGTTTCTTTCAGAGAAGTCAGTATTACAAATATCGTGTAATTCGTACGATTACATGTTACACATTATACCGCCGTGTAATTTGTACGATTTTTATTCTGTACTTGTTTTGAAGGATTGCTAAGCTCGCTTGCTCGCTCGCTTCCCTCTCTCGTTCGTTTAGCAATCTTCACATCTCGTGCATACGCACCCGCCAAGCATGCAGTAATCCCTATATATTCAGAAGTTAATCATCAATAGTGAACTTTCTGGCTTTTAACTGGCGTAAAGGGTGCTACCGACCGTACAGAAATACGAAAAACGATCAACTATACATCAATAGGCATTTAATTTTTCTGACTCAGTAAATAAATATGTGTGTCTTTATTTACGCGTACATGAGTTGTTTCACTGCTCACCTCGTCTATCAATACGAGATCCGCAGACATTTCCCCATCGCGCCGTGGTTTGAACTTCCCTATTATTTCCTATAATTAGTAGTGCTTTGAAATTATTATAATAAAAATATAAAAACACCCTGTTCTGTAGCTTCAGGTTGCTCTTTGAGTAAAATGTACACTGTATAACAAACATTCGTAAAGTTTTCTATTTCCTGGATTGAACCGTGGAAAGCATTCATTCTTTTTTCCTGATTGAGACTCGACACGGAACAACAAACAGACTGGCTGACTTTGCTTTTAAAAGACGCTTTTTAAGTAATTTGGACGGGCGCTATTTGGGCTTTATCTCGCAAAGAAAAGCGGAAATTCAGATGAAAAACATTGATTTCTGCTGGTGACCACTTTATTACGTAACATATGGGATAAATCTACCTCGTTGTTATTGCGCCCATCTAATACACTCACCAATTTGTTCTTATGAAATCAGTAAACGTATTAATTGGGCATTGAAAGCGAAGTGGCCTCATCCTCTGCTATTAAGTGCTCACAATTTGTCGACACCAAAACAGAAAATTTTTCCAGTGTCCCATCGTATTTAGACTCTCTTAAAAATGAACCCCCTTGTACAAATCCGCTAGCAACTACGAATATTGGCCCCCAGAGGTTGTAAAGTGGATGCTAGTGATACCGTAGAAACTATATACATAACTATAATATCTTTTTTGAAATTTGTAGAGTAAGTTAAACAGTAGCGGTACAATCTTTTCGCTTACAACAATAATAAACATCCGCAATTTTCTTTTCAGTAAGCCAATAATGAAATACGAGATTACTGTGGTGACCGGCAGTTTGCGTGGTGCTGGAACAGATGCATGTATTTCGATAAAACTAACAGGTATACTGGAAACTTTAGCAACTATTCCATTCTTTGAATTTACGCGCAGGTAATACGTTTGTAATCTTATTAACATTCTTTCAACTTTCGAGGCACCGATATTAGAGGCTTTGCCAAAATAATTTCAATTGTTTTGGACGTGGCTAAATTTTCAGACTGGCTGCACTGCTGTTTGGTTTAACAAGTAGATTTCATTTTGAGTGCACCTGTACCGTAGTATATCACAGAGGATGTCATCGTGTGCGAATGACAATAAGTTTCAGCAGGAGCCGAAGTTAAGTGCCGCACTTTTCTGTGTTCTTTGCACGAAATGGCTTCTTCTGTGATGTAGTATATAAGGACAACAGAATGAAATCTATTTGATTTAATTATAAATGATCAAAAAAGCTTAAGTAAACGCGGGAAAACCCCACGAAATACCATAAATTACGCTATTGGATGACGTCATCCATTCGTGTGTCAGATAATAAGACAAAACTCTGGACCATCAAAAATCCGGATTGAATTCTCATGATCGTGTGAAAAGAAATAATACGGTATTCTTTCGTCTTGATCAATAGACGAGATTCGTTGGATCAGATTTATCTTTTTGTCATAGCTATGTCCATGCATGTGTCACTATTCCTAGCTGCTGTTTATAATTTCTCTTTTTGTTGGAGATCTAGCCTTAAAGCTGATATTATCTTACAGGTAAAGATGGAAAAGAAACTTCTAAGATCACATTGGACAAGTTTTTCCGCAATGACTTCGAGAGAGGTGAAACTGATACTTACACGGTGAATGGAGAGGACGTTGGCGAAGTTGTGATGCTCACATTGAGTAATAACCGAGTAGGTTTCATCAGGGATTGTTGGTATATCGCCGAAATTACAGTGGAAAAAGAACTTCCTGGTGGATCCGAGAGATACTTTTTTCCTTGTTATCGTTGGGTCGTTCGTCAATTGGTGGTTTATGAAGGAAAAGGTACATGATTATATAGCCCCCCCCCCCCAAGAGGGAATAAACATTCCCAAAAGAGACCAGAAACAGAGAGAAAGGTAATTATAATAATGCGGACAAGGGGCCGGGAGAGTTAGTGAAGAAAGTTAGTTGCTCCTAATTCTTGGTGAATAACGTAATAATTCATTTTCTCAACCATTTTTGATGTCAGGTTTATTAAGAGTCGATTTCTCTATCGGCTACAAAACAAAACCTGTGTCCATTCTTTAGCTAAAATAATTCATCCGACACTGACTTTTTGTTTTCAAATCGGGCGTTACAGCATATCTGCCAATTTTTGCTCTTATTTACTTCAAAAAAGCGCGAGATTGAAAAGAAAAGATTGAGATTGTGGCTGCCGTGAGATTCTTTGGTTTTTGCGTGAGAGCGTTACTTTGAAATGGAAAGGATGAGTCTCTTGACAAAAGCGTAAGGGTTGACAGGTCTATGTTGCACTATTTATCCATTTCTAGATACACCAACATATAATCTATACAAAAATAGAACAAGATTTATATTATATACTGGTGTATATCACTGATCTAAATAAAACTGGATAGAACATCTTTTTGAATTCAGTGACCCAATGTTGGATCCAGAATATCTATAATGAAATGATATACTAAAATCGTTCTAAAGTTCTGCAAATCAAATTGTGCCGTGTAAAAACTTACAAAGTTAGGAAAATGTCTTCTCCATCTTAACTGTGAAACGTACCTTGCCATAAAGTTTTTAATGGTTTCGAGAAAGTTTAAAACACTTGATATAGAACTCATGGCGGCCATCTTGGACAATCCTCATCAGTTATTCAAATTTAAAACGAAACAGAGATTATTTGTGAAAAATATTTAGTCACACAATGTCTATCCAATGCTGCAAAACCCCTTCTACTACGTCAATAGAACGAATATTGGTCTGTTGCTCCATTTATGCATGACAGAAGCTTTATCTAGTTGTAGCACGTGGTGTATATAGCCAGACATGGACTAATAATAACATCTCAGTATTATATAAATCACCATAACATTAAGATGCAATGTGGTTTACACTGCTGCCAAGAATTATATAGAAATCAACATTTTTGTGATAACTAATGATATATCAGTGGCGTAGCCAGTGCAACAATTTAGCCCGCAATGCAAAGTTCAATAAGTTTAATTTCAAGTTATTATCATTGTTTTTCTAGTCAGGTTTGCTACGCTACTGTACATTATTTAACAATTATTCGCCAAAGACGAGGTGATTATTGGGGAATATTCACCAAGACAAAGTCGAGGTTAATATTACCCGAAAATCACCGAGTCTGAGACGAATATTTGTTTTAGTATTTTTACACAAGTTAGCTATTTAATTTTTGTTTATATTTTTGTGCGTAATTTGTACAAATGGCGCCTAGTCGCCATTTTGTCAACTTGTGTTTGCTGTTATATTCACCTGCAGGTGAATATAAAGGAATTTCACGTCATACTGGAGCAATCACAACGTCGGATTTTTTATGTTCACTAATGTGTAAAAATACTAACAGTTATGAGTCTTCTCCTGTTCATTACACCATAGTCAGTTTGGTTGCTTCCTTTATGCTGACGCTTCCTTGGCGCATATCGAGGAAAATCTTTCAAGTTTTAAAAATACAAACCTATTTCTCTTTCGTTCTTTGAATCTTTCTTACCTACGGCAAAAAGCGATATTTCAATATTTATTATTATTCATTACATTAATTACTAATTGTTTGCAATTACTTGCTACAATAAAATTACAACTTCAGAAATTACGCAAGAAAAATTTGTATGTATATTAAAGGATTATTGACTGGACGTGAGGTTTGTATATTGAAATATCGGACTGAGTTTTTCAATAAGTAGGATTTTTTTTGGCAGGTTACCGGTACGACGTTATGCACTGTGATATCTAAAAGTTTTATAATTGTAACTTGTCCATGCATAATGAGATAGACAAGACATTTTATGCGATAGCAACCCTGGACTATCAAAATAGGGTGGCTCAAAAGCTTTTTCACATTAAATTAATGTTATTCAGTTTCCTTTTTCTCCAGCTTTTCTGCCCAACTCAAGTGACGGTGGACCAGCCATAGCTGAACAACGAAGAAAAGAGGTGGACGAAAACAGGCAAGTGTACAAGTGGGGAACAGATCCAAACTATACACACGATCTTCCAGGATTTATTGAAGCAAAAGATCCAAATGACCTGCCCAAAGATGTGCAATTCACTGATGAAGCCACTCTTTCTCTGTTCAAAGCTGGGTTGATTGGTTTCACAAATCTTGGTCTTGCTCATCTGTATGAGATTTGGGATTCTTGGGATTGCTTGGACGATTTCCGAGAGCTCATCACTCCAGTTATGCAGAGCGGTCTTCCCCACTCTGCTGAGTATTGGCGAGATGATGTTTGGTTTGGAGCGCAGTTTCTAAACGGTTCAAACCCTGAATTGATAAGACAATGCAAAACGTTGCCTGTGAATTTTCCTGTCAAAGACGAAATGGTCGCCCAGCTGCTGGACCGTGGGTACAATTTGAACAAAGCTATGCAGGTAAGACTTCTTCTTTACATTGCTGTTTGCGATGAAGTTCTGCATTAATTACTATTTCGTAGATAATATACAAGTTATTTCCAAGTTAATATACAGTTTCATTAAAAATTACGGTAGACAGTAAGATACTAAAAATACACAGTGAGATATTTTCGATGTCTTCACTAGTAAAGATATCTATCAATTTCAGCAAATAATTTTCTGTTTTCAAAATGGCGTCGCTTACAAAAGCAAGGAACAAATTTACATATATTTTGATCTGAGAAGCAAAACATGACGTGAACAAACTAAAATTGTATAATTACATATACTCGTTTTTCCTGACTATGCACATCAATAATTGTCCTATCTGCTTTAAAGAAAAAAGTCCATTAAACTTGATTACAATTAAGAGAAAACGCTGGTAATTTACACATATAATTTTCTCTTGACTTTTAATACAGAATTAAAATCTTGGCGTTAGTTTTTTAATCTTTCCATTACAAAATAATTCTGTGGGGTGTCCGCTGACAATACTGAACCTACACGAGTGGAAGAAATCAAGCTAAAATGAGTATCGTTAATGGTGCCACAGCGTGTAATCCTATAACATGAATATAATTATGGTAGACAGTAACATACTAAAATACACAGTGGGATATTTTCGTGAGATGTCTTCACTAGTAAAGATATCGATCAATTTCGGCCAATAAATTTCTGTTTTCAAAATGGCGTCGTTACAAGAGCTGGGAACTACTTTACGCATATTTTGATCTGAAAAGCAAAATATGATTTAAACATATAATATTTCTTGACTTCCAATACTGAATTAAAATCTTGGCGTTTTAAAATCTTTCCATTTATAAATAATTTTGTGGGTTTCCGATGACAATAGTGAACCTGCACGGGTGGAAAAGATCAAGCAAAAATGAGCATCGCCAGTGGTACCTCAGCGTGTAGTCCTACAACATGAATTTAAGCTAACAAAGCTTGCCAATCTTAAGGCGATCAGAAAAAAAAACAACTGATGTTTAAGTAAGGCCTTACTTTCCTTGTGCATTAAAAACTGATTTTTAAACTGATTTTTTAAAAAACTTATTTTTAATTACGCTAGGAAGGCCTTATTTTCCTCGTTAACTATGCAATCCTTGATGGTATACCAACAATGGACCAAGGTAAAGATAAACGATACATTGAGCCGGCGATGGGCTTGTTTTACCTCAGAAACAACGGTGATATCGTGCCTATTGCAATTCAGTTGGGACAAAACCCAGGCAAGGACAATCCAATATGGACGCCATTACTCGACACTGAATGGGATTGGCTCATGGCAAAACTTTGGCTTCGCTGTGCAGACACGCAGTATCATCAGGTGAGACCAGAGTTTCTGGAAATTAAGACGTAAAAAGAAAATTTAATATAATGACCCGAATGTTATGTTCTTAACGGGTTTATCAGCTCTGTATTAAATGTTTAACATTTTGGAAATTCTTGAACCGGTCGTTGAGACATTCGAGTAACACACGGAAAATTGAAACTCACGGCTAAGCCAAACTTTGATTTTTTCACCACCAAAGCCTCTGCACTTTAAAAATCTAACCGACTCTTTTACCACCAGCGCTTAACAAACACTATTGTGCACGACGGTAATTAATAATTTCGTTTAAAAGTTTAAAAATAATATTTAATAATCCTGACAAATTAAAATAACCAATGAAATAAGCAAACAGGTTGAAAACACGAAAAGGCTTGTAGAAACATGGGCGGCGCAATTTAATGTCTAGTTTCAGTAATATATAGAGATCAGTGCGTGCATAAACATACTTCGTAAGGAGTTATATCCAAGAAATATTGTTTATGTGCGCACTGATCTCTATACATTACCTAAAATACACAGTAAATTGGACTGCTGTGGTAGAAAGACAAATGTGATCAAACCGGAAGTCGTCATTCGTGATCACGTAATTTCACGTCGTCTTAAACGTCGACGTCCTGGCCTCAATCTAGAACTGAGACAACATAACACTTGCCTGATGATTGCATGAGACTATTAGCAGCAGCAAAATTATTTTAAAGGAATTTAATATTATATCATGCATACACATGTGTATACAAGATCACAAAATTGTCACTGCATATCAGCTATTGCGTCTAGAAAAAACGTAACTTCTTAAACTAAATTTTTAACTATAGATGATTACTCATCTTCTTCGATGTCATTTGATGATGGAACCAACTGCCGTCGCTTCTTGGCGAAATCTCCCATCTGTCCATCCAGTTTGGAAACTTCTGTATCCTCACACGAAAGGAATCATGGCAATCAACACGCTGGGTCGAAATGAGTTGATTCCTGCAGGTGGTGTCGCTGACCAGGTTTTGAGCATTGGTGGTGGTGGTCATATTGATCTGATGCAGAAACACTACCGAAGCCTCACATTTGATAGTTATGATCTCATCAAGAATCTTACTGATCGCGGAGTCATGGATCTAGAAAAATTTGATTACAAAAATGACGCTGTCCAACTCTGGGACGCCATCAAAAATTTTGTTAAAGGAATCATATATATCTATTACAAGAACGACGATGACGTGCAAAAGGTAAATGTTTCTTTTCTGCGTTTAAATTAAATATTCCTTTCCATTATAATAATATTGCGCATCCGTCCCGCCTAAACCTTTATGCGATAGCGAGTAAATACCGCTTAATAATTGTGTTTTCCAACGTGAGAAGATTGATAGAGGGAGAGAGCAAATATGTAAACAAAATCTCCGCCTTTACATCGCTGATAAGATAGCTACAGGATTCTAGTAGGTGGTTGGATTGCAGTTAATTGCACTAAATGTTGGGAAGTCGGCTGGATATTCAAAACGTACATGGACTATGGGAATGGCGCAACCAGCTACAAGAAATGTGGCCTTGCAAGCTTTTATTATTAGCTTGAATCATGCATTTAGAAATGCATTGCCTGCACAATTTTAATGTCATACGAAAAGCATAGTGTTTTTTACGACCGAAAATGGTGAAGAAAAAACCGACATTACTTCTGCTAAGTTTCTTACAAAGTGCTTTCGTTCAAAACTTGTATTTTACTTCGTTGTACTTGTATTTTAATCGTTTGGAGATATTTAGAAAGAACCTACACCATGTACGTTTTGTGTACTACTGTACCACTTGCACTGGCAACTTTACTTCGAGACCTTTTTCAAAAGCCGATGTGTTAACACATTTCATGTGCTATGGTAATATTTGCTTCGGGTTCATTATCATGACTGCAATTTCCAAATAATTCTAACCGAGTTTTACTTCAAAACTCGTCCCAACAAAATCTGCTGAATTATTTGTCCTTTGTAATAACGTCTATTTCATGTAATGACATTTTCACTAATAGCTCCTTCATTCCGTGTTGTTTAGGACAACGAGATTCAGGATTGGATCCTTGATCTCCGCAACAATGGCTACAAGTTTGGAGGTGAAAGTGTTGACAAGAAAGTGCCAGAATCATTCAAGACTCGCGAAAAACTCATCCACTTTTTAACTATTGTGATATTCACCTGCTCTTGTCAACACGCTGCAGTTAACTTTTCACAGATGGCGACCTATGGCTTTCATCCCAATTCTCCAAGCTTGATGAGACAACCAGCCCCTACTGAAAGAGGACAGGTAGATGATGCACTGGTCATGTCTACCTTGGCAAACAAACACCAAGCTGGTACAATGGTATTTATAGTCAATGCCTTAACTACAGTTTATCCAAACGAGGTAAATAAATTCAAATGACATGATCGAATGTCGTAAATAAAGATCCCCACTCCAAGAGCGCTTTTACCAATAAGCTATTTACTCCCATCTTACCCTTCTTTAAGCAATTTTTTTCAAATCTCAATTTCAGGAAATAAATCTCAACAAACATAAGCATATTTTAAGTTAATTAAACAGAAACTTTTAGTTCATTGCACGGAGGCAGAGAGAATAGCAAGAGATCATACTTTAAAAGTTTCTCAGCAGTAGCCTACTACCCCTATGATTTGGAGATTAAATCAAGATGGTTTCATAAAAATGTTAAAAAATTTTAAAAAGTTGAAATATATGTATTGTGTACAAAGCTTCTCTACAAAACAATCAAGCGTAGCGAAATAAAATTTAAAAAATGATCTCATCAGTTCATCATCAAGAAATTTATATTGAATTTTGAAACAAAATAAAGATTAAACCTAGTACATATCTTTGTACATTAACTAATTTCGGCTTCTTTCGGTTTATGATGAAAAATTTTTTGTGCTTTGTTCTGATTTGCACTACAAACAAGCCGCTATTTTGAATAATGAATCCAACATTACACTAAGCTTCTGTAACACATTCCGCACAATGTAAATGCAGGTTATGATGGAATCAAATTTTTACCGAAAAAGGAGAGAATATTCCCATATTTTATTTGTTGAACATGGTAAGATTTATCATCTTTTAACACTTTCTAATTTAGTTGTTTCTTGGAGATTATGCTGACAACTTGTTTGGTGATCCTTCTGCTCATGCGGCTTTGGCAAATTTCAAGAGTGAGCTCGACAAAATAACGGAGAAGATCAACAAGAGAAACGAAGGAATGATCGCTCCATATGTCTGGCTATTGCCTAGTCGTGTCCCAAACAGCATTGCCATCTAATGTACGATGAGATACACGCTTATTTCTTTTCAATTTTCAGGGGTCTAAGGTTTTGCCAGTTTTCGTTCTTTTTACAATTCAAGATGGCACGTGCACAAGGATAAATTATAACTTTGTAACATGTGCAGTAAGGGTTTAAAATTAGCGTAGGATATTTTCACCAGTCATGTCTATCAGTTGAATTAATCATAATAAATATTCTTAGCAATTTATAGCATTGTGTTGCTTCTTGTGAAAAAATGTACTGGCTATTTCATGATAATTATCCTGATATTAATAATATTTATGGGTAGGAAGCTGCTAAACGAAACCACACGATAGGAATAGACCTATTCAACAATAGCGACGCCATCTTGAATCGTGATGCATTGTGGTCTATCCAGGGTAAAAACCACCATGTAAATGCCGCTATTGTTAGAGGAATACGCCGTACAGGAAAAATATTGCGATGAATGTTTTCTTAGTTACAATGGGGATATGTCAATCAATATTCGAAGCACTTTATGCCATCAGTGTGCACATATGGGGTAATGGACTTTAAGTAATAAATTTCAATCGGATTTATTTATCTTCCTAGGGTTTCCTTTGTTCTATAAGTTACCCTGAGCATTTGTCTGTTATTTACAATAATTAAAATAGCGGTTCTTTCCCATATATTTTATTTATAGCGGTTTAAAACAGTTGAATTACCCTGGATAGACCACAATGCACCGCGATATGTTCAAAATTCAAGATGGCGTCGTTATTGTTGAATAGGTCGATTGGCATTCAGTTGGCCACTTAGTAGTACAGCGTACCGGCCTAGCATTTTATAAGCATTTTGTCGACGTTTTGACGACGTCTAGCCCGTAGCCCGTTCAACCTCGCACCCAGCGGCGAATTTTCAACCCAAAGACAGCAGCTATTTTGGTCATTGTTTCAGACATCAAACTTTCATGTGCCGAATCTTATACCAATGACGTCGGAAACAAATCTTAGTCGCGATTGGGTACTGGATTTTCCTAATCAATAATCATGATAGTCATAGTAATCAAATTAGGAAAGGGAAGCCTTCAAAAATTCCAAAAAGAATTTTCAATGACCAAAATTAAAAATATGCTAACTGTTGCTTGTTCTGGTGTATTCAGAAATAAGATTTTTCGTCGTCAAGTGCGTGTTGAATTGTTGTTAATACTAAGGTTTTAGGAAAGTTAACCATCCTCGTCATAAACAATAATGAGGAGTTTCCTTGCTATTAGTGTATTAGAAAAACAACACAAGACATACGTGACGATGAATGCCTATATTTTCACATAAAGGATGACCAACATAGGTAATGAGTTATATTTCTATTCTAATGAGTTTCCAAAACATCTCCTCTATTAATGATGATATAAATTAATGTCAACACGGAAAATTTGGTACCGCTTTTCCGTTAAAGTCAGATGACCCAGACAGCCAAACGATTTTTTTAAATACGGCTAACAAAACGACCAAATATGATCGTAGTTGATTTTCATAAAATCCGTTGTTTATAATGTCGGTTATTCCACGAAAAATATCCAATAACGAAAACTTACACGAAGTACTTCACGTATTAATTCAAAATGGCGAACAAATCTTTGTTAAGTTTGTTTATGCGCCTAATCTCGAATCACAGTAAAAGACAACAAAAAACAAAGCAAAAGTAAAGGAAAACAAAAGGAACTTAAGTTCCTGGGGAATTATTGTGCAAGAAACACAGTCCGACCATGTGCTACGCCGCGTATTCTTCTGTAAATCTTCTGTAAAGAATGGACCAATTGTAAACTGGTATGAGCTGAATTGCTGGACAGTAATTGCCAGCAGTAAATTGGCAAAATTTTTGGCAAATCCTGCTTGTCATGTTACCGTATACAAATGAGAAACTTTGTTAACAAGTTAGGAAGTGACAACAAGAAATATGAGTTCTAAGTGATGATGCTTGAATCATGCTTCAAGGCATAAAACCAAACTGAAATGACATGTTCTTGAGTTCATCAGTACATTTGAATTTGTAGCCTTGTAGACAATATTTGCCTGTCGTTCAAACCTCAAGCTCTATTAATTCCGGTTCTCGTACAATGAACCACAAGGATTCTAAAAAATAGATATTTACATAAAGACATTCTCAATATGTTTTTTCTCAACACTTTGTTCAAACAACAATTGATGGCTGATGCTCTGCCAAAATTAGTTTGGTACTTTGTTTATATATTATTATAACTTGAATTAGACCAGCCAAAAGTGAAAGGCTTTCAAACAATGAGTGGTATGTTAACCAGTTTTCCTCATTGCTGTTTGTTGCAACAAATGTTGAGAACAAAGTTATTGTGTAATATATGAGTTAATGTAAACCCTTCCCCCTCCCCTCCCTACCTCAGAAGTATTATGGGGATTTGGTATCATTTGATTAGACTGGTGCATAATTTAGTTTCAGTTCATTCCCCACACATTCTAAACTTTGATAAAATTAATCAGATATTCTGATATATATCTCTTGATATTCTGATATGTATTTCTGCAATAAAAGGTAATCCCCAGTAAAGGCCTGACATGGGGCAAGTAGGGGTTTACACTGAAATAGCGGTTGGACCTGATTGGACTGAACACAGTGTAGTGGTATAAACTGACAAATGCATCAGGCTCATTAACCCAATGTGCATGACCTTGACCTTCATGTCATAATTCACCCAGTTGTTTTTTACTGAACCTAAAATAAAGGGCTAGGTATATTAGTGCACTGGTTGTCAGAAATTGTTGGTGGTTCGCATTTTTAAACTTCTCTTATCCATACTTACGAACCTAGACTTGTGAATCTTTTTTGATCTTTCTGGCATGACTGGTCCTATTGATCTGGAAATTATTGTTAAACGACTATTCGTATTTTACCTTTTCCTGTTGGTCTTTGAATCTATCCCCGTGATGGATCTAGGACAGTCAGAGAGGAATTCGACTATTTTTCGCTTGGAAAAGACATGGAACAAGTTAACCAGGTATCAGCATCATACAAATTTTTTAAATACATGCTTAGGGTATAATAAAATCCCTAAAGGTTTTAAGTTGAATTTTAATTTGGCATTGGATGTTGACAATTCAGCTCTGCAAACAACAATTACAAAACTGTTAGAAAGAACATCAAAAGAACTCTGTCAGGAAGTAGCGCTAGCCTCAGATCAACAAGTAAAAACATTAGAGCAGGAACTTCAGTTATGCAGAAATAGACTTTTTGATCTTTTTGATCATGACTATGCGTTGAATTTGTGGGAAGAGGCGAAGCGTGAAAATTTAAATTTACATCAAATTCTTAAAGAACGGGAAACGAACAAATTGCGAAAAGCTATTTTATTAACAAGTTTTGAAGAACATAGTAACATCGGAGTAGAGAATAATATACCATTCCGAAAGAAACGTTGTCGAAGATTTGATCGGTCTAAGAGAACTCGCAAAAGGAGAAATTCATTCCGGAAACAAGTTCGTAGTAGTTCTATAGGAACAAAAGATACTATGAATGAGCTCGATCCTATTAATCTATCATCAATTAATATTGAAGAGGACCAAATTACTTTGCTGAGAAAGGGCCCATCATTTTGTCCAACACCTAAAGATATAAATTGGCAAGAGGTTTATGATGATTACGAAGTTTTTGAAACTCGTTTACGAACTGCAGCGTATTTAATTGATAAACCAACAGACACTACTTTTAATTCCAGCAACGTAAGTTGTTTCCCAAAAATTATTAAACGTAGAAATTGTGTAGCCCCTAAATCTAAATATCCAGAGGTCGAATTATTTTTAAGCAAGGTCAGGCAGGATTTATTTAATCCTGAGCATGTTAGACGAATCAAGGATAATTTATTAGAAACAGAAAGAAATGCACTTAGGAAATTAAAGCAATCAAACATAGTAATAAGAGTACAAGATAAAGGTTCTCGGTTTGTATTAATTGACCGTAGGGAATATGAGAAAAAAATGTTAGGTCAACTTACAAATTCTTTACATTATATGCAACTTCAAGTAGATCCCACATTTACATATGTAGATGTAGTTAAGGCATGGTGTGAAAAGTGGGTGCAAGTTGGGGAAATAATACCGAAAGTTGCTAATTGGGTCCTCAATACCAAAGCCAAACCAGGTGTTGCTTTTGGTAATGTTAAAACACATAAACCAGGCAACCCCTTAAGGCTTATTACATCTTGCTGTGGCACGGCTATTGAGAACCTTTCAGCATTTACAGAATTTTACTTGCAGCCGCTTGCTAGGGAACTGCCTTCCTACATTAAAGATAGCACAGATCTTTTAAATAAGATTGAGCAACTTAACCAAAATGGCCCTTTTCCCCCAGGTACGTTAGTATCTTGGGACGTTGTGTCAATGTTCCCAAATATAGATAACAATTTGGGTGTCAAAGCTGTTGAAGAGGCTTTAAATTCCAGAGATACCAATTTTCCTTCAACTAAGTGTATCTTGGAGGCAGTAGAAATTTGTCTGAATTCTAATCATTCTATATTTAAGAATACCAACTATTTGCAAATTCATGGCACGGCCATGGGACCTAAAAATGCTTGTAGTTATGCTGACTTAGCAATGGGAATTATAGATCAAAAGGCAAAATACAGCGGTAAAATTAAGCCTCTTCTATGGTGGAGATACCGAGATGATATCTTTGATTTGTGGAAGCAAGGTCTTTCTGCACTTAACGCTTTTACGGATTATATCAACACATTGTATCCCACTATCAAGTTTAAATTGGTTTATTCTGACAGCCATTTAAATGTTCTTGACCTTACGCTTCATTTGGTTGATGGCTATATTCAAACTGATGTTTATTCCAAACCTACAGATAGCCATTTGTACCTCAAACCTACAAGTGCTCATCCTAAACATGTTTTTAAAGCCATTCCATATGGTGTAGCAACTAGATTAAAGAGAAATTGTTCTAATGATGAATACTTGACCACGAGGTTGGAGGAATATAAGGGCTATCTGATTAAGCAAGGATACAAAAGGCAATTGGTTGATACACAGTTTGATAAGGTCAAAAAAATTCCTAGAGATGAATTGCTTAAAACTGGTAATGATAAAATGAAAAAGATATTTCCTTTTGTGTTGAGATGTAATCCTAATCTTCCTGATATCAATGCTATTTTAAAAAAGCATTGGCATATCTTTGAATCTTCACCTAAGTTGCAAGAAAGCTTTCCCAAAGATTCTATCATTGCTTCATTTCGTAGATCCAAAAATCTTAAGGAAATTTTAGCTCCATCTAAATATAAAACAGATGTCGACAAATTTCATCGACCCAACATAAAGGGTTGTTTTGTTTGTGATCGTAAATGTGATTTATGCAACAACTATTTTGTGAAAGGAAAAACATTTCAAAGTTTTAAAACTGGCCGTACATATTTTATGAAATTTGATTTTCAATGTACTTCAAGCAATGTAGTCTATCTTATCTCTTGCAAAAAGTGTCATCTTCAATATGTGGGATCTACTAGGACGGAATTTAAAGTTAGATTTCGCAATCATAAATCAGCTATGCGTACTAATAAAAAAACATGCGAAGTGGCTATTCATTACAATAGTTCTCCGCATGTTATGCAAGATTTTACATTCCAATGTATTGATAAAGTAGATCCTAAAACTGATCTGGATAGAATTGAAAAAATTTTAATAACCAAGGAAGCTTATTGGATGGCGCAGTTATTTTGCGTCTTTCCTAATGGCCTGAACAAAAGATTTGAAATTCATTCTAACAAAAGAATTAATTATGGTAAATAGACCACATCTTATGGTATTTTAATTAGTTATCTATTGTTTACTAAGCGTATAAATAAGTGGAAATCAGTGTAGTTACCTTTAGATTGATGAAGGCTATAGCCGAAACGTCTCAATAAAATTTTTAGTTATGAATTGAAGGTTGTCAGAAATTGTTGGTGGTTCGCATTTTTAAACTTCTCCTATATATATATATATATATATATATATATATATATATATATATATATATATATATATATATATATATATATATATATATATATATATATATATATATATATATATATATATATATTTATTTATTTATTTCGTAGACCTGCTGTGCTACTCCGAGTTTCACGCTATAAAGCGATCGTCACGCTATAAAGCGATCGAGTTGCCTGACGATCGCTTTATAGCGTGAAACTCGGAGTAGCACAGCAGGTCTACGAAATAAATAAATATATTCGCTCTACCAGTAATGGTATTGAGCGCTCTAAAATCATTGACAAGTCTCGTAACCAATCTGGTACAGTTAATTCTTGGGATGTATATATATACATATATATATATATGCATATATATGTATATATATGTATATATATGTATATATATATATATAAATATATATATATATATATATATATATATATATATATATATATATATATATATATATATATATATATATATATATATATATATATACATATAAATATATATATATATATATATATATATATATATATATATATATATATATATATATATATATATATATATATATATATATATATATATATATATATATATATATATATATATATATATACAGGGTGTATCAAAAAAAGTAGACAATTTTGAAACGGCTCTCAATCTCGCGAAGCGGCTTGAAGTATGAAGTTTTTTATTAATCTACATTGCTTGGGTGCTTACGGTGTAGAATAAATGAAAATATTTTGAAATTTACATGTTTCAAACCCAGGGGTGTGCGTATTTTGAAACACATTAAAAATGGCCTGCGCACGAAATTTAAAGGCTTAAAAGTAATTTTGAGTTGGTAGGTAGAAAATATGTTAGGTGTTTTATTGCTGTGCAAAATTTCAAGAAATTTGATTGAGTTTAAGCCACTCAAAACGTCATGCGAACGTATATTTTTTCTCAATAAGAATCGTTTTTCTGAAGAAATGTTCCAATTTCAATTAAATGTCCCTTGGGAGTTGTATGCTAATTAAGTAAATACATAAATTAAACATGCATAAAGCTAATTTTGCTAAAAATATGGAAGTTCGCGTGACGTTTTGAACGGCTTACACTCGAGCAAATTTTCTGAAATTTTGTACAGCAATACAACACCCGACAAATTTTCCATCTATCAAGTCAAAATTACTTTTAAGAATTTAAGTTTTGTGCGCAAGGCATATTTATATTGCCGTAAGAGACAGAACCCCCCCCCCCCCCGAGTATTGAAGTTTTAAATTTCTTATTTTTTCAGTTTATTCTAGGTTATAAGTACCAAAACAATCTATTTTAATAAAAAAACATCGTATATTGAGGCGCTTCGCGAAGCAGAGAGCGATTTCAGATTTGTTTACTTTTTTTTGATACACCCTGTATATATATATATATATATATATATATATATATATACATATATATATATATATATATATATATATATATATATATATATATATATATATATATATATATATATATATTTATATATAAATATATATATATATATATATATATATATATATTTATATATAAATATATATATATATATATATATATATATATATATATATATATATATATATATATATATATATATATATATATATATATATATATATATATATATATATATATATATATATATATATATATATATATATATATATATATATATATATATATATATATATATATATATACAATTACCAACTACCGCTACGCCACAGACCTCAATATAAAACTGAATGGATGTTTGAATTTATCAAAACACTAAATAATTTTGGGCTACCTAGGCTTCAAGTTGAAATACGATGCACGTAACCATGTAGCTTCCTCATAAAAGAAAGTTTCTAAATAATTTCGTGGCTCTTCCATAGAAAATTTAGATGACTTCTTGCAAAAATGCGGGTGCTTTCCTTACAAACGTAGTTGATTTCCGTACAAATGTAGACTGCTTCTGTACAAATGAACCTGCCTTCCATGGAAAATTTATGTATGCCTTCCATATAAATTTTAGACGCCTTCCCTAGAAATTTAAAACTAATGCGCGCGCATGATCCGTGAAAATAATTTATTATGCATGCTATTAATTCCAAGGCATTTTAGTTCAAGTTAAAAGAAATCATGCTCTGTCAAAGTTGTGGAACAAAGCTTTTCGATTCGGGGAACTATTGCCACAACTGTGTTCAAGCTTCGCTAAAACGAGGTATGTATTTGTTACGAAATTATATATTCAAGTATGCAAAATATAGTCCGGAAATGTGACCAGTTATTCTATTTACAAGTTACCACTGAGTATTTTGACGAAATACAACAGAACAGTAACCTGTGTAAAGTTTCATTGAATCTAATTTGGAAATAAAACAACAAATAATGTTTTAAAAATGCATTTACTTTTGTATATTGAAGAAAATGTTTGTCATCACCTCATAGGTATGAATATAAACAATAAATACAAATACGATGATACATCCTCATTAATATATATTTATATGAATACCCTATAGTTTACAATACACCTAACGTCGTGTTTAGTCATTATAATCACGATAATTTGAATGATTGTGAGCACAGGTAAGCAAGCTGAGCAATATATCAGGGACTTATACAATAAAACGTTAACTGCTGAGCTATATTACTATCTGGTGTGCCAACCATTGAACTCAATATAACTGGAAGGCTACCTCCTATGAAACATACCTGAACTTGTCTGAAGCCAAATTTTACCTCCAGACACGCGTGTCTGGAGGTAAAGTCCCGCACTTTAGCGTGCTGTCGCGCGAATTGCACGCGTTTTCCTTGAGAGTCACGCGTTATACTGCAGGCGTTATAATTAAACCAAGGCACTAACATTTATTTTAAAGCATATGGTTTGTTTAACTATACGTAGATACTAATTCGTGAAAATTTTGCATGAAATAGGTACATGTAAGTTTACTGTATCGCTGGACGATTGTTGCACTGAGTTTGCTGCACAGTTTAGAGACGGATTTTCGTATAAACCATGAAGAATGACAAATATCTATATTAAGGATATTTTACCAACAAGAAAACATTTATTTGGTTCAAAAACAAGTGGTTATGCAAAAGTATTTCAATGACAGGCATGTTTACATCGGATTTTCACGCAAATTAAATGTTTTTGTTTGGTCGTGCGCGAAAAGGCTGGGTACGAGTGGCTTCAAATTTCCCGCCAAAGGTAGCCTTCCAGTTATATTGAGTTCAATGGTGCCAACCACCTTAAAATTGAGATCTAATAGTTTCTTTAATGGTCATCTAATATATTAAAAACATGTGCTCCTAAACTTTTAGGAACACCTTCATTTTCTATCAGTGGTGCTAACTCATCTAGCAGTTCAACAAGTAACCCTGCAACAAATCACCCCCCCCCCCCTTCAAGGGGTCCTGTTTCTTTTCAGGCATTTCGGGAAAAAAGGAGAAAGAAAGATCTTCCAGATTCAAACCTAAAAATGGACTTGGTTCTACAGCTAAAAAGGCAAAGCATCTAGTGAAGTTAAAGTACAAGTTGGGGTAGTTTCTGATGATAGAAATGGCAGGTTAAAGGGAAATGGCAACAAATTTTTTCATCGTCTCATTTAAAAGAGACTCCAAAAAAATGTATGGAAGTCTATTATAGAATTTTTATATCTGCCTTATTTCGTGAAATATTTTCATTTGAAGTCTTTAGTTGTCCGCCATCTTGGATATTTGTGGATATGCACTATACGTCACAATTGGGGTCACGCGATTTTTTTTCTCATGAGACCATGATTAATATGCTGCCATAACCGCACGTACGGTAAGTGTTACGGATTTCAGCACGGACTGAGAATATTCAAACAATATTTGATTGTTGGTAGGTATTTAGGAGCAGCTTTAAATGGCTTATCCCTGTTGGGACGTCACCAAAACATTGTTAATGAGGTTAAAAATTGTTCCAAGATGGCGGACAGTTCGTTGATTTAGGTGAGAATATCTCCCGAAGTGAAACAGATATAAAAAATTTGTAATAGACTTCTATATATTGTTTTAGAGCCTCTTTCAAATGAGACAATAAAATTTTTTGTTGCCATTTCCCTTTAAAAAAACTAAAAGGCAGAACATTTCCTGTTCTTTTCAATGAGAGTGATGATGCAAAAATCTTGCTGCAAAAGGCAGTCAACAAACATTCAAGACATTATAAACAATTTGATAAAGATGATATATACACCATTCTCTATCAAGACATGACTCTTGTTAAAAACCTTCCAGGCAGTAGCACAACATTCATCTTGGGAATGTGCAAGCAAGATCTACTTAAGCCATTCTCCAAAATCTTTTTTTTCGTTGTGTTCTTTGGAAGATTTTGAAATATGTAAATGTGACAATGATGAAGAAAACGAAAATGAAGATGTAATGTGCATTGGTGCTTTTGTTTTTTTTCATGAGATACAGATGCATCCAAGAATAGGCTTTCCATGCTATACAAGTTTATAACCGGGCCAAAAAGATTGACACCTCTTGGGTTGGAAAAAAACATCACAATCAAGTTTAAACATGGATGCAATCCTGGATGCCGTTGTAGACCAACAGCTGCTACATGTGATCCAAGCATTACTTTCCCAATCCATTTTGACGACGCAAAAGATTTCGAAGCCATGATGGATAGTGCACTGGAAGAGAGCTCTGGCTTTGGATTTGTTTAGGTTTTATTTCTACTGTACAAATGCAAGACTGGTCCATTATATATAATGAGTATTAAGAAACTGTACATTTTTTAATGGGAACACTTTAAAAAATTTAAGTTTAATTTTGTTTAGATTTGTACAGACACTATGTACATCAGAAGTAGCCATTTCGTAGACAAGTTACTTGCTACACATGGCAAAAACTTACACTAAGAAATAAGAATATAAGGAGAATGAAGCATTGATATTTCTATTTCTAAAATGTATGCCTGGGCAAACCTGTTTTACTTGTTATTTATTTATAGCCATTTGTGGGAATTTCAACTTGGATTTAATATTTGTTGTTGGTTATATGCCATTAGAACCTGAAACAAATCTAATGCTTGTTCATGATTAACAGGAAACTGCAGCCCTTGAAAGTCCATCTGGTAATGAAAGTATTCTTGAAATATATTTATTATAAAATATACATAAATATATATTTATAAATAGAGTTATTTTCCAAACCAACACTAACTCGTATATGTAAGAATATAGGAAGTAGCAATATGTTACAAACTTAAACTCAGCACATACCGTCGATATGCCAGCACTGATTGGGACCGTTTGACAAATACTGGCGTCTTTTGAGCATTCTATTTCTTCTCAAAGTGCTTGCTTCAGGGTGTAGTTCCTTGAAAATTCTTTGTACAAGCGGTCGTGGGACATGTAAAGGATGTTTGAGCTTCAGAATATGCCACATCTTTCTGTAACCAGCCTAGCAACCTACACCTCTCATTTCAGCCTGTATTATTTCCCTAACTTGTTCCTCGCTAATGTTTTCTGTGTGTTTGGACAAATTTTAAGCTTTAAGTCGTCGCTTAACAGTTCGTACACTCATGTCTACACCATGCTCATTCTTAAGTAGACAGGTTATCAGACAGTAATTATAACCGCAATGAAAATACTTTTCAATGATTTCCTGTTCTGTGTCTGTATAACAAATTGCAAGTGATAAGTTAGAATGAGGGAGGAAATATTTTCAAAAACTGTATGATCAATTCGTAATCACAGTGTCGTAATCACTGATTCTATTTTGCATTTGAAAATTGGTAGCAAAACTGATGTCATCACTAATTTGCTATGGCAGCATTGACCATTCAGCATAGCATGTTTTTACTTTTAACCCATATATTTTACTTCTTGTTTACTTTCACTTGTTTTTCAGGAAGCATTTCTTATAATGCAATGAACAATCTGACCAAATTTTGTAGCACCTAATTTTTAAAAAATCTGTAAAAGTGTTTTATGAAATAATTTCGTTGTACTCGAAAAATGGTTTTTACACTAAAAATTCTTAATTTGTTGAGATTCGAGAAAAGAAATACCGGGGGTGTGGAGTTATTGCTGGAATAATTATTGCATAAATTTCTTAAAACATGCTTTTAACTATTCAGACTTGCCGATACCTACCAAAGTACTAATATAACGAAGAGAAATCAATCTCTGAGTAATAAATATTTGCCCGAAAGTAGAAATCAAACTTAGAATTGTTATTTATTGATAATAAATAGTTTATCTTTATTTATCTTTATTTGTATGATATTTGGCTGGCTTTCGTTCTAAAATGTAACAGCAGTTAATTGACTTCCTTGTTTTTACGAACTCGCTTTTGAGCGGAAAAACATTTTCATCTGTTGTTCAAACTAGGTGTGGCATTAGAGTCTAAAGAGCTATTTATATTGAAGGGCGAGATGTCGCTTGAAAGAGGCGAGTTATCTCGCCAAGCGGGATGAAAATATTCCCAACCCGCTTGCCGGGATCAACGTGTTTCCATCATTTAAAGTTTCGATAGTTTCAAACATTGTATAGCTCGAAACGACAAAACAAAGGACGGCGAACCG
The DNA here is from genome assembly GCA_963855995.1 of Muricea muricata. Taxonomy (NCBI): domain Eukaryota; kingdom Metazoa; phylum Cnidaria; class Anthozoa; order Malacalcyonacea; family Plexauridae; genus Muricea; species Muricea muricata. The sequence continues at coordinate 3,099,283 of OY979716.1, forward strand.
GCTTCAATAGCTGTAATGTTAATGAATAGCGAAATGCAAACAAAAATTAATCTCATATTTTCGCTTACTGGGCTTATCCGACTCCTTATAAACAGCTCTTTAGTAAAAACTAGGTTGTCGTGGACAGAAAATAACATTTGCATTTGAGTTAGTTTGAATTTTCTACGTACGTACATGTGAAGAAAGAGTGTGGTTCGTGCGAAAAATACCAGAAATAAACATGTATTCCGACCGATTAAAACCGATGTTATGCATGAAATTAAGTCCCGTGGGATTTTCGCGAAAAAAGCAAGCCACCTATCTAGGAATGTTAATTGGGCCCCAATGAGCATGAAAAATTTTGTCGGCAATTTTGCGACCTGCTCCGACGGCTGTCACAGGGGGTGGGGTGGAAGGACTTTTTTGCCATTACTGAAAAATCGATTTTTCTCTATAACTTTTCGATTCTAAGGAAATCATTCATTTTGAAAGTCCCTACCTCCCTAAACTAAGGGTCGATGAGCACAAAGAAGCCATATTTGGGGCAGTGATGCGTTTACCGGACCAAAATGCATGCTAATTAGGTCCACCATTAACTAAAATCGGATTTTTCACTCTGACTAAAGGCCAAGATCAAAAATGAGAGTTTCTACCTCCCCAATTATTAGGTCGATTAGGATGATAATGCTAAATAAATCGCTTCATCATGTTATTTTGTGAATTGGAAGCTATGGAATAAGCTACCCTCCTCTCTTAGAGCATGTATAGATCTCCCGGAATTTAAGAGTAAATTTAAGACGCATTTGTTTGACATAGCCTATAATGTGAAGTAACGTTTTTTAGTGACTTGGGTTTCTTGTGACTTGGTTTGTAATCTTTTAATATTTTATCAGTATTATTATTGCTGTAATATATTTTTTAGTTAATGATTGTAAAGCGCTTAGATCTCTGTGCTATAAGCGCTATATAAGTTTTTGTAATAATAGTAATAATAATAAATTAGTTGAAGACAGACATCGACTGTCAGTAATTTGCAAAACCTTATCTTCACAAGAAAAGCCTTCCAAAAAAGGGTTCCGTGATTCTAAAAACATTTGATATGATAAAATAAATACTAATCATTTACAAGCTAATGATCAAGGGGTTATGCCACCAAAGAATCACGTTACTCTACAAACGGCGAAGCTCTGAGGTTACTACTGAAGAATGAATATCTTCACGAAGTATCTTCCTCCTCGTCTTCCTGGTCAGACGATGGGTCAGATGGGCAGTTTACACAAGGCTCATCATCATCACCGCATGCGCAAAGATCAGTGCAGTTGAGCCCTGCCTTCCTGCCCTGACATCTGTTCGTTCAACATCCCTTGGTGCAACGGCACTTGATGAGATGAAGAACAGCATCAGGGGCGGGTCGCTACTGATCATCACTAAATGCCATTTATCTGAATCAAAAGAAAAACCTCATGAGTTGATATTATTTTGGTCACTTTCACGATGATATGCCTTAGATGAATTACCTTTCTCCAGGGTCCATCCAAAGCCTGCCGGTGAGGGAAGCCTTGGGTTTGGGATTATATCGTTCTTCTATATATACTATTGCTTGGTCATGGGCACGTAATATCCGCAGTAGGCCGCTCCGCCTCAAAACAGCTACTAGTACTAGAGTCTTGCGACAAGGAGGTCAAGATCCTGTTTGTTACAGATATACAGACAGTACGCAGATCTCCAAGGTAGGAGAACGTTTAAACTAAATTCTTTATACTGAATCCCAGTTTTAGACTTCAGATTAACTGATCGTAAACTTCTTCTTATTTTATAGGTACCAATGAAAAGACTTCTGGTATATGTTAACACCAAGAAAGGACTTACAGAGTACCTTGCCATTAAGACGCTGGAGAAAGGCCCTGAAGAGGGTTCACGTGGGACGGTGGCGTGGGATAGTAAATGTAAAGGAACGCACAGAGGCATGCAATACCTTGACAGCAACCAGGAGGAGGCCGACAAAAAACTGTTGCTGCACGCTGTAGATGCCACAGTGTAAGGAGCCAGGAGAATTGACATCGTCTCGCCAGACACTGATGTGTTTGTATTGGCACTAAGGCGGCACGCAGACCTAGCGGTATCGAAAAATCTCCCTCTGTTCCATAGTCCGTGCCCTTGGTCCAGCTAGAATAGCAGCTCTTCCAGGTTTTCATGCGTGGAGTGGAGCCGATGAGACCGGTAGCTTTGCTGGGAAGGGCAAGCTTGCTTGTTGGAAGGCATTTTTAGAGGCTGACAGTGTCTGCGTGGATGCCCTAGCAGACCTTGGGGGAACCTCACAGCCTCTATTCTCAACCTTGGCTGCCATAGAGAAGCTTGTGTGCTTGCTGTACTTCCCTGGCACCCAGACCAGTAGTGTCAAGGAACATAGATAGTTTTTATTCCTAAGGAAACAGGCAGAGTCTGAGAGATTGCCACCTACCAAGGCAGCCCTGAAACAGGCGATATTACGTGCCCATTACCAAGCAATGGTATAAAAGAACGATATAATCCCAAACCCAAAGCTTCCCTCACCGGCAGGCTTTGGATGGACCCTGGAGAAAGGTAATTCATCTAAGGCATATCATCGTGAAAGTGACCAGAATGATATCAAAGAATGAGGTTTTTCTTTTGACTCAGATGAATGGCATCCAGTGATGATCAGTAGCGACCCACCCCGGATGCTGTTCTTCAGCTCATCAAGTGCCGTTGCACCAAGGGATGTGGAACGAACAGATGTCAGGGCAGGAAGGCAGGGCTCAACTGCACTGATCTTTGCGCATGCGGTGATGATGATGAGCCTTGTGTAAACTGCCTATCTGACCCATCGTCTGAGCAGGAAGACGACGAAGAAGATCCTTCGTGAAAATAATCATTCTTCAGTAGCATTATCATCCTAATCGACCATATAATTGGGGAGGTAGAAACCCTCATTTTTGATCTTGGTCCAATTTGCATTGAGTAAGAGTGAAAATCCGATTTTCGTTAATGGTGACCTAATTAGCATGCATTTGGGTCCAGCAAACACATCACTGCCCCGAATATAGCTTCTTTGTGCTCATTGACCCTTAGTTTAGGGAGGTAGGAACTTTCAAAAATGAATGATTTCCTTAGAATCGAAAAAGTTATAGGAAAAAATCGATTTTCCAGTAATGGCAAAAATGTCCTCCCACCCCACCCCCTGTGACAGCCGCCGGAGCAGGTCGCAAAATTGCCGACAAAATTTTTCATGCTCATTGGGGCCAAATTAACATTCCTAGATAGGTGGCTTGCTTTTTTCACGAGAATCCCACGGGACTACGTATACATATGCTCCCTGACTATTCCAAGGTCCTGGACACTACAGATCCATGCAGATGGAGACAGGTATGATAATCCGTTGATGATAAAAGCTAAATGCAGGAGCGGTTTTGTTCCAACGGAGATCGTTTTAAATCCTTAAAGGGCATTAGCAATAACAATTTTTCTTGTTTCATGCAAAAGAGCATGAAAAAATAAGCTGATTGGCTGTTTACTGTTTTAGACTATCTCTTTTAGTTCCGAAATTATTCGCAAAAATGTGCAAAATATGAACTGCTGATTCAACAAAAGTTGTGACGTCACTAGTTGGGTAAGTAGGTTTAATAAATACATAAATGAGCATAGCTCAGTTATTATTCAGTCAAACTCAACAAAATTTTGCACATGGATACTACATGTCAAGACGCATCAAAAACATTTATAATTTTGTTGCCAAGTTAACACTGCCCTCCCCAGGCCCCTACTACGAATTTTCTGTAACTTGTTGTATTTATCCAAGTGTATGCAGATATACGGTCGAATATATAAGAACTTGAAATGTATCTTCATGAGCAGTTAAGAGCAATTAATGAGCTTGCAGTGACACTGGTTGTTAGTAACCACAGAATAGGAAATAAACAGGAGGGTTACTACCGAGTTGCCCTACTATTTATTCCTTATCCTGTGCTAATAACCATAGTTCAAATACTCATTAACAATCCATAAGATTATTGGCGAACCATGTTGAACATAATAGGTCATGTGAGGTGGCTTTATACCTAATAAAGTGATAATTAGGACGACAATTATTGTATACTCTGCCCCGTTTATTAGTACTCTTTGTAATTATAATGTTGCATCCTAATTAGCATTGCAATGCGGCGTATTTGAAGTCATTTAATACACTCGAACAATCCTTCTCGTATATTAAATAACACAAAAAGCTCGCGTATGGCATAAATATAATTAACATTTATTTAAAAAAATCGAAAGTTTTGATTGGGTAAGAGCGGTTGAGTAAATCGTCATATCCGTTCGGTTGTTGCTCAAGTTTGGAGTTATGACATCACCATGGAAAACGCATGTACGACAAAATGACGTAATTTCTTCGTATATTGAAAACACTTATACGACCTTATGACGTCAAACAAATTTATGCTGCTTGGGCCAAATGCTGGAGAATACAAACGGCTTCTTCAAGTAAGAAATTAGCAAAAACAAATAAATAATAAAACAATTATTAAATTATTTTCAATAAAAAATAAAACATTTATTGAATTCAGTTCTCGTAAAATATGTGGAATTTTTCAGGCCTCGCGGTTGTGTTATGGATAATAGATAAGGCCTTGATAATTCCACATATGCTACGAGAACCGAATTCAATAATTGATGAGGGTGGCTGGGTACTGTAGAAGTATTTTTTACCGATTCCAAAGCTGTTTCTCAGCACTTGAAAGCGACCCCAGAATCTCTTCATTGTGCTGCTCCCTCCATACTGGTCTGCTAATGAATGACTGGATCTTCATTCTTCTAGCTTCTCCGCCTATTTCAGTAAATAAAATTAATTGATTCTCAAAAATTTTCTAACGTTGTGAAGTAAAATTAGGATGAGTTGTTTTTCCCAAGAACGTGTAAAAGTGTAATATTAATACTAATATCATTTTTCTTTGTTTCTGATTGGCTAAGAACTATGTCGATTAATCATTAATCGGCATAGTGTTCCGATTCAAAATTAATCGGCACGGATCGCGAGCCCCGCGGGATTTTTAAAAACCAAAAGCATAAACAAATCGGTAAAACATCTTTTAAAGAAATGATATTAATAGGAAAATACACTTGTACACGTAGTATTAATGAAAAATCACACTTTGCGTTTGGCGAAATATTTATAATACCGCTCGTGCTTCGCACTTCGCACTCGGTATTATAAACATTTCACTAAACACGCGTGTGATTTTTCATTAATACTTTTCGGACCGTGTAACTTCCTATACTACTACAAATAATAATTATTATAATAATTACAATAAAAATAATTTTAATAATTAAGGTCCTCTAAAATTTAATCTAATATTTAGCCGTATAGAAGCTTGATTTACGATGTCAAAACATTTCACTGTTTAAAAAGATAATTAAAAATTAGCTAATATTACTATATATTGTGTAGTAATATTACTATTATGCTAATATTACTATTATGTATTACTACTATTAGTAATGGCTTTTTACTTCCAAACTGAATATTATGCGACATACTTTTCCAGCATAAAAGCCTAAGAATTAACAAACTTAATAAAATTGCGTTTGGGAATAATTCTTTGTAAGTTTAAGATGTGAAGCTTTTATGCGACGAATTTTTTACTTTTGATATCCGTCCTATAATTATAAACTATAGCCCAATAATGGCGTCATATATATCTATTTAGTACAATTTCTTTAGTAAATAATGATTTTCAAGCATTTTGATTGGTTGCCTGACCAGTAAATACGAGGCAGTATTTACTAGTAGGCATTTTTTCAAAATAGCCGCCAATGAGATTCATTTTGATGTATTATACTTTTGCCAAAATTAGCAAATGCAGAAAAATTGCATTGATATAAACTCAAAGAATACAAACAAACTTTGATGTTAAACTATCTTAAGGTGATAGATCGTCTGCAAATACCTCATTAAATACTTTTTTCACTATTTAAAAATTACAAGTAAACTTTATTCCTTACTTAGGAATTTTCAGGAGTAAACTGTATTCATAAAAGATGACAGTGAATTTTATGCACGTAAATTTTACTAAGGGAATTATACTAAAACAATTATTCGCCTAAGGCTCAGTGATTATGGTAAATATTCACCTTGACCTCGTCTCGGTGAATATTTACCAATAATCACTTCGCCTTCGGCGAATAATTGTTAAATATAACATAATCTCAATGGGTAATAGTCATATATCTCAATTGAGAAATGCGGGTGACAGCCTCGTGAGATGATCATCTTAAGCCATCTAAGGTTGTTAATATTCACGCTGTCCCAAATTTACGTATTTGGCGTGCTTACACGATACAATCGCGAATCGGATTGGCTCGTTTATTGAATAATATACTATAGGCATGTAATTTCAACCTTAGATGGCTTAGATGATCATCTCACGTGGCTATATATTACCCGCATTTCTCAATTGAGAAACATGGCTATTGCCCATTGAGATTATGTTACACGGTTGATTTTTAAGGGTCCTTAATTTCTAGCCATCATTTTGTATAGTTATTATTGGTGATTAGAAGTGCCTTTTAAATATAGTTGATTACAATACAGAAGTAAATTACCTCTTCTTTTATTACACATTATCAGTCGCGCCAGACTAACCTCGGTTAATTGTCTGAAATTTTCCAGGTTGGGATTCGTCAGTACCTCGCTCTTCAGTGTTTCGACTTTCCCAACAAGATAAGTCGGTAATGTTAATAGGTCGTTTGTGATGGGGAGAAGATTCGGCGCATTGTGCTTTTTCAAAGCCAGATTGCCGTGGGCTGGCGTGGTGATTTTTCCTCCCCATTCTGCGTCGTAGGGTTCTAGGAACATGTCGATTTCCCTTTTTCTTGTCATGTCCGCATTGCGTAGCGCTTGACCTCGTAAAATCAAAGCCGCTTTTTTCAAAGCGTAACCACATTTGATTGAACATGGACTCCTGTAATGCTTGGTTCCATCTTCGGACTTTACGAACCCTCCAAGATTTTTGGCACACTGCAGCAGCATGTCAAAGTTTTTTGCAATGCATATGGAGGATATTGACGCCGAGTTGTCTGCGCTCAACTTTCGACATTCCAACAAGATTCGCGCAAGCAGTCGCATACTTTGGTACACTTCTGTGGCCTTTTCTCTGCCCGTTTTCTAAAAGAGCACGTCCAAGATGGAGGATAGTGAAGTTCGTTTCAGCAACCGCTGTGATTTCATCGGATGCCATCTTTGAAATAACAGCCTCACGCAGTTGTGGGCTGCATCCATTTTCTGTTGTTGTGGCTGCAAGCATGAGTTGGCCCTCGTACTTCATCTGCCTTAAGGATGGTTTGTATTTGCCTTCCTTTTTTGAAATACACGAGGTAGCATGCCGAGATAGTTCGTGCTTCAGAAAAAATCCATTGCACTCTTGGCATGGCAGGTATTCTGAGGGATCGACTGCTTCTACAGTTCTTCGGTCCACCTTCAACTCACCTTTATATAAAATACTAGAAATACATGCATGCGGCAACCCCTCGCCACTAACTAAGAGCATGCAACTATATTTTTTTAGGAATTACATGAAGTACTTGTATAGATTGTTGTCATAGCAACATGGCAATTGTTATTCTTTCTCTATATTTTTTCAAAATGACAAAGTATCAGTTTTTAATCCTTGTTTTATTGACAATTTTTTAAATAGCACAACATTTGTCATCGGTATGTTATTACGCCTAATGTAAGCTTAAATTTGGTATAAAATACGACCTATTAATTACATTAGTAATAAGAAGACAGTCTTGCATTTACAAAACTCTGGAATTTAAACAGTGAATAGACTGGATGAGTACGGCTACGCCGGCCTTTATAAAGCATTAAAACACAAGTATAAATACGCATTATCAACAAACTTGCCTTGTGTTTTACGCCATAGTCAATTCTGGGCGCTTCTCTGTATTCTCTCCCAGAATTAATCTCTCTTCAAGAGTCTTGTGGCAGTCGTTTTCGTCTTAGTTCTCGCTTTTGCTTGACAGTTGAATAATTTGAATTCGTGATTAAGGAGCCTCCCTACAGTTTGGTTCACTTACAACCGGATTTATAGAGATCAGACGTTGCCCGCACGAATCACGCGTGGAATGTTCGTGGGCAGCTATAAAATTGTTCAAAGTTTAGTAATTTTAAAAACAACTATTTTTGCCGATATTTTCGTGTTTCTACAGACAAAAAAAACAGTAGTTCTTCCTTACAATCGTTTGTGTTTCTAAGTTCAAGGAGTATGTGTTTTTAAGTAAGTTTTTAGGTGCTTTTTTATGTCCAGTAATGTAATTTTTGATGTTCGAAATTTTACGAAAACTGTATGGACTCCGACTAACTATTTTATATTGTCTTCCTCGGATTTGTGGCTCTTTTGAAGTATTACCAAAGCTTATGTAAGTTTTCTTGTTCAATTAGATCCTATATATGTCGTGTTTTAACAACATAGTCTTATAACTATCATGTATACAGTCTTAAGTGATGTTTAAGCCGTGGAGTCAAAGTGGTAATTCAATGTTTTGAAAAGATATTCGTGCATCGGTTTTTAATGAAAAGACTAAATTTAACAAACAGTGGATTGATTTGATGCCTTATTATTTTGTGTTTTTGCTTCTTGGCAATATGAATGTCTTTTAATCTCTTCTTAAACAAAGTTAAACCAAAAATTCCAAATGAAAAAATACTGTTTTAAATAGCCCCCGTTCAAACACTGTAATCAATTACGACACTTCACGTTGTGTTTTGCTTTATATTTTTCACAAGTTTTACAACATAATTTTAAGCACTCGCACTCGCTCGATCCCACACACACACAGCCCTCTCTCTTCCATGTGCTCGGTGACGCACATCCGGTTGTTTAACTAATGTTCTTACAGTAAATGGATATAAAATCTCCAACACTCTCCCCCAGTATAACTTCGGAGAAGATATACTTGTCCTACTCATGGAGATTTAACTGTAACTCCGTAATGTCAATTCAACAATTGTTTTAAATTGTTCAACGTATACGTTTGTTCTTTACTCAATGTTCTCCGTCTTCTTCTTGAATAATTTCTCTAATTCGTTGTCCAGCATTCTGTCAGCCTGTCTTTTCGGTTTGAACGATTCCGCTTCCGGGTTAAGTTGTACCTCTTCAGATCTGCGATCACACGAGAGTTCCAAAGGAAACAAATGTTGGATTGCCCGCTCTATTTGATTCTTTCCTGTACGAACTTTGGCAGCCCTGACGACTCCGTCTTTTCCGACGATTAGCTCTTCGATAATTCCTAATGGCCATTTTCCGCGACTCTTTTCGTCCGTTTTAAGGATCACCACGTCTCCAATCACAGGTACTGCGCCTTTCGCACCGAGTAGGTTTCGATGTCTTTCTCTCAAACTTCGCAGATATTCCTGACTCCAACGCTTCCACACCGCCGCTTTGCACTTCAACAGATGTTTCGCTCTTCTTCGTAGATCACGGTCTTCGATTTCATGAGGTGGAAATTCGGGTAATGTGTTGCTATTCAGATACAACATACAGTTGGGAGTTAGGACAGGGAGTTGGATGCCATCTTCTACATATCCAAGGGGGCGATTATTTAGCGTGATCTCCACATCTAACAATACTTCCTCCAGCTCTTTCCATGCTAGGAATCCATTCCCGATTGTCTTGCTCAAAGCACCCTTGACCAAACCTATCATTCGTTCAAATTGGCCGCCCCACCACGGGGCGCGGCTTAAATTAAATTGCCAGGTAATCTGATGAACGGATAGAAAGTTCTGGATTCGCTCTTCCCTTGCAACGATTCTCATCCACCTGGCAGCGCCAATAAATGTTCCACCATTGTCGGAATAAATGCGATCTGGTCGCCCTCTACGTGCAATGAAACGCTTGAGGCTTAGGATAAATTCCGTCACCTCCAAACTTGGCAACAGATCTATGTAGATGCCTCTCGTCAAGCTGCAAGCATACAATAATACGCATGCTTTGCCGGTTTGTCCCCTTTTCTTTCTATAGCGTATAGGCCCCGCGTAGTCTACGCCGATTACTTTATATGGATTAATACCTTGCGTTCTTGTGGTGGGCAATTTGCTAGTGGTTGGGGTTGGGTACGCAGTTACTGTGAATCTTTTACAGCCGTGACATTTTCATCACATTTCAGTGTTATCCAGGGTAATGATTGCACAGCAGCAACAATTTCAGCATACCAGTGGTGCTAACCATAACATTTTCTATCAGAACTCGAACCTGTATCTACCAATGGGGATGCCACATGGTGCATTAGCAGCAAATAATGAAGCAGAAATTGGAGTGCAGCAAAATGAAACAAATTTCACTTCCATGCAAAGTCCGTATCCACGACCAAGTTACAATGAACAACAAAGGTTCCATTAATCTTATTTAACAGTCATTTAAGCATATTTAACGGTTGTTTCAAAATATTCAAAAGTATACACATTAGGTGTAAACATCCAATAATAGTGCTTTTGTTGTGTTTGCAAACTTTTCGATCAACCCAACATTATTACTGGTACTGTACAGATATTTAAGTTTTATTACATTTTGAGGATTGCAGCTCAGCAAGTGAAAGTTGTGTTTAGGGGTTATGGGTTTATATTATGGATTAAACCTATACTATTATATCTGACTTGCAGGGATAGAGATTGTTTTTTCATAAATAAGAACATTAGTAGATCACTAGCTAACTATGTGGCTTTATAATAGTGCACAATGGAATCCCTGTCAGGGGTTTCCATCTCCCTCTTTAAAAGAAAAAAGGGAGTACTTAGATAATTTTACGCTATTAGTGATCATTATCTCGTTCTAAAAAACTATTTTATTTCTGAAATAATTTAAAACAGTTATGTAAACTAAAAGTCACCACTCGTCACGTCACGACCACATCAAGACGAAAAAACCCCAGAAATAATCCAACAGCAGAAAATTTAAATAGACTCAAAACATGCCCATAATAACTGTATAATTAAATATTGGTTCAATGAAATTAGTCTAACAAATATATAGTTGCTCTTTTAATATAAATTAGAAATAGTGTATAGAAATTAGGGTTTTGTGTAAATGTTGTCAACATGTTCTTTTATTGCCATTTAGAAATCTCCAATCTTTGTGGTAAAGGTCAAAATAAAACCATACATTGGATTTATTATCTTTATTATTGAAGATAAAATCAAGTTGCCTTGCTCTTTTCTCCATTTTATTATCAGCCCAGGCTTGTGAGGTCAGGATCCATTCAGTTATAACGTGTGGTGAACCTCCATTTCCAATAAAAAACAAAAAAAGTTCGAATGTTTCTTTATCACCAATTGGTTTATTCCAGAAGATAGACTGTAGTTTCATAGGCCATAAATTGATGGGATAGAAAATGTCGCCATTTATGTACTGAAGTAGAGATGATCGTCTAGTAATGTTTTGTTGTTTGGTAGTGTGTTGGAAATCGGAATGGTAGAGATTGAGAAATTGATGATTTGAAATATCCATTATGGTAGTGAGCTGAAAAAACTAGAGACAATAGAGAAATTGAAATGTATTGGTATGTATGTTGTGTTATTTTTAAAAAAATTTTTTTCTCTTCAAAATATCATTAAATAGTATGGAATGTGAAACTATAAGTAAATTCTTATAACAATGAAACTTGGACTGTTTAGATTATAGGATGTGTAGAGGGGATTGGAAGATTGAAAGAAAAGATTTGAGGTGTGCAAAACCCGGGTGCTTTTCAAAAGTAGAAAACCAAGATCACAGCATTTGCGAAGGTAAAGCTGCTGCAGTCTTGCCTAATAGTATGTTTCAAAAAGAGAAACAATGTCATGTTATCATCAGGTTCCAAGCATGACTAGGAAGCGTGTTTCTAACCCACCGGTAGGTCTTGGAACAACACGCCTGTTTTTAGAAATAAATGAGATGGTAGAAGGAGATTGTGTAGTTTAATATGTCTGTAGTGTATATCAAAAGTGCTGTTTAAATCTTTTGATTAATCATAGTTTAGAAAGTGTGTTTCACATTGTCAGATATGACTTGTTCATGTTGAATAGGTATTTATTATATTATAAAATTTCCTATGTGTATAAACTTTAATTGAGGAAAAAACTACAACCAATTTAATTTTTTAATTTGAATAATATTTTATATCACCTAAATCTTTAACTTGGTATTAAATAAAAACTAAGTTATAAGCTATCTAAAAATAAAATAAAAGTGTTAATACTTACTTAAAACTGTAAATTTCTTTTTAAGATTGCGGAGAAAGTAGCGTTGCAGGAAAAAAAAATTTTTAAAAACACAAAGCGTTTGTATATATCGTTGTCATGGTAACGATTTGGAAAATAACGAGTTACGATAAAATCACGTTAGACGTATGTTGCATTATGTGGTTTAAATGAAATTTTTAGGCTAAAACGATAAAAACCTAGGTAGTTTTAATAGCGCTTTTACGTCTGCATTTTTATGAATAATTAGTGAAATTGCGTGTTTTCCGCCCCCAAATCGCCCAGACCTAGCCTACTTTTACAGTTGTCATGGAAACGAAAGATCAATCTGTTGTGTGTATTGTTAAGATGGCGAAATTTCGAATTATTACATCTAATTTTTATATCATTATGATCGCTACAAAACAATTATGGAAAAATGCCAATACTGTTTACTATGGATAGTTTATAGTGTTGAAGGTATGTATATATGTTGAAATTATATAATTTTTGACTAAAATTCGCGAATGCATTTTGTTGAAACCGAACTGTTACAACTATGTGTAAGAATTAGAATGGCTAACTCGAAAATTCACTTATTGTGAGAAGAAAATTTCGTCACGGAAACTAAAAAACCGTTCATCCCGTAGGAAAATGTTCTTGACAAATAAAATCATGTAATCAGGGGTCTATTAATGAAATTTTTAATATGTATTAATGATTTGTGTGGAATGTGACATTCTAAGACATTATTTAACAGCTTATTATTTACAAAACTCTGAGTATATTACTTAATACGAGATAACTATTTACATAATATATTTACATAAAAAGCTCAAATATAACGCCAATTCTATAAGCTTTTACTGTATGGGTACATATAAATAATGGCAGTATATGACCTTTATTTATTACAAAATAATATATAAAATGTCTGTTCTAGTATTGAATATTTGGTAAACGTATACAATATTATCTCGTTCTTTTCAAGGATATTGTAAAACTCGTATAAACTTCTTATTGTAAACAAATGGAATATGAAACTTGAATAGAAATGGCAGCAATATATATGTTACAAGTATGTCATAATTTCTATTTATTTGCTTAGGAATCAGTGTTGATTAGTTTATTATGTAGCTTTCTGTTAGTGAGGAGCATGGTGTGGAGTTTAGCAGCATTTGTATATGTTTTAGTAAGTTTAGGGATGAGGCTATTGCGGTATTTGTTTAGAATATGTTGTACAATTTTATCAGTTCTAATGTGTTTGTTATAGGTTGTCTTGTAGTAGATTACAGGTTTTCGTTTTATTAGTTGTTTGGATGTACTGAGTCGTTTGACTCTGCGTATGTGATGTTGATGAGATAGGAAAGGAAAGGAGTTTCTCTGTATAAAAGTAATGGGGTAGTCAAGAGATGTCAAACGTAAAGTAAAGAGTTTCTTGATGAATTTATAGTCTGTAACGGTTGAAGAGAGTCTACTGTAACGAATAGTTTCGGTTTTAATTAATCCCTTAAAAACGTGCTGAGGATGGTTGGAGGAGAAATGAGGATACATGTATTTGTGATGAGGTTTTTGGTAGACTTTAAAATGAATCTTGTTAAAGAGAAGTGTATAATAGTTCAGAGAGATTGTTAAGTCTAGATAGTGTACAGTATATTTGTTTGAAGAAAAATTAATTGGTATTTGTTTAGGATAAAAAGATGCAAGATCTGTAATATGTTAGTTAGTGTTACTTTTATTAGTGAGCAAAAAACCATCATCAATATAACGAGAAAATAATAATGGAAGGTTAGTGGAAACAGATTTAAAATATTTAAGTTCGCAGAGAAGTAAAACTATATCTGCCATTTGTCTACTGTGATAGCTACCCATAGCAATGCCACGTGTTTGTTTAAAGGTTGATTGTCCTATTGTAAAATAATTTCTGTCATTTATATAGTTGTTTAAATTCAATAAGTAGTCACGATAAAAGTTTGGAAGATGCAGTAATTTACAACTTTGTATGATGGCATTGGTTGTATCCTGGTAAGTAATATTAGTATACAGAGAAGAAAAGTCAAACGTAGTCAAGTTATAATCATGAATGTTTTTAATAGTAAATTGTTCAAGCTTGTCAATTAAATCTGAAGAATTGTAAATCAAAGGAAAGGGAATGTTATGTGTAACGAAATGGTCTTTAAGTTTAAGGATTATATTGTCTAGTTCAGTTCCAAGTATTTTGGAAATATTTGATGTAGTCCATGAATGAGCAGTTATAATAGGGCGACCTGTGAGCTTTTCGTGCAATGAAACGCTTGAGGCTTAGGATAAATTCCGTCACCTCCAAACTTGGCAACAGATCTATGTAGATGCCTCTCGTCAAGCTGCAAGCATACAATAATACGCATGCTTTGCCGGTTTGTCCCCTTTTCTTTCTATAGCGTATAGGCCCCGCGTAGTCTACGCCGATTACTTTATATGGATTAATACCTTGCGTTCTTGTGGTGGGCAATTTGCTAGTGGTTGGGGTTGGGTACGAAGTTACTGTGAATCTTTTACAGCCGTGACATTTTCATCACATTTCAGTGTTATCCAGGGTAATGATTGCACAGCAGCAACAATTTCAGCATACCAGTGGTGCTAACCATAACATTTTCTATCAGAACTCGAGCCTGTATCTACCAATGGGGATGCCACATGGTGCATTAGCAGCAAATAATGAAGCAGAAATTGGAGTGCAGCAAAATGAAACAAATTTCACTTCCATGCAAAGTCCGTATCCACGACCAAGTTACAATGAACAACAAAGGTTCCATTAATCTTATTTAACAGTCATTTAAGCATATTTAACGGTTGTTTCAAAATATTCAAAAGTATACACATTAGGTGTAAACATCCAATAATAGTGCTTTTGTTGTGTTTGCAAACTTTTCAATCAACCCAACATTATTACTGGTACTGTACAGATATTTAAGTTTTATTACATTTTGAGGATTGCAGTTCAGCAAGTGAAAGTTGTGTTTAGGGGGTTATGGGTTTATATTATGGATTAAACCTATACTATTATATCTGACTTGCAGGGATAGAGAAACTAATTTCTTTGTGTGCTATGTATGAAAGCAATAATTTCCTGGCAATTCCTGCATACCTACACAAATGTGCTCTCTGACCCAATTTTAGAGTATTATATAGGACTGCTAATTTGGTATTTCTAGAACTTCGGAACCTGTGTAAGAAGGCCTTTAGGCAACCTTTATTGCCTAATTCTAGGTTTGATGAAATCAGTATATTAATTCTTTTAGTTGACAGTCACACTCCAGTATATTTTTGCTGTGGTCTCACAGCTTATGCTGGATTCATCCCTGCATGTCAGTTGACTTTAAGCTTGTTGTTTATTGTAAGTTGCTGTTTTGATAAATTTTATCACAAAATAGAAAAATGTCTTTGCTATTGTAATAAATTTTATCGATTGCCTGTTGAGATGTAAACAAGTACCAGTAATTTTACTGCATATTGCATATTATACAACACATTCACAATGTTTTGCAACAGTATTCATATTACTAGATCATCAGGCAGGTTGATGCGAACATAGTGAGTCAGTATTTTTCTCACAATTTCATCTTCACTATTGTTGCATGAATACACAAGATCTGGTAAGTTAGAAGTTTCCTCATTTGTTTTTCTATGTTGAATTTGACTAGTGAGAATATCTTCATTAATGTATGATGAGTACTGCTCACAGTAGTTATGCAGCACAAAACATGCATAGAGAACAATTGGTACTTTTGCAACTTGAAATCGATCTTTTTGGTTAAAACAGCCCATCTTGCTTTTAATCGCCCGAAGTGTCATTTGTCATATTGTTTCATGCAAAAAGGTGTAAGTGGGTAGGCTGGATCACCAATTATGTAATTTTGGACTTTTTCGTAGCCAGGTAAAACAGACTGAAACACTCGTGGCAACTTTCCATTTTGTAATTTATCATTTACTGACGAATTCGCAAACACCTTAGCGTCGTGCACGCTGCCCGACCAACGACATTCTACGTCCATAAATGTTTCTTTGTAATCGCATACTGCTTGTACATTCACAGAATGAAAACACTTGCAACAATAGTAATCTTGCGGATTATCTGATGGAGAAATTATTGGTATGTGTGTACGATCTATGCAGCCAAAGGCCTGTTGCATTCCAAATTTCGGTTCGAACTCTGCTACTTTCTTTCTCATCTCATTTTCATCTTGTGGCAGATGTATGTTAGTAGGACCTAACAGTTTTACAATAAATGTACACGTGTCTGTTATCATTTTAGAAGCAGTGTTTATCGCACTACCAAAAGCATTAGCCGTCATATACAGTGAACCTGTATCTTTTAGTATAACGTTACCGCCAATTTCCTTTCAGCACTTACAGCTCGGCTGTTGGGACTATTCGGATTTGGGGCAATTAAAGGATGTAACTTTTCTACCAGCTCTAAAAAGGATTCTTTTGTCATTCTAATTTTTTTTCTAGGATTACTGTGGGCTACAACATTTAACATGTTCTGCTACCATTGATCTGTTTGACCAGGTTTAAACAAATATCTCCGTTTCGCCCTTAAAAGTCGTCGTTGCTTTAACACCTTCAATCGCATTTGGAAATAATTGCGCTTTCGCAAATGTGCTTGACATAGAGCTTCCTGTAAGCGCCTTTCGTTTAATTTGTGAAGCAAAATCAAGCCATATAATTGAACCAGCATGCATAAAAGACATATGAATTGTAAACAAATGAATGGCAACAGCATATTGTTTTGTCTTGCCATTTTGAATTAATTTAATTTTCCCGCGGTTTGGCGGACTTGTCCCAGTTTTTTAGAGCGCACACTAGCGAGGAAAAGGTGGGATTAAAGGTGAGATATAAAGTGGGCTGAAATTCTATGTGAAATTGGTTTGAATATTAGCCCGGTTAGCTGAACTGGCCCGGTTAACTGGGCCAGCTCACCTCATATGAACAGGCCTTAGACCACACTGAAGAGCAATTATAATTAGTTTTGCTCATACCTAATCTGTCAATAATAGTATAACAAGTGTTTGTTGATCGAAGTTGTGCTTCAACCGACCAATCTGAGACTAATTGTTCATAAGCTGTTTTGTACCAAACGCTAACATTTTGGTATTTTTTGGATTTACTAGAAGTCTGTTTTTTAGAAAATATTTAAATGAAACGCAACTTTGGAAACACGTTTGGCACTTAAGACAAAACAAAACAGATTTCACCATAAAGTGGTCAATAATAAAATAAGTCTATTTCTTACACGGGAGGCGGATCCAAAATATCTAATTTGTGTCTGGAGGAAAAACATAGTATTTTGAAAGAAAAAAATGCTAGTTTGATAAAAGATCTGAAATAGTTTCGACCTGTCAACACAAAAATAGATTTCAGGTAAACAACTTAAACAAAGAAAGTAGTGCATGCTTTTTGAACATCCACGCGCCCACGTTTCCTTCTTGAGCATCAAAGAAACTCGCATGTTTTCGAAATTTATGCCATATGTATAGAGATTTACGGGAGGTAAACGGGTAAAATAAAAGTCGTATTTTCACTATGGAGAGTCTAAAAAGCGTTTTCCCCACTAGTGAAAAATTATCGTATCAGCATTTTGATTGGCTTCCCGTTTTTTTCTCACTAGAAAAGAAAATCATGTTATCATTTTGCTCGGCACGGCATGGCACCTGCCGTGTTCGGTAAGGCACGAAAGAGTTATTTGACTTTTATGTTAAAAAAGAGAGTTTTTCGTATGAAAAATACGAAACGGAGAGAACAGCTTGACTCACTATTTACGCCAGATAATGAAGAAATAAACGGTATAACTCTGTTTGAGAGTTCACTATTTTGTTTGATATTCTTCGCCTTTCAGAAGCTTCCAGTGTTGAAATAATCTCTATATGTATGGCATAAACAAGTTACTACATGGTTGGCTCGTTAACGAGCCAACCATGTAATTAACGAAAGGGAGTTTCGTTACTTTCGATTGTGGCATTAGGCACATGCTCATTGTATACTGGCGAAACTAAAGAGTGCATTGCCAATAGGGCAAGTATTGCAGTTAATATAAATTTGATTAACTGGATACATCAGCATTAATGGTTTTAGTTAACCTATTCAGCATCAGCACTCTTTTCAACAAGTAAAATTTTCTGGTGTTAAACAATAAAATGGAGGGTGTATTGCTACAGTCAGTTGCCTGATGTAAATCAACTGGAGGAAGTTGTTGACTTTCTTTTTTTCTTTTGTAACTCGTTTATTTGTTATATATATTATATAAAAATTTGGTTTATCGCCTGTTTGTGTTGGTTTCTTGCTTGTGTTGCCTGTGTTTTAATAATCACACCGCATAGTAACCTGGGTCATGATTGCCTTTAGATTGAAAACCTTGATAAATGTATTGAAGAAGGAAGTACTGTTGTCAGAGAATTGAATAGATCAGATCATAGTATTAGTTCAGAGCCACCTAGAAAGAGGAGGTTTCTTTCAGAGAAGTCAGTATTACAAATATCGTGTAATTCGTACGATTACATGTTACACATTATACCGCCGTGTAATTCGTACGATTTTTATTCTGTACTTGTTTTGAAGGATTGCTAAGCTCGCTTGCTCGCTCGCTTCCCTCTCTCGTTCGTTTAGCAATCTTTCACATCTCGTACATACGCACCCGCCAAGCATGCAGTAATCCCTATAATTCAGAAGTTAATCATCAATAGTGAACTTTCTGGCTTTTAACTGGCGTAAAGGGTGCTACCGACCGTACAGAAATACGAAAAACGATCAACTATACATCAATAGGCATTTAATTTTTCTGACTCAGTAAATAAATATGTGTGCCTTTATTTACGCGTACATGAGTTGTTTCACTGCTCACCTCGTCTATCAATACGAGATCCGCAGACATTTCCCCATCGCGCCGTGGTTTGAACTTCCCTATTATTTCCTATAATTAGTAGTGCTTTGAAATTATTATAATAAAAATATAAAAACACCCTGTTCTGTAGCTTCAGGTTGCTCTTTGAGTAAAATGTACACTGTATAACAAACATTCGTAAAGTTTTCTATTTGCTGGATTGAACCGTGGAAAGCATTCATTCTTTTTTCCTGATTGAGACTCGACACGGAACAACAAACAGACTGGCTGACTTTGCTTTTAAAAGACGCTTTTTAAGTAATTTGGACGGGCGCTATTTGGGCTTTATCTCGCAAAGAAAAGCGGAAATTCAGATGAAAAACATTGATTTCTGCTGGTGACCACTTTATTACGTAACATATGGGATAAATCTACCTCGTTGTTATTGCGCCCATCTAATACACTCACCAATTTGTTCTTATGAAATCAGTAAACGTATTAATTGGGCATTGAAAGCGAAGTGGCCTCATCCTCTGCTATTAAGTGCTCAAAATTTGTCGACACCAAAACAGAAAATTTTTCCAGTGTCCCATCGTATTTAGACTCTCTTAAAAATGAACCCCCTTGTACAAATCCGCTAGCAACTACGAATATTGGCCCCCAGAGGTTGTAAAGTGGATGCTAGTGATACCATAGAAACTATATACATAACTATAATATCTTTTTTGAAATTTGTAGAGTAAGTTAAACAGTAGCGGTACAATCTTTTCGCTTACAACAATAATAAACATCCGCAATTTTCTTTTCAGTAAGCCAATAATGAAATACGAGATTACTGTGGTGACCGGCAGTTTGCGTGGTGCTGGAACAGATGCATGTATTTCGATAAAACTAACAGGTATACTGGAAACTTTAGCAACTATTCCATTCTTTGAATTTACGCGCAGGTAATACGTTTGTAATCTTATTAACATTCTTTCAACTTTCGAGGCACCGATATTAGAGGCTTTGCCAAAATAATTTCAATTGTTTTGGAGGTGGCTAAATTTTCAGACTGGCTGCACTGCTGTTTGGTTTAACAAGTAGATTTCATTTTGAGTGCATCTGTACCGTAGTAGATCACAGAGGATGTGATCGTGTGCGAATGACAATAAGTTTCAGCACGAGCCGAAGTTAAGTGCCGCACTTTTCTGTGTTCTTTTCACGCAATGGCTTCTTCTGTGATGTAGTATATAAGGACAACAGAATGAAATCTATTTGATTTAATTATAAATAATCAAAAAAGCTTAAGTAAACGCGGGAAAATCCCACGAAATACCATAAATCACGCTATTGGATGACGTCATCCATTCGTGTGTCGGATAATAAGACAAAGCTCTGGACCATCAAAAATCCGGAATGAATTCTCATGATGGTGTGAAAAGAAATAATACGGTATTCTTTCGTCTTGATTAATAGACGAGATTCGTTGGATCAGATTTCTCTCTTTATCACATGTCCATGCATGTGTCACTATTCCTAGCTGCTGTTTATAGTTTCTCTTCTTGTTGGCCAATCTAGTCTTAAAGCTGATATTATCTTACAGGTAAAGATGGAAAAGAAACTTCTAAGATCACATTGGACAAGTTTTTCCACAATGACTTCGAAAGAGGTGACACTGATACTTACACGGTGAATGGAGACGACGTTGGTGAAGTTGTGATGCTCACATTGAATAATAACCGAGTAGGTTTCGGCTGTGATTGGTATATCGCCAGAATTACAGTGGAAAAAGAACTTCCTGGTGGATCAGAGAGATACTTTTTCCCTTGTTATCGTTGGGTCGTTAGTCAATTGGTGGTTTATGAAGGAAAAGGTACATGATTATATAGCACCCCCCCCCCCCAAGAGGGAATAAACATTCCCAAAAGAGACCAGAAACAGAGAGAAAAGGTAATTATAATAATGCGGAGAAGGGGCCGGGAGAGTTAGTGAAGAAAGATAGTTGCTCTTAATTCTTGGTAAATCACGTAATAATTCATTTTCTCGACCATTTTTAGTGTCAGCTTTATTGAGAGTCGATTTCTCTATCGGCTACAAAACAAAACCTGTGTCCATTCTTCAGCTAAAATATTTCATCCGACACTAACTTTTTGTTTTCAAATCGGGCGTTACAGTATACCTGCCAATTTTTGCCACGCAGAAAAAGGAAGACTCTAAATTTTACTTCAAAAAAGCGCCAGATTGAAGAGAAAAGAGTGAGATTGTGGTTGCCGTGAGATTCTTTGGTGTTGGCGTGAGAGCGTTACTTTGAAATGAAAAGGATGAGTGTCTTCACAAAAGCGTAAGGGTTGACAGGTCTGCTTTGCACTATTTGTCCATTTCTAGATACACCAACATATAATCTATACAAAAATAGAACAAGATGTATATTATATACTGGTGTATATCACTGATCTAAATAAAACTGGATAGGGTCATCTTTTTGAATTCAGGAACCCAATGTTGTATCCAGAATATCTATAATGAAATGATATACTAAAATCGATCTAAAGTTCTGCAAATCAAATCGTGCCGTGTAAAAACTTACCAAGCTAGAAAATTGTCTTCTCCATCTTAACTGTGAAATCTTACCTTGCCATAAAGTTTTTAATGTTTTCGAGAAAGTTTAAAACACTTGATATAGAACTCATGGCGGCCATCTTGGACAATCCTCATCAGTTATTCAAATTTAAAACGAAACAGAGATTATTTGTGAAAAATATTTAGTCGCACAATGTCTATCCAATACTGCAAAACCCCTTCTACTACGTCAATAGAACGAATGTTGATCTGTTGCTCCATTTATGCATGACAGAAGCTTTATCTAGTTGTAGTTGTGTATGTAGCCAGACATGGACTAATAATAACATCTCAGTATTATATAAATCACCATAACATTAAGATGCAATGTGGTTTACACTGCTGTCAAGAATTATATAGAAATCAACATTTTTGTGATAACTAATGACATATCAGTGGCGTAGCCAGCACAACAATTTAGCCCGCAATGCAAAGTTCAATAAGTTTCAAGTTATTATCATTATTCATTTCTTTTGGTATTGATTGTTTTTCTAGTCAGGTTTGGTACGCTACTGTACATTATTCAACAATTATTCGCCAAAGGCGAGGTGATTATCGGGGAATATTCACCAAGACAAAGTCGAGGTTAATATTACCCGAAAATCA
Source organism: Muricea muricata (assembly GCA_963855995.1). Lineage (NCBI taxonomy): Eukaryota > Metazoa > Cnidaria > Anthozoa > Malacalcyonacea > Plexauridae > Muricea > Muricea muricata. The sequence continues at coordinate 3,121,554 of OY979716.1, forward strand.
CCGAGCCTGAGACGAAGATTTGTTTTAGTATTTTTACATAAATTAGCTATTTAATTTTTGTTTATATTTTTGTGCGTAATTTGTACAAAAGGCGCCTAGTCGCCATTTTCTAAACTTGTATTTGCTGTTATATTCACCTGCAGGTGAATATAAAGGAATTTCACGTCTTATTGGAGCAATCACAACGTCGCATTTCTTATGTTCACTAATGTGCAAAAATACCAATAGTTATTAGTCTTGTCCTGTTCATTACACCATAGTCAGTTTGGTTGTTTCCTTTATGCTGGCGCTTCCTAGGCGCATATTGAGGAAAATCGTTCAAGATATAAAAATACAAACCTATTTCTCTTTCGTTCTTTGAATCCTTCTTACCTACGGCAAAAAGCGATTTCTCAATATTTATTAATATTCATTATATTTATTACTAATTGTTTGCAATTACTTCCTGCAATAAGATTGCAGCTTCAGAGATTATGCAAGAAAAATTTGTATGTATATTAAAGGATTATTGACCGGATAGTTGAAACTTACTGCATGATGAGTTACACAAGATATTTTATGCGACAGAAAAACTCCCCAATAAAAATAGGTTGCCTCAAAAGACTTTGCAAAACTAAAAATATTCAGTCTTCTTTTTCTCCAGCTTTCCTGCCCAACTCAAGTGACAGTGGACCTGCCATAGCTGAACAACTAAAGAAAGAGGTGGACGAAAACAGGCAAGTGTACAAGTGGGGAACAGATCCAAACTATACACACGATCTTCCAGGATTCATCGAAGCAAAAGATCCAAGTGACCTGCCTAAAGATGTGCAATTCACTGATGAAGCCACTCTTTCTCTGTTCAAAGTTGGGTTGATTGATTTCACAAATCTTGGTCTTGCTCATCTGTATGAGATTTGGGATTCTTGGGATTGCTTGGATGATTTCCGACAGCTCATCACTCCAGTTATTAAGAGCGGTCTTCCCCACTCTGCTGAGTATTGGCGAGATGATGTTTGGTTTGGAGAGCAGTTTCTAAACGGTTCAAACCCTGAATTGATAAGACAATGCAAAGAGTTGCCTGTGAATTTTCCTGTCAAAGACGAAATGGTCGCCCAGCTGCTGTGGGTACAATTTAAATAAAGCTATGCAGGTAAGGACTTCTTCTTTACATTGCTGTATGCGATGAAGTTCTGCATTAATTACTATTTCGTAGTTAATATACAAGTCATTTCCAAGTTGATATACAGTTTCATTGTACAGTAAATTATAGCAGACAGCAAAATAGGACGTGAACATATAGTAAAGGACCTGTATATGAGTTTGTATGCATTTGATTTAGGGCAGATAGTCTCAACTGTTTTAGGGTAAGTTACCATGACGGTCAACATGGTAACGCTGCTCGGACACCAATCCGGGGCGAAACATCCCAAACTGACCACACTCAAAAACGGCGCTTTCGCCATTGTGCTATCCACTAAACCATAAAAGCTAAGGTTATTCTGAGGTGCTTATGTGGTTCAGAGATGGTGCTTTTAGGGGTGGTCATTTGTAAGTGTGAAATGTCTAGCACTCATATTTCACAAGAAAATGAGCATCCAATACTTGACTTCCAATGCAGAGTTAAAATCTTGGCGTTTTGTAATCTTTGCATTTATAAACAATTTTTTGGGGTGTCCGCTGACAATAGTGAACCTGCACGGGTTGAGAAGATCAAGCAAAAATGAGCATCGCCAGTGGTACCTCAGCGTGTAACCCTACAGCATGAATTTTAGCAAACAATATTAGTCTTGCCAATTAGAATTCATTAACGACATCTTAAAGTGCTCAGAAAAAAAACAACAAGTGATGTTTAAGTAAGGCCTCATTTTCCTTGTGCATTAAAAACTGATTGTTAAACTGTTTTCTTAATTACGCTAGGAGGGTCTTATTTTCCTCGTCAACTATGCAATCCTTGATGGTATACCAACAATGGACCAAGGTAAAGATAAACGATACATTGAGCCGGCGATGGGCTTGTTTTACCTCAGAAACAACGGAGATATGGTGCCTATTGCAATTCAGTTGGGACAAAACCCAGGCAAGAACAATCCAATATGGACGCCATTACTTGACACTGAATGGGACTGGCTCATGGCAAAACTTTGGCTTCGCTGCGCAGACACGCAGTATCATCAGGTGAGACCAGAGTTTTTGTATATTAAGGCATAAAAAGAAAATTTGATATAATGACCCATATGTTATGCACTTAACGAGTATATCGGGCGGCGCACAGTTGTATCAAAATGTTTAACATTTTCAAAATTCTTCCATTCATTCCAGTAACACACGGCAAACTGAAACTCACGGCTAGGCAAAACTTTGATCTATTCAACACCAAAGCCTCTGCACTTTAAAAATCTAACAAACTCGTTTACCACCAGCGCTTAACAAACACTATTGTACATGTGTACGACGGTAATTAATTTCTACGCAAATCTGAAGGAAAATTCCGTACGTTGTATTCAAAAATTGTTCAGAAATGGAATTCAGAAATACATTCGCGAAAAAAATCGGAAGGAAGAACATCGGTGCTTATCGTGATGATAGTTTGGAAGTAATCAAAGACATGAGTGGCAGACTTGCTGATAAAGGAAGAAATTTTTTGCGCAATATTTAAGTAATTTGGTTAAAAAATCCTAGTCGAGGTTATAACAGTGAATTTAAGGGACGAAAAATGTCTTCCATATTGAAAACAAAACAACGATCGAGTATACATCGATAGTGGACTAAAACCACCTTCCTGCCATAATTCAACGGTTACCAAAATCAATCAATAGAAGAATATCGGCTTTGTCATCAAGTGAATTGGCGCACATTTCAAATACATATGAAACTGCCCTTAAGAACAGTAATTACAAAACCAAGCTTCAATATGGTGTAGATAGCTCTATCACCAATTCTGATAACCGTACCACTTTGAAGAAAAGAAAACGAAAAACGGCACATGATGCGGTTCAATCCTCATCAGCAAAGTTGTGGGTTCTAATATTGTCCGCGGGACTTCTGTAAGGTTTTTGATCAGCCTTTTCCAATATCAAACTAATTACATAAGATCTTCAAGCGTAATACTTTTGGAGTTAGATATAGTTGTATGGAAAGTGTAAAAAACGACAGGAAAACGAAAAATGTAGTAAAAAGTGTTCGCAACCTACAAAAATTGAAAATAACAAAGAATTAACATGCTCATATAAGTAAAAACCTCGTCATTTCTAGCTGTGTTGTTACAAAAACACAAGAAAAAAAGCCGTTTTCATCCAGAAAAAAAATGTTAAAAGCATTTTTAACTATATTGTACTATTTATATTATATCATTAAAACAGAAAGACCTGATTGAATCCTAAATATCTGTAAGATTTACGTGAAAATATTACATGTAACTTTTGAATTCTTTTTGAAAAATTCGATAAAGTTTATCTCTTCAAAACAGCATGGGTTCTGAGCTTATTCTTTCAAGGCATGTTCACTGCTCCGACACAATCTTCAAAAACGTACGGCTTATACCTTAGAAAGCTTTTCCTTGTCCATATCTAGATCTTAAGCGTATTTTATTATTAGATCAGTTTTTAGTGGATAGTTGAATTGAACAGCACAATTTTCTTATTTAAACTAGAAATACATGCATGCAGCAACCCCTCGCCACTAAGAGCATGCAACGATATTTTCGGAATTACATGAAGTACTTCTATAGGTTGTTGTCATAGCAACACGGCAATTGTTATTTTTTCTGTATATTTTTTCAAAATGACAAAATATTGAGTTTTTAATCCTTGTTTTATTGACAATTTTTTAAAACGGCACAACATTTGTCATCGGTATGTTGTTACGCCTAATTGTAAGCCTAAATTTGATATAGAATACGACCTATCAATTACATATATGAGACGTTTTGAAATATTTATGCAACTAAATTTTTATCTACATAAACTTTGAGTTTGAAATAAAACCGTTCCAAGCGAATTTTGTATCTCAGCTCAAATTCTTTTGGATGTAAAGTCCGTCAATATTTTGAAATACAGTAACAAAAAGACAGTCTTGCATTTACAAAATATAAACCTACTCTGGAATTTAAACAGTGAATAGACTGGAGGAGTACGGCTACCATGGTCTTTATAAAGCATTAAAACACAAGTATAATACACATTATCAACCAATTTGCCTTGTGTTTCACGCCGTAGTCAATTCTTGGCCCTTCTCTGCATTTCCCCAGAATTAATCTCTCTTCAAGAGTCTTTTCGCAGTCGTTTTCGTCTCAGTTATCGCTTTTTTGGTTGCCTTAAGTGTTTGCTACTCCTGATATTCCGCCATATTCTTGAGATTCTAAATGACCACCCTTCGTTGGTTGTGAAAGTTGCCAAATCTTTTTGCAAAAATACAAAATATTGTAGAGCAAAAAGCAACTTTAGATATTTGCTGTCAGTTGAATTTGTGATTAATCAATCAACAATAAGTTTTAAATCTGGCCAATCAGTGTTAGCCATTCATGATAGTCCGCCATATTGTTGAGATCAGTGAGGATGACGTCATGACATACCACTTTTACTACCTATCACGAGCAGCGACTTTCAACTCCGCTAATACGAAATTAGTAACCCTCGCCCCGGGCTTACGCCCGGAACGGCGCTTCACGCCGTTGGCTCGGGCATAAATGTAAATAAAGTAAATTTAGATGTAGTTTTAAAGTAAAAGTATAATGATTTTGTAAATACATACTGAAAAGCCCTTTTGGGAGGATCTATTAAAGTTAAAAAATAATATTTAATAATCTTGACCAATTAAAATAACCAATAAAATAAGCAAACAGGTTGAAAACACGAAAATGCTTCTAGAAACATGGGCGGCTCAATTCAATTTCTAGTTTCAGTAATATATAGAGATCAGTGCGCGCATAAACATACTTCGTAAGGAGTTATATTCAAGAACTAATGTTTATGTGCGCACTGATCTCTATACATTACCTAAAATAAACAGTGAATTGGACTGCTGTGGTAGAAAGACAAATATGATCAAACCGGAAGTCGTCATTCGTCACGTAAACGTCAACGTCCTCGATCTAAATCTATCTAGAACTGAGACAACATAACACTTGCCTGATGATTGCTATGAAAGAGAGCATGAGACTATTAGCAGCAGCAAAATTATTTTAAGGAATTGAATATTATTTCATGCATACACATTTGTGTACAAGACCACAAAATTGTCACTGCATATCAGCTATTGCGTCTAGAAAAAAAGTTACTTGTTAAACTAAATTTTTACCTGTAGATGATTACTCATCTTCTTCGATGTCATTTGATGATGGAACCAACTGCCGTCGCTTCTTGGCGAAATCTCCCGTCTGTCCATCCAGTTTGGAAACTTCTCTATCCTCACACGAAAGGAATCATGGCTATCAACACGTTGGCTCGAAATGATTTGATTCCTGCAGGTGGTGTCGCCGACAAGGTTTTGAGCATTGGTGGTGGTGGTCATATTGATCTGATGCAGAAACACTACCGAAGCCTTACATTTGATAGTTATGATCTCATCAAGAATCTTACTGATCACGGAGTCATGGATCTAAAAAAATTTGATTACAAAAATGACGCTGTCCAGCTCTGGGACGCCATCAAAAATTTTGTTAAAGAAATCATATATATCTATTACAAGAATGACAATGACGTGAAAAAGGTAAATGTTTCTTTTCTGCGTTTAAATTAAATATACTTTTTCTGTAATGATTATATGGCATATCCGTCTAGCCTAAACTCTCATACGATAGCGACTTAATACCAGTTAATAACTGTGTTCGATGTGAGAAGATCGAGAGAGGGAGAGAGTAAATATGTAAACAAAATCTCCGCCTCTACATTGCTGACAAGGTAGCTATAGGATTCTAGTAGGTGGTTAAATTGTAGTCAATTGCACTAAATGTTGCGAAATCGGCTGGATGTTCAAAATGTACATGGACTATGAGAATACCGAAACCAGAAACAAGAAATGTGGCCTTGCAAGTTTTTATTATTAGCTTGAATCCAGTAGCGTAGCCAGCCCGACAATTTAGTCCCGCTATGCAAATTTCAAATCATTGTAATTATTCATTTCTTTAGAAATTGTTGTTTTCACAGTCAATGAACACGAAAATATTTGCATAGCGGAACTAAATCGTCGGGCTGGCTACGCTACTGCTTGAATCATGCATTTAGAAATGCATTGCCTGCACATTTTTGCGTAAACTGACATTACTACTGCTAACTTTCTTACAAAATGCTTTCGTTCAAAACGTGTATTTCATTTAATCGTTTGGAGATATTTAGAAAGAACCTATACCATGTACGTTTTGTGTACTGCTGCACCACTTGCACTGGCAACTTTACTTCGAGACCTTTTTCAAAAGCCTATGTGTTAACACATTTCATGTGTTATGGTAATATTTTCTTCGGGTTCATTATCGTGGTCATGACATCAATTTCCAAATAGTTCTAATCGAGTTTTACTTCAAAACTCGTCCCAACAAAACATTTTGCATTACTTGTCCTTTGTAATAACGTCTATTTCATGTAATGACATTTTCCCTAATAGCGCCTCCATTCCGTGTTGTTTAGGACAACGAGATTCAGGATTGGATCCTTGATCTCCACAACAATGGCTACAAGTTTGGAGGTGAAAGTGTCGACAAGAAAGTGCCAGAATCATTCAAGACTCGCGAGGAACTCATCCACTTTCTAACTATTGTGATATTCACCTGCTCTTGTCAACACGCTGCAGTTAACTTTTCACAGATGGCGACCTATGGCTTTCATCCCAATTGTCCAAGCTTGATGAGACAACCAGCCCCTACTGAAAAGGGACAGGTAGATGATGCTGTGGTTATGTCTACCTTGGCAAACAAACATCAAGCTGTTATAATGGTTTCTATAGTCAATGCCTTAATTACAGTTTATCCAAACGAGGTAAATAAATTCAAATGATATAAACGTCGTAAATAAAGATCCCCACTCCAAGAGCGCTTTTGCCAATAAGCTATTTATTTCCGTCTTACCCTTCTTTAAACATTTTTTTCAAATCTCAATTTTAAGAAATAAATCTCAACAAACATAAGCATATCTTAAGTTAAACAGAAACTTTTAGTTCATTGCACGGAGGCTGAGAGAATAGCAAGAGATCATACTTTAAAAGTTTCTCAGAAATAGGCTCTACTACCCCTATGATTTGGAGCATAAATCAAAATCAAATGGTTTCATGAAAATGGTTACAAAATTTTAAAAAGTTGAAATATATGTAGTGTGTACAAAGCGTCTCTACAAAACAATCAAGCGTAACGAAATAAAATTTTAAAAAAATGATCTCTCAGTTTATCATCAAGAAATTTATATTGAATTTTGAAACAAAATAAAGATTAAACCTAGTACATATCTTGCTACATTAACTAATTTCGGCTTCTTTCGGTTTATGATGAAAAAGTTTTTGTTCTTCGTTCTGATTTGCACAACAAACAAGCCGCTATTTTGACTAATGAATCCAACATTACATTAAGCCTTTGTAACACATTCCGCACAATGTAAATGCAGGTTATGATGCCATCAAATTTTTACCGAAAAAGGAGAGAATATTCCCGTATTTTATTTGTTGAACATGGTAAGATTTCTCATCTTTTAACACTTTCTAATTCAGTTGTTTCTTGGAGATTATGCTGACAACTTGTTTGGGGATCCTTCTGCTCACGCGGCTTTGGCAAATTTCAAGAGTGACCTCGACAAAATAACGGAGAAGATCAACAAGAGAAACGAAGGAATGATCGCTCCATATGTCTGGCTATTGCCTGGTCGTGTCCCAAACAGCATTTCCATCTAATGTGCGATGATATACACGCTTATTTCTTTTCAATTTTCAGTGATTTAAGGTTTTGCCAGCTTTCGTTCTTTTCATAATTCAAGATGGCACGTGCACAAGGATAAATTATAACTTTGTAACATGCGCTGTAAGTGTCTAAAATAGCGTAGGGTATTTTCACCAGTCATGTCTATCAGTTGAATTAATCATAATAAATATTCTTAGCAATTTATAGCATTGTGTTGTATCTTGCGAAAAAATGTACTGGCTATTTCATGATAATTATGCTGATATTAATTATATTTATGGGTAGGAAGCTGCTAAACGAAACCACACGATATGGAATTGGCATTCAGTTGGCCACTCAGTAGTACAGCACACTGCCCTAGCATTTTATAAGCGTTTTGTCGACGTTTTGGCGACGTCTAGCCCGTAGCCCGTTCAACCTCGCACCCAGCGGCAAATTTTCAACCCAAGACATCAGCAGCTATTTTGGTCATTGTTTCAGACATCGAACTTTCATGTGCTGAATCTAATACCAATAAACTAAACTCTTTGTTCCACTCATTTACATCGGCACATGAAAAGTTTGACGTCGAAAACAAATCTTAGTCGCGATTGGGTACTGGATTTCCCTAATCAATAATCATGATAGTAATCAAATTAGGGAAAGGAAACCTTCAAAAATTCCAAAAAGAATTTTCAATGACCAAAATGAAAAATATGCTAGCTGTTGCTTGTTCTGGTGTATTCAGAAATACGATTTTCCGTCGTCAAGTGCGTGTTGAAATGTTGTTAATACTAAGGTTTTAGGAAAGTTAACCATCTTTGTCACAAACAATAATGAGGAATTTAAGGATTGCTATTAGTGTATTAGAAAAAACAACACAAGACATACGTGACTATATTTTTACATAAAGGATGACCAACATAGGTAATGAGTTATATTTCTATTCTAATGAGTTTCCAAAACATCTCCTCTAATAATGCTGATATAACTCAATGCCAACACGGAAAATTTGGTACCGCTTTTCCGTTAAAGTTAGATAACCCAGACAGCCGAACGATTTTTTTCAAATACGTCTAACAAAGCGACCAAATATGATCCGTGTTGATTTTCATGAAATTCTTTTTTACAATGTCTTTAAAGGTGGGTGACAGGCGAGTGCGCATATTTTTCTGTGCATGACAATTGGTGCGCCACTCCTGAAGTGGTTTGGCCGTTGCAATATTGACGCACTGTTAAAGCCGCACCCGCGTACATGTTTTTCTGATTTGTCGCAACAACGAGTGTAGGCCATAGGTGAAGACAGTGTATAGCATTGTGTATGAGCACAGAAATACAAACGTACGGAAATAACAAGTAACATTTATGTTGAAGTACCATTTGTGCTCCTGCCGCAATAGCAGAGAAACGAAACTGCCTACACGCTTTATACACGTATCGTGTTTTTAAAGGATAAAAATTAATGCAATATGTGCTTTGTAATATAAACACCGCGGAAAAACATCTGCGCATGCGCTTGTTGATAGTCCTGCGCGGAGGCGCGCGATTCCTTCCATGCAGTCAATTTCGAATCTAAAAAATGGTGGTTGATCCAGTTTGTGACAGTTCTTTTGTGTGATTTTGTGAAAGATTGAAAGCTATCACTCGGGAGACGAAAGAAGATCTATATTGTCTTTAAATACGTACGTGTTTTTTCCTATAATGTTTACAATTGATAAATCATATGCGATTGATATTTAAAATGTTAACGATTGTCGTCGAATTTTACATATCAAAATTTATTATTTTACAATGTTTCGTATATACAGTTTCATGATTAGCCGCGGGAAATCATGAAAGATATTTAACATATGTTATAGTGCATAAATTTACTGTCTGGCTGATTTTAGCCTTTACCCAAACTAGGAGATTATCGAAGGATCCCTTGGGTGCCTTTGCAATAATTGCTCCTTTATTCTTCTATGCGCTGGCATGGCTGTCTACACGATGATGTCGTTGTCTTGTATAACGAATGTGACAGTTTTCCGCGAAGAATCTCAAAAGCAGCAGAACCACAATTGGTGTCGAAATAGCTTCTGAGCTGGTCCGATTGATAATCAGCATCATTTTCTCGAACAAAACAAACTGTAAACTCCTCATTTATATGCACATTACCAATGCTTAAGGCAATAACAGGTACTGCTTTTTGAACACAAAGAAATTTTTCCACAGGAGCAGAGCTAGCATGTATGCATGGAACTATTATTGTTATCCAGTGAGCTGATAATAATTGTGTTGGGCTGAGTTCAGGAAAAGCTTGATCCTTGTAATAAGATTTAGCTATAACAATTATATCAGGGTACATGCGTTGCTCCACCATCACCCATTAATTGTGCTCTGTGAAAGATGAATGGGCAAGTTCCAAATTGTTAGAACACCAATAGCTAAAGGTTTGACCTCAATGTTGCTTACTTGTGGCACTGATATGCCTACTGTAGTTGGTATAGGGGTTTTGTCTTGTGGTGATAGTTCAACATTGTTTATTGGGAGGAGACGAGACTTCCTCTTCTTGTGACCACGTTCTTTGCAGAAAGAACATCGATTTTGTTTGATTAGCTGTGCCGGGGATTTCTGCTGCTGCTTGATGGGTTGGTTTATGAGGAATACTTATTTGGGAAATTTCTGTCTCAGACAACTCAGTTTCAACATATTCTTTCCACTCATCTGACCTGTAGTAGGAATAATCCCTGTTGCTTGAAATGGTGAAAGGTTGATCATCATCCTCAAAGGTATCATTGTTGATGGATGGTTGTTCAGCACATTTAGAATCAAGCAGACTTTCATTAAAACTTTCTGACAACTTTTTGATCTCCATAGAGAGAGGTACTTTACACAACTGGCATTCATTTTTGTTTTCTTTTAAGCAAGTTACATGGCAGGCATGAAAGCATCCAAGTCTAGCAACATTGTTCAGATTTTCATTTCTGCATGTTGAACATCACATATCGTATGCTGACTAGGCTGAATCTTTTTATTAAATTTGTTGTGTGTGCACTGCACGAAAAAAGGCGTATTCTAAGCTATTCACATGCAAATACGGGTGTAAATAAAACGCATATTCTAAGGAGTATTCTGCTTTAGAATATGGCCGTGAATACGACATAGTATTACCTGGTATTGCAAACAGGGAATATGGGATGAATATTATCCATATTCTATGCTGTATTCACATTACGAATATTGTTACTGAGAGCATTGGTGCTTCCACAAATATATCTTAAAGTGTCTCTTGCACAATTTTTTTTTTTCGTCTTATCGGATCCACTATGTATTTATAGTGGTTGAGTGAAAAAATTTTTGATTTTGAATAATGTGAGTGGTTTTTATGGCTTGTTAAATATAGCATCTTCTAGCCCACTTCCGCGCAACTAGGAGGCTGGTTCTAGCACGCTTTTCTGACGTCACGCAAGGTAGTCGATGTGTTGTTCATAATTGTTTATGACCGTAGACTGTCGGCACGTGGAGGTCTGTATTTACTAAAAGAAAACATTTCAAACAACAAATAAACGCTAGAAAGCAAAAATGTCTAGCAGTGAATCGGATAATTCTGATATAAGCTATGAACCTGATGACTCGGACGTAAACTTCATTCCCGAATATGTCGTAGAAGATGCAGAATTAAATGATGGAAATCGTCCGTATTCTATTGCGCCAGAGCTCGAAGAAGATGGTTGTTCGGGCATTGCATATGCCGACGAACCTTTAGCCGACGAAGCTTGGTTGGAAGAATACCGCAAAGAAGAACAGGAGCGATTGGCTGCAGAAGAAAAACTCGGCAACAGATTTAATGGTTCTACAGACATAAAAGAATGGTGAGGAACTTGTGTTGTTATTTTTATACTTTAAAACATACCTGTAATTAAATGTTAAGACTTTCCTACATGGCTTAGTATTAAAATGTTTTCTTTTATAATCTTATTGAAGGTGTAAATGTGGTAATTGTAGTGTAGCACTAATTCGTAATAGCTACGAGTGCTATTGTTGTTCTGAGTTGGAAAACTGTGTTGAAGCAATGCAGAACGAAGAGGTGATTGAAGACATGAAGGCCGTTGGTATTACAGATGCTAAATGCATAATGCAACACCCTGGTTTCAACTGCTTTTGTTTACAAAAGTGGAGTTTAAAGATGTCTGCAGATGGCTATAAAACGAAAAGTAACGCCAGATATCGCCAACTGGAGGGAGAGAACAGGTTGGGAAAAAAATGTTGCCCAATTACTTGTGAGATGATTAAAAACAAATAAATATACTTAGATGTGATGGTAAAAACCAAAATCACATTGCATTGGCAGCTAATAAATTGTTGTCTGATTATTCTAGATTTCTTCGCAGTGTATCGTATAGAGGATTTACAAGGATGGTTCATCAATTCCTCGGCAATAAAAGGATACCTCTGCCTGCATGTGCATACATGGCCATCAGAAAAACATTTCCTGTCACTGAAAAAGAAGCATTTACTGGCTATGTTCATGAATCTGACTGAAAACATAAATGTCACCTTTTGCATGCTTCCAAATTATTTATTGAAGGGACTGTATTGTCAATATGAAGTGATTTTCTAACTGTTGTCTGTTCACAAAAGGCTTGGGCTGCTAGTGAACTTACTGTAATACACTGTTTATATATTGTGTAGTTTTCACAGACTATTGCCAGAGGGTTATGTCAGTGATTTTCGGAGATTTATATGTATCTGTGTACATAATGTATATATGACATCAGACTCGGACTGGCCCCAATTAAGGGGCCTTGCCATTTTTGCACTGAGAGGAGCCCTGAAATTTTTTGCTGTCCTGAATGTTTTAGGTGAAGATTTTATGGTATTCTGGAGAGAGCATGATGAATTATTTAACCGCTTCCCTGAAGAGTTCAAAAGTTCCAAATCATTCCCATCCGGTCCCTTCTATTGAATGTTTACAAATACGAAAATTAAACAACAATTGTCAAGGGCCCATTTGATGTCCCAGTAGGGGCCCATGTGCCATGGCACAGTGGCACATAGGCCAGTCCGAGCCTGTATGACATACACATATAACCTGTCATAGGTAACCCCCCCCCCCCATAACCTGAATACTATGTTCAAGGAATGTGGACAATTTATTATATTATATGTTACAAAGGTTGTATTTTTGTGGTCTATGATATTGTTGGCAATACTATGTACATATAACTCTCAGCATTTGCATAAAAATTTGCTATGCAATTTTCCACCAGGCTCCTTGCTTTATTTGTTTTTCGGACAATCTTTGACATATTTGTGTCCTTTCATGGGATTCCTACATAATGTGCAGCATGGAATAGTCTTTTCTTTAGATTTTTCATTTGTCTTTTTTGCCTGTTTCTCCTGTGCAAGGACTTGTGAAACTGTAAAAATAAGCAGGCAATGTATTAGAAACTGTTATGAAGCTACCTGAATATGCAATAGCTTTAATGGCTTTTATTTTATTTCAACAGTCTGGCAGTACCCCACTATGAGCATGAAGAAAATCATCTTGAATTGGAATAAAATACTGCACGATGATGCAACATAATTAGTACTGCAAATTGGCAAGCATGGGTATGACACTGCACAAATGGCAGGAAATGTATGAAATAAATACCTGGTGTGGTTGGTGGGACATCCAGGATAACCATTTCACGTCTGTCCGCTCTTTTCTTCAGTGCCTCTGCCTTTGTCTGCTTTTCAAACATTGAATCCATTGGCTTTGGAGACATCTCTTTAAGCTTCAATGCAGCATCTTTGAGTGATTCTTTATTTGACTTTGTGTATGTGTCAAAAATCTCCTGTACATATGCTGCAAATACAAAATAAAAAATACAAGAAATCAAAACAAATAAACAATTTACCCTCTAAAATTATTATATACAAATAAAAAAAGTAAATGCATCTGTAATCTATGTACATGCTGCAGGTGGTACTTACAAAAGTTTTGTGCAATTTTGATATTTCTAATTGTTGCTTCACCGTTCTTGAACTTTGGATAAGTTAATTTAATCCGCTCGGTATTGTCTGCTTTTTTCATCTGGGTGTCACGTTGAAGGTTGTTATTAAAATGCAAGACAGCAAGAATATGCCTGGGACACAAAAAATAATATCTTTGGTATGATGAAATCGGAAATAAAGTTACTGGTACCATGATCAGTTAAATTTCAGTAAATAACCATTACTAGTCAATGTCTAAATCTCCCCCCTTTTTTTACTGACTTACAATGCAATCTTCTCTAAAAATTGATTTTATCAATTAGCTTTATACCTGCAATATTGTCCAGTATACGAATATGCAATCATTTTTGGTGCAAATTGATTCAGGACACTATGAAAGCCCTCCAGACAACTTGTTTGTTCCAATGGAGAAGCCTGCTTGATTCCTTTCACCAGTCTTGGGTTTGTTAATGCAGCAGAGACTTTCTCATAAAGTTGTGAATCTTAAAATAAAATGATCATCTTTAGTTCAAAGGTAGAATATGCAGAATGTTGCTTGTAAATGGGAAATAGGCTTCGCTAACCATTTTTTCATACCTTAACATGCTAGCAATTCTGGGCTGACTATGGAGTGACTATAATTTGTACATACCTTTTGTGAGCCATTTTCTAGCTGGAATCTCACTGCCATGGCCACACTTGTTGAACAGAGGATCACTGTGACCAGAATGCATGTTTACAATATGGCTCAAAAAAGACTTGAATTTAGCCCAAATCACCAGTCCATTGCCACTAAATGTTGATGTTGCACTCCACTGTAGGTGATTTGCACATGGTTTGATCCACTCGTTCAAAGATTCACAGCCTTTTTCCTTCGCTATTTTTGAAAGCACCTTCTGTATTTCTGGAAAGATAGATCATGAACTGATGTCACAAAATTTATCCAGTTATATACCCTGACTAACCAGGGTAGATGGCGTAGGTGGGACATCCTCATTCCAAGAAGGCAATACCCTGACTATGGTGAACAGATATTGAATCATATAGATGTATAATGTGCTATCATTATTACAGTACATGCTAAATTCATATACTACAGTATATCTACACATACTATGATGGCATCGCTGTAACCAACTATGTTGCCCAGTGGAGATACATTAAAATGAAATTGTACTTACTTTTCTTCAAGTGCCAGAGATCAAAGTAATGCGTTACATTCTTTAACACAGTTCTCATGTGTTTAGCAATTGATGCATGTCTGTCTGAGATGAATGTGGTAATGGTTAACCCTTGCTTTTTCAAATAATCCATACAGGACTTAAATGACAGGAATTCCATTGCTGGACTGCTTCCTGCCTGGTTTCTCTATAATACAAAACACAAATACCATTCATCAGAACATATTATAAAAATAATCGCTAATCTAATAAGATGGAAAAAAAGGCCTGGTTATAACATCAATATACAAAGGTGTCTCTTAATTTCCCTAAAGATCTACTATTGACACTCATTAAAATGCAATAACTATGCATGCAAACATTCAAAAAAAATAAGTATTTAGTATTTTTACAATACCTGCACAAGATCAAAGTGTATGATTTTGGCCAAGGTACAACAGAACATTGAATAAGCACAGAACTTAGCAGAGTGCCCCATGCTGTCGTGGCGACCATCTCCTGCCATTACCACACCTCCTTTGACTTCTTTGGCTTTTTCCATTAACATGCTCTGGTATGTCTTCCAATGTAGGTAGATGGTTGGAAACAGCTTGGTCTAAAATAATAAAATGCAATTCAACTTCATAATGTAATTTTCTATATAGTACAGTACATTATTTGATAACTGTTTAGGAAATACAGTATTTACAAACCCTTTGATAACGAAAGTATGTACTCAAAGACGCACAACCGAGGCCCATATTTAAAAACATTTGCCTAACTTTGGAAAAGGAACCACCACTGAGTAGAGTAGCCATACATATGAGAAAATTCCCACCAGAAATCTTGGTTCCAGGCACCATAGGTATTACTACTAAATGACCGTAGACCAATTAGTCCCTCTGAATTAACCCATAATATACCAGTCAGAATCACTACCCGACCCCGAAGAGATGTTGATAATTCGACGAAAATTAACAATACATGTTTATCTAGAATACCTTTAATCCGGTTAACCCCTACTAATCAACGTGGAAGTCTAACTAAAGTACCCAGAATATGTGTATCAAACGTAAGGTCTTTCGCGATTAAAATTGACGAGGAATTTTTGCTACGCCATCAGATTGACTTAGCATTTATAACTGAGACCTGGCTGAAGGAATCAATAGATGACAGCGTTATTAGTATCTCTGGATATTGTGTTTTCCGTCGGGATAGGAAAACCGATTGTCATGGGGGCGTTTGTATTTACATAAATACTGAGCGACTAAATAATTTCACTGTTCTTGACGAACTCAACTGTTGCGAACAGCATGAAGTTTTGTGGCTGCGCATTAGACCCAACAGACTTCCTCGGAGCATTCCAAGTATTGTGGTTGGCATCTTGTATTACCCGCCAGGAGGAGATGATAAATTAATTTGTGATCATTTGTTCCAAACACTTTCCTCGATTGAATCAAATTATCCTAATAGCGGCATAATATTGGCTGGGGACTTCAATCGTCTAAACATTAGTAGGATATTGAAACAATTTTGTCTCAAACCATTAGTTAAAGTTCCGACGAGAAACGATGCTATTTTAGACTTAGTGTTGACCAACCTGCACGATCATTATTGTTCGCCAGAATCCTTACCCCCTTTTGGACTCTCTGATCATAATACTTTAATTGTCCAACCATTAAACAAGACTCACACTTCCAATAAAACGATTATTAGAATGAAGCGTGATCATCGACCATCTCGCAGAGCTGAATTTGGTAGGTACTTATGTTCAATAGATTGGTCTTCAATAAATTCTGATCAGAATAGCTGCGAAGGAATGTGGAAATTTTTTTATGATGTGATTTTTGCTGGCCTTGACCTTCTTATGCCAATCAAAGAAATTAAGGTCTCCACGACAGACGCACCATGGATGAACGATAGATTGAAATTGCTTATCAAGAAAAGGCAACAAGCTTTTGTTACTTATGGATCTAAATCGACTATATTCAAACAATATAGAAATTTGGTCAACAGGGAGCGAAAATCGTGTAGAGCAAAGTACTACAAACTAAACATCGACAGGTTAAAAGAATACAACCCGAAGCATTGGTGGAACGAAGTTAAACGTATCTCTAATTTTAGTAATAAACAAGATCCAATAAGTCTAACAAACGTCGAATCCTTTTCTAACCTTACAAAGATAGAACAAGCAAATGAAATTAATAAAGCATTTCTTGGAGCTCTGGAAGAATACAGATTGCAATGTTCGTTGCCACGTTTGTCGTTGACAGAAACATCAATTTACACAGAAGTTTCCGAAATAAGAGTGCAAAATGTTGTATCAAAGCTTCCAACTAATAGAGCAAGTGGGCCAGATAAATTACCCAATTGGGTATCAAAGGAATACTCGTATGTTCTTGCCCTACCAATCACATTAATTCTAAACTCTTCGTATCGAGAACAACGCGTGCCTATCGATTGGAAAATGGCCAATATTACGCCGTTACCTAAGACGAAAATCGTAAAAGACCCGAAAAAAGATTTAAGACCAATTTCACTTACTGCTAGCATTTCTAAGGTTGCTGAGGAATTTATCGTTGTAGATTATATTAAACCAGCGGTACTGAAAGCCATTGATTCAAACCAATATGGTGCAATTCCCCAAAGTTCTACCACCATTGCTTTAATTAGCATGATTCATCGTTGGTCTACAGCCAGTGATGGTAACGGCGCTGTCATAAGATCAATACTTTTCGATTATCGTAAGGCATTTGACTTTATTGATCATTCTGTATTGTTTCGAAAGTTATCAGAATTGGAGATTCCTCATAGCGTCATTAACTGGATATCCGACTTTTTAACAAATCGATACCAACGTGTCAAATTGGCAGATACCTGCTACTCAGAGTGGGGTCCTATTCCATCTGGTGTCCCCCAAGGCTCAAAACTAGGTCCTTGGCTATTCATTTTATTGATAAATGACCTTGAAGTAACACAAGCAGATTTTTGGAAGTATATTGATGATTCAACAGCTTCAGAAATTGTACCGAAACATTCTATTAGTAACGCCCAGAATATTGCAGATTCGGTGTCTATGTGGTCTGTTGAAAACAGAATGCAGCTTAATCCCGATAAGTGTAAGGAGTTGAGAATCTCGTTTAACGCAAAATCAAGATCCTTCGACCCAATAGCAGTTAATGGGAAAGAGTTGGAAGTTGTTACGAATTTTAAACTTTTAGGTCTTAATATTAACAATAAATTGACGTGGAATCATCACATAGACGATGTTGTTAAAAAGGTCAATAAAAGACTTTATTTCCTGAAGCAGTTAAAGCGTGCGAAAGTTCCGTGCAAAAGTTTGGCAACATTTTATACCTCGTGTATCAGATCAGTTATTGACTATGCTATCCCGGTGTTTTATCATTCATTGCCTCAATATTTGCAAAATGATATGAAGCGCCTGGAGAAACGAGCTATGGCCATAATTTTGCCTACAGAAAGTTATTCCAATACATTAAATATTCTTGGCATTTCATCATTGAAAGACCATCACGAACAACTTTGTGCAAAATTATTTCAATCTGTTGTGTCTGATACAAATCATAAAATCCATAATCTTTTACCGGACAGGAATCAACCTAGTTATAATTTGAGGCAAGAAAGGACCTTTAACATTCCTATGACTCACACAAATAGAGTTAAAAACTCCTTTATATATGCGATGTGTAACAAACATAATCTTAGTTAATATTGTTCATTCTTAGAGTTTTTAGATACAATTCAACTTTCTTTTGTAAGTATTTTTGTAAGTATTTACACTATATAAGTAGAACTTATTGTAATATACGTAATTCAGCCTTTGGCTGCGAGGTAAACTTAAATATATACATACATGCATACATACATTTGCAGTGGTTTCTGTAGCGTGTCTTGAAATCATTGGACGTTACACCTATGTATGTCTTTGTATCGTTGTTGTCAGTTGTCGTTATGTCGGCTTTGTAAACAACATTTGTTTGTAGGCATTTGCCTTCGATGGGACATTGCCTGTTCTGTCTGCAGTTGCAGTCTCGCGTTTCGTTTGTTTTGTTTTGTCTGTCTTGGTTTTTAAGTATGGTTTTGTTGTGTCGTGAAATAAATGTTCGCATGTTTTCATTGCAGCTGTATAGCTAACGCGTACTGTATGTCTGTTAAAAAGCTTGTTGAGTTTATTGTTAGGAGGAAAGTGCTTGTCGTTCAGTTGTAAAAAGTTCTGCGCTAAATTTGTCTTGACGTTTTTGCTGTAACGTGGCTTGTACCAAAGGACGTTAGGTTGTCTGTTGTGTCGTTTTCTAGTGTTGTTTTGTTGTTCGTATTCAAGCTAATTCACACTAATTCACTATTCACACTAATACTCTTTAGTCCTTTAGATTTCGGTAATTTGCTCGCAAATTGTAGGGTCAACATCGCGTACAATTAGAGGGAAAGACTGTATAATTATGTGCTTTCTTCTGTATGTTGGGCTTCTTAACATGACATCGCATCCCCTTGATGGCCTAAAAAAGTCCCGACCCTGGAACTCGATTCGCAACACGTTAGGGTAAAATACTCGTCCAACTAGTGGCTTTAGACTTCTCGATTGAGCTAGCTGGTCTTGTATTAGTTTAGTTTTTATGTAATAATTATGATGTTATCTTTAAAACCTTCAGCCCGTAGCACTTCAGAGACACTTAATAGTCAACCTTTCATTGAAATCCTACGATAATATTTTTGGTCACAACTAGACTGTTCTTGGTTTGCAATCAATCTCTCGGGATGCGGCAGACAATGTTGGCCATCTGCGCCGACAGGACCCAACAATGGTACTAATAACATATTCGCCTGCGTTATACCCCGAACATGGCCGCCATGACGTTACATGCAAACCATCAATTTAGGTCATAGAAATAAATACAAATTTTATTAAACGATGCCCTATGCTCATGTTACGTTTGCTCGTTCTGGTAACTCTGGTAACTCGTTCTGGTCACTCTGCTCTATGCTCATGTTACGTTTGCTCGTTCTGTTCACTCTGGTAACTCTGATAACTCGTTCAGGTAACTTTGGTAACTCGTTCTGGTCACTCTGCCCTATGCCCATGTTACGTTTGCTCGTTCTCGGCATATTCATATTTAATATATGCAAAACAATCAGGTCTAACTGTTTTGCAAAAATCAAGCTCGCACACGTGCATATTGCTCGTTCACGTTGAATTGTGCATGTACATTGTGTAAATCTTAGGTGTTGTTGATTGTCCTTTCTGTAAGTTTGGTCTGAGTTAGGGGTCATTTCTTGAATCAATTTAGTGGAAAGTTGTTCGTATATAGACACATAAATTTAAGTGTACTGTTGATTTCTGCAGCTGATAGCAACGTTCTCAACCAAGCTTTGTGAGCTCTGTACATAAGTGACCTGATTCATTCGATATTTGAAAGACCAGGTCGTAAAACTAGAGAAGTAAAAAGTGAACTAGTCTGTGTGAGTGTTTTTACGAACGATTGTTGCATCATCAGCGGTAAGTTTGATATCCAGATAATGAACGTCTGGGTGATAGCTTCACAACTTGTCTAATATTAAATTAATGGCTGAAACTACATGCCACAATGACATATTTTCGTATATTGCGCATGACTGAACCTGTTGAGGTAACTCAGCACTTCCGCTAGGCGAACTCCCGAGTTTGCGGGCGTGTGCCCGGGTTTAGGGATGGTACGATCAACAAACGTGTTTTGATCTTGGATTTGATATTTAGTTGTATTTCGCTTCAAAGCCCCACTAAGTAGCACGCTAAAACTGGATTATTCGACATTCGGTAAGATTTTAGAGTGCATTTATGTATTCTGTTGTATATGTAAACATTTGTTGCGTGGAAATTGTAATTTGGATGGTGATTTGTGTGTATAATGTAATGTATAATGTAATGTAGTTTCGACAGCGATGTATATTTACATTTATTAAAATAAAACGACAAATCAAAACAACAATTGATCGTCACATTCGGGTCGATGTCATCACGTAGCTTGCATAGATCGGAAGCACCTTTACAGAACCCTCTACGTAATGTCCTTAATAACTTGAGTGAAAGATGTTCGACAAAAAGCTTTATGATTTCATAAAATGGGAACAAAATTTTCCCAAAAGATAGGAAGACTTTTTTTACTTATGGTGAATAGAAAGTTTGCTCACTGAAAATTGTGTGTATTTGCTTTGTTATTCAAAATGTTTAAATAAAACTGCCCAGCCAATTCGACAATACCTCGGTTTAATATTTTCCTGTAGAAACCTCGCATTCGTTTAATAAGAAGTTAAGAATCAGATTGTAAGGAATGACAGTAAGGGCCGGACAAAATTATGACATATATGAGTTTCTATTCCCGATGTCTTCATGTGTAAAATTGAGCACGTTCACAAGTTACGTAGGAACGCAATAATTATATTACAATGATAAGACTATAGATCATACGTCATCTGCGTCACAGTGGTGAGACGCAATTGCTTGATATTTTTAGCATTGCGTGATAGTGGCGGATCTAGCGTAAGTCAAAATAAATTACCACAGCTTATTCTAGGATATATTTACATTTTAAGATACCTTCAAAGCAACTTCATTGGTTAGATTATTCTTTTGAAATTCATAACCTATGACATTGTTATAAAGTTATTTTGAATTTAAAATTGGGCTGTTATAATTTATTTTGACTTACCCTGGATCCGCCACTGTTGCGTGATACGCAACAACACATAACTACGTCATTTCACAGTTCAATTTCCTGTGCTACGGTATGTTTACACCGGGCCCAGCACGGAACGAGGTTATTTTAACAGGTGGTCGTGGTGCTTCCAAAAAGAAAAGATAAAAGAGCAAATATACACGCACTTTGCAAATAAATAAAATTGTCGACGCTTCATTTAAAGGTACTATTACTGATAATTATCAATTTGATTTATCGAGTCAAGGATGCAGTTACGGTCGTTG
Source organism: Muricea muricata (assembly GCA_963855995.1). Lineage (NCBI taxonomy): Eukaryota > Metazoa > Cnidaria > Anthozoa > Malacalcyonacea > Plexauridae > Muricea > Muricea muricata. The sequence continues at coordinate 3,143,485 of OY979716.1, forward strand.
ACTGTCTTTTATATATGGATGAACATGCGATCCAAACAGTTGATTTATTTTTATTGTCAGTACAGATAGAATATACATCGGGTTATGCATGGTTCATGGTAGTCTATAATGCGTGGTTGCGCAATCTTGTTTAAAAACTTAAATGAACAAAACAAATGTGTGTAAAATTTAGCTTTGCGAATTGCGATAAAAATTTGTCTTTGTGTCTGCATTTACTAAACAAATCGCTTTTCTTGTTCAAAGAAGCAGTGTTTTGTTTACATAAAATAATTAATTTTTTCAGTATAATGCGGGGCTTTACAAAGCACTTTCCACTTAATAGCGTAATCCAAGTCACGCCCTTTTAGATCCCATATGTGTTTCCTAAGCTCGGTTGCGTTTCTTTTCTCTTTGGATTTAAATGACGCTCTAGTTTGCGAGACGTGCCTTGAAGCTTGTCGCTGTTATGCCGACATACGATTCAGAAGTCTCTCCACAGGTCACGGTCGCCTGGTACACAATGTCGTTGCATAGGCATTCACCATTTAATGGGCAGGTTGCATTCTTAGGGCAGTTGCAGAGGTTTTCATCTTCTGAGTGGGAATTGAGCACATTCATATTATTCCCGTCAATCTTTACTTTCATACTCGGCATACAGCTATAAGAGAGCCTTATGGTGTTCCTGTTCAGGATCTTGTTCAATGTATTGCCAGATGGGAAACATCTTGCTAGTATCTTAAAAAATTCTTTTGATTCCCAATGCTAGTTTCAACGTTACGGTCGTACGGTGGGTTAAACCATATAATGTTTCTTCTCCTTCTTCTCTTTTCCACTCTTCTTGACTGGGGTTTAAGGTAATGCAAGTTGAATGCGTACCCACTTCAATGCTTTCTCGTAAGGTGGGGCAGCCTGATCAAAAACTTCTTTGTTAAATGAGATCTCAGATAATCTTTTGTTAAATCCCTCTGGGATGTTCTTGAAAATTGCGGGTGGGTGGCTAGACTCGTCATTCTTTAAATTGACGGGAATAATATGAATGTGTTCAATTCCAACTCAGAAGATGAAAAACTCTGCAACTGCCCTAAGAATGCAACCTGCCCATTAAATGGTGAATGCCTACGCAAGGACATTGTGTACCAGGCGACCGTGACCTGCGTAGAGACTTCTGAATCGCATGTCGGCATAACGGCGACAAGCTTCAAGGCACGTCTTGCAAACCACAGAGCATCATTTAAATCCAAAGAGAAAAGAAACGCGACCGAGCTTAGCAAACGTACATGGGATCTAAAAGAGCGTGACTTGTATTACGCTATTAAGTGGAAAGTGCTATGCAATATCTACTTTACAAAGATATTTTAATTTTTTAACAAGTGCTAGGGCATTCAAATGTTAACAATAGGTGATTTCAATAGTTTTTGGGTTTTTTTGGGACACCCTGTAGTGTCATGAATAGTTTTAGCAATTTTAATGATGAGAGTACAATTTACTATGTTAGTAATTTTAATTAGACCAATGTGAATAATTCACATGCGATATTCTTACTCAGGCCGCGTAGCTCAGGTGGTAGAGCGTGACGCTAGGAACATCAAGGTCGTGAGTTCGATTCTCACCGCGGTTGAAATATTTTTTTTTCACTTTCTCGGTTGAGACTCATTCACTTGAGAGCACTTTTTTATAACATTACAGGGAGCATACTCAAGATTAATCCCTTATTAATTACTCATTTATGGTAATAAGCAAAAAAACGTTAAAGTTCCAGCCTAATTTTAGGCCTGGTATACTCAAGTTATTGAAGACATTATGCACAGGATTTATGGATGCGTTATATACAATAATATATATCATAGTGGCTATAATTATACATTCCAATTGAATATAAATGTCTTAGAAAGAAATTTAGGATAAATGCGCGATCTCTTTCATTCCTCTGTTGTTTTGGCAAAGCCTCCTCGATTCAAGACCTTGTTCTGAAAAAATCGCATATCGCTAGATTTTGGCTGTGAAGTCGTGATCTATCCAAAATGCATCAAGTGTCTTTCTCAAACGCACAAGAGATTCCGCTTAGTTTCTACATGGTTTATAGAAATGTTAGTTGGGTAGTTTCATTTAAACACGTTAATACATGCAAACAAGAGTAAACTTTGGCATTTGCCATCCGTGTGAAATTTTCTTGTTGTTTGCTGCTGAAAGCAAAGTTCTGTCTCTACAAATCTTTGTAAGCTCTGTTCATACAACTTTTCAATACAAATGTTCATACAACTTCTAAAAATACGTTGCCACAATGACATACTCATATCACCCTCCACGAAATGTCCTTAAATAACGCTCGACAAAAAGCTTTGTGATACTTTAAAATGGGACAGAATTTTCCTAAATGATAGGAAGAATTTTTTTGACTGAGGGTTGATAGAATGTTTGCTCATTTGCATTTGCTCATAATGAAAGTCCTCGTTTTTTCTTCCTGTGTGCATTGGATGTCTGGGTGATAGCTTCTCAACTTGTCTAATATTAAATTAACAGCAAAAATATGTTGCCACAATGATATATTTTCGTGCATTAAGCATGACTGAACCATCCACGTAATATCCGATCCTTAATAGCTTGAGTGAAAAATGCTTGACAAAATCATTGTGATATTTTAAAATGGGACAAAATTTTCCCAAAAGATAGGAAGACTTTTTTTGACTGGTTCGTGAATAGAATGTTTGCTCATTCACATTTGCTCATGATGAGCGTCCTCGTTTTTTCTTCCTGTGTTCATTGGATGTTTGGGTGATAGCTTCTCCACTAGCCTACTATTAAATTAAAGGCCAAAATATGTTGCCACAATATTTTTTCGTGAATTACGCATGACTGAACCCTCCAAGTAATATCCTTAGTAGCTTGAGTGAAAAACACTGCACAAAAAGCTTTGAGATGTTTTAAAATGGGACAGAATTTTTATTAAAGATAGGAAGACTATTTTTGACTGATGGTGAATAGAAAGTTTGCTCATTCACATTTGCGTGCATAGAAAAAACTACCCTTATAAAACTACACAGTCATTACGACAATACCTCGGTTTAATATTTTCCCGTAAAAACTTCGCTCGGTTAATAAAAAGTTGATAACAGAGTATATGGAGTGACAGCAGGGCCAGACAAAATTATGACATATGAAGCTCTATTCTCGATGATTGCTTGATATTTTTAGCATTGCTTGACACGTGACAACACATATGTCATTTCACCGTCCAATTTTCTGTTTCACAGTATATTTACACCGGCCTTAGCAAGGAAGAGGGTTATTTTAGCAGGTGGCCGTGGTGCTTACAAAAAGAAAAGATAAAAGTACAACTATAGACGCACATTGCAAATAAGTAAAATTATCGACGCTTCATCTAAAGGTATTATTATTGATATTTATTAAGTGAAAGACGCTATCACGGCCATTATCTTATAAATAGATGACCTTGCGATCAAAACTGTAGATTTATTTCAAGTGTTAGTGGAGAATATACATCGGTTTATGCATGGCTTATGGTAGTCTTGATAGTGCGTGCTTGGGCAGCGTTGTTTTTAATATTTACATGAGTGAAACAAATATCAGTAAAATTTGTGAATCGCGATCGGTGGAAAATTTTGTCTCCACTTTCAGGAATTCACTTGGATTGGAACAAATACGTTATTTTGCATTTGAAAAAGTGTGAATCATATATTAGTGAAATTGCACGAAGCTCTGTGTTGGTGAATAAGGATGTCTTTAAAATCTCACTCAGGGATCTAGTGGTGGTATAAAACTAAGCCAAAGTATTTTCCCAAGAGTATTTTTGCATGGTTCATGGAAATCTTGATAATGCTAGGTTGGACTTTAAATTTAAACATTTTGAATAACAAAGCGAATATACGCAAATGTGAGTGAGCAAATTGAATATTCACCATCATTCGCTGTCTGTTGCAAAAATTTTGTTTCCATTTTATGATATCGATATATAATAAAGCCTTCTGTTGAACGTCTTCCACTTAAGTTATTGAGGACTTTACGCAGAGGATTCAGTGGCGCGTGATATACAATAATATATATCATAGTGGCTATAATTGTACAATTAACTATATATATATATATATATATATATATATATATCTTAAAATAAAATTCAGGATAAATGTGCGACCTTCTAATATTCCTTTGTTGTTTTAGCAAAGGCACTTCGATTCAAAACCTAGTTCTGAAAAAATCGCTATATCGCTTTACAGAAGTGAAGCTGTGATCTATGCAAAATACATCAAGTTTCTTTCTCAAACGCACAAGATATTTCACTCAGTTTCTCTATGGTTTTTAGAAATCTTAGTTAGGTAGTTTAATTTAAACACGTTGAGCGACACAGTAAAATGCATACAAATGGGCGTAAATTTTGGCATTGGCCATCAGTGTCAAATTTTCGTCCCATTTCCCGTATTAACATACAAATTAAGTCTTTTAGGTTTTCAACATTAAATTTTATCGTTCAAATCATTAAAGGTAATTATTTCATTCTTGGCCGTAGAGCCGGACTCCTTTGACGAACCTTGTTTGAAAACTCGGTTACTAGTTTTGAATAAGTAATCACGAGAAACTTTTAAAGATTGTCGAAAAATCTTTACGGGCAAATTCTTTAAAGTTGATGGAGTTCATGGTGTTCCTGTATATTAAACATTGTAGATGTTGATGGAGTTCCTGTATAATAAACATTGTAGATGTGTGCGAGAACTGCCATGTATAGTGGCGTAGCTAGTTTGGGAGGAAGACGATTATAGGTGATTCTGATATATTTGTGTTCACAGAATATAAAAAGAATTAGTTTCAAAAGAAATTAATTGGGTAGAAGATGTGAAGCGAGACAATAAGTGAGACAATGACGAGAATGAATTTTGATCAGAGTTGGCAGTCACGCGATCATGTTTACCATTTCTGTTTCCAGCACAATCATTTATTGTTATTGTTATGTTAAGCATTTTATTGTTAAGTTAAAACCTCAACAAAAACTCTCGTTTTTTTTGTTTTGCCTATTTTATTACCATTCAGTTCAAGATAGTTACACATGGATGCATTAAAGTATCAGAAAAGCCTGCAGACATATGCGTCATGTTATTTTTTTATTCATGTTCTGGCATTCTTGTTTTTCCTAATTAAAAATAGATCTAGCTATATTTCTTACACGGGAGGATTCAAGAGATCTAATTTATGTCTGGAGGAAAAACAGTACTCAAGGTACGCGGGAACGAAATAATTAAATTACGATGGATGAGATAAACTATAGATCAAACGTGATCTGTGTCACAGACGTGATTGCTTGATATTTTAGCATTGCTTGACACGTAACAACGCATAGCTAGGTCATTTCCGGCGCCACAGTATATTTACACCGTGCCCAGTCCGGAGCGAGGTCATTTTAACAGGTGCTCGTGGTGCTTCAAAAAAGAAAAGCAAATAATAACTATTCACGCACTTTGCAAATAAATAAAATTGTCGACGCTTCATCTAAAGGTACTATTACTGATATTTATCAATTTGATTTATCGAGTCAAAGACGCGATTACGGCCGGCGACTTCCTAACATATGGATGAACTTGCAATCTATACAGTATACTAGAGTTAATGGGGAATATGCATCGATTTGTGCACAGTTTACGGTAGTCTCGATAGTGTGTGGTTGCGCAGTTCTTTTTAAATATTGAAATAAACAAAAATATGTGTGAAATTTGGCCTTGCAAATAGCAATCAGTGCATTTTTCTTCTATGTCTCTGCTCTTCTGAGATTTGGGAATTATGCTTTAGTTTGCGTTTGAGAAAGCGTAAATCGCATATCAGCAATATTGCTCTGTGTTTTTACAAGCTCACTTACGGATCTAGTGGTGGTATATAAAAGCCAAGCCAGTGTGCTTTCCTAAAAGTACTTATGCTTCATGTAATTCTCGATTATGCACGGCTGGGCATTTTTATTATTTTAAACATTTTGAATAACAAAGCGAATATGCGCAAACGTGAGTGACTAAACTGACTATTCACCATCAGTGAAAAAATATGTTTCTATCTTTCGGAAAAATTCTGTTCCCATTTTTTGATTTTTTTTTCAAATGTGTTCCGCTCAAGTTATTCAATACATTACGCAGAGGGTTCAGTGATGCCTCATATGGTGCGGTGGAAAAAGTTTGTCGAGGAGCAGTAGGAAATTTCGTGCAATGTTTGTTGTAACGTTCTTAGTAACTGGTGGGTTATACCAAATAGTGTTTCGTTGCCGTGTGCGTCGTTTGTTAGCAGGGTTAGAGTTAGCACTGGGTTCGTAATTAATTTAAGCGTGAAAGTTGCTGCGTTTAAGAGCGTTATTGTAGATAGGCGCAGCAGTGTCATACACAGATTCTGATGTTCATTTCTTCTGGTATCCCGGTTATGGATTCTATTTATCGTTCTTCAAATTTTTCATTTATATCTTTACTCAAATATGGCGGAGCTATAATATTAATACATTTAAATGTTCAAAACGCATCTCTATATACTATATGTTCTTCGAATGTCAATCATCGTAAAGTCGAAAATATGTGACCTTACTTGGACGCGTCTGTAACCAATCGAGCTGCATAGTTTTGAGTTAATGGAAACTTCTTAATGTTGCTGTCCGAGGTTCTTAGGCCTGTTCATATGAGGTGAACTGGGTCGGTTAACCGGGCTGATTATGTTACGCTGAGATCCCGCCTTCTTACATGTTTTTATACAATTTCAAGTTTGTGTTGATATGGAGACCGAGTTAGCCCGTTAGGTGAGATATCGGCATGAGCAAGGGGAGATGTCGGTCGGGTGGGATAAAAATTGCCCATATGAACACAAACTTACAGAACTGGCCCAGTGAGCTGGGATAAAAACAACCGCGCATCACTGGGACTGAGCATGTGTTTGCAATCAAAATGGCCGACAGCTCGCAAAAGGAAACGACCCGCCAAAAAAAACACCATTTCGCTGGAGTTCAGAAATGATTCAAAACTTGATAAATTGCTTAACGGCTTACAAATCCAAAATTGAATACCAGGTAAGTGATTTTGATGGAGACAGAGCACCCCAGTACAAAGAGTTGAGAAAAGAAATGGCCAAACTTTATGAGATCGAGCACGAAACATTGTTTGGCCGAGTGTTGTTATCAGCTCCCACGGGCCCAATTGAAGATATGTGCGAGGAAGATAAAAAAAATTTTTAGCCAAGCGAAAGGAAGAAAATTCCCAAATTCAAAAAGATCATCAGAGGATCCAGGAAAAGGTTAAAGAAATCAGACAAAATTTCTCGAAAGCCGTTACCAAAGGCAAGAGAAGTGGAAGTGGGAAACTGAAACATAAAGAACTGGTACATATTTGGGGAGGATATCCGTCAACAGAATCCCTTACCTATGGCATTGATACAGAAAGTCTTGCTCATGAGCAACCTTCATCTACAATTTCAACTCAGGAAAGTCCTCATAGCCAGCTGATTGATGTGGATCATGACAATGAAAACTTATCAGAGACTGACAGTGAACCCGACAAACCACCCAGCAGCATTCAAAAGAGAAAACCACCAGATCAAGTCCCTAAGCTAATTGATAACAAACGCAAGCATCTTGAGAAGTAATTATCTGCTGCCCAACGTGATAAGATCTTACTAGATGGGGCTAGAGAGGACACCAAGTTCCGAAAAGACCTGTCACAATGTATGAGTCGATCAAATAAATCTTTTACCAATGCAATGGATGGAGTAAGCTCTACCATGGTGCAACTTGGGAGAAGTATATGTCAGTCGGTTGAAGTGTTATCCAGGGTAATGATTGCACAGCAGCAACAATTTCAGCCTACCAGTGGTGCTAACCATAACATTTTCTATCAGAACTCGAACCTGTATCCACCAATGGGGATGCCACATGGTGCATTACCAGCAAATAATGAAGCAGAAATTTGAGTGCAGCAAAATGAAACAAATTTCACAGCTATGCAAAGTCCGTATCCATGACCAAGTTACAATGAACAACAAAAGTTTCATTAATCTTATTTAACAGTCATTTAAACATATTTAACGGTTGTTTCAAATTGTTTAAAAGTGTACACACTAGGTGTAAACATCCAAATAGTGCTTTTGTTGTGTTTGCAAACTTTTCAATCAACCCAACATTATTACTGGTACTGTACAGATATTTAAGTTTTATTACATTTTGAGGATTGCAGCTCAGCAAGTGAAAGTTGTGTTTAGGGGTTATGGGTTTATATTATGGATTAAACCTATACTATTATATCTGACTTGCAGGGATAGAGAAACTAATTTCTTTGTGTGCTATGTATGAAAGCAATAATTTCCTGGCAATTCCTGCACACCTACACAAATGTGCTCTGTGATCCAATTTTAGAGTATTATATAGGACTGCTAATATTTGGTATTTCTAGAACTTCGGAACCTGTGTAAGAAGGCCTTTAGGCAACCTTTATTGCCTAATTCTAGGTTTGATGAAATCAGTATATTAATTCTTTTAGTTGACAGTCACACTCCAGTATATTTTTGCTGTGGTCTCACAGCTTATGCTGGATTCATCCCTGCTTGTCAGTTGACTTTAAGCTTGTTGTTTTTTGTAAGTTGCTGTTTTGATAAATTTTATCACAAAATAGAAAAATGTCTTTGCCATTGTAATAAATTTTATCGATTGCCTGTTGAGATGTAAACAAGTACCAGTAATTTTACTGCATATTGCATATTATACAACACATTCACAATGTTTTGGAACAGTATTCATATTACTAGATCATCAGGCAGGTTGATGCGAATATAGTGAGTCAGTATTTTTCTCAAAACTTCATCTTCACTATGGTTGCATGAATACACAGGATCTGGTAAGTTAAAAGTTTCCTCATTTGTTTTTCCATGTTGAATTTGACTAGTGAGAATATCTTCATTAATGTATGACGAGTACTGCTCGCAGTAGTTGGGCAGCACAAAACATGCATAGACAACAATTGGTACTTTTGCAACTTGAAATCAATCTTTTTGCCCATCTTGCTTTTAATCGCCCGAAGTGCCATGTGTCATATTCTTTCATGCAAAAAGGTGTAAGTGGGTAGGCTGGATCACCAATTAGGTAATTTTGGACTTTTTCGTAGCCAAGTAAAACGGACTGAAACACTCGTGGCAACTTTCCATTTCATAATTTATCATTTACTGATGAATTCGCAAATACATTAGCGTCGTGCACGCTGCCCAGCCAACGACATTCTACGTCCATAAATGTTCCTTTGTAATCGCATACTGCTTGTACATTCACAGAATGAAAACACTTGCAACAATAGTAATCTTGCGGATTATCTGATGGAGAAATTATTGGTATGTGTGTACCATCTATGCAGCCAAAGGCCTGTTGCATTCCAAATTTCGGTTCGAACTCTGCTACTTTCTTTCTCATCTCATTTTCATCTTGTGGCAGATGTATGTTAGTAGGACCTAACAGTTTTACAATAAATGTACACGTGTCTGTTATCATTTTAGAAGCAGTATTTATCGCACTACCAAAAGCATTAGCCGTCATATACAGTGAAGCTGTATCTTTTAGGGAGTATAACGTGACCGCCAATTTCCTTTCAGCACTTACAGCTCGGCTGTTGGGACTATTCGGATTTGGGGCAATTAAAGGACGTAACTTTTCTACCAGCTCTAAAAAGGATTCTTTTGTCATTCTAATTTTTTTTCCAGGCTTACTGTGGGCTACACCATTTAACATATTCTGCTACCATTGATCTGTTTGACCAGGTTTAAACAAATATCTCCGTTCGCCCTTAAAAGTCGTCGTTGCTTTAACACCTTCAATCGCATTTGGAAATAATTGCGCTTTCTCAAATGTGCTTGACATAGAGCTTCCTGTAAGCGCCTTTCGTTTAATTTGTGAAGCAAAATCAAGCCATATAATTGAACCAGCATGCATAAAAGACATATGAATTGTAAACAAATGAATGGCAACAGCATATTGTTTTGTCTTGCCATTTTGAATTAATTTAATTTTCCCGCGGTTTGGCGGACTTGTCCTAGTTTTTTAGAGCGCACACTAGCGAGGAAAAGGTGGGATTAAAGGTGAGATATAAAGTGGGCTGAAATTCTATGTGAAATTGGTTTGAATATTAGCCCGGTTAGCTGAACTGGCCCGGTTAACTGGGCCAGCTCACCTCATATGAACAGGCCTTAGACCACACTGAAGAGCAATTATAATTAGTTTTGCTCATACCTAATCTGTCAATAATAGTATAACAAGTGTTTGTTGATCGAAGTTGTGCTTCAACCGACCAATCTGAGACTAATTGTTCATAAGCTGTTTTGTACCAAACGCTAACATTTTGGTATTTTTTGGATTTACTAGAAGTCTGTTTTTTAGAAAATATTCAAATGAAACGCAACTTTGGAAACACGTTTGGCACTTAAGACAAAACAAAACAGATTTCACCATAAAGTGGTCAATAATAAAATAAGTCTATTTCTTACACGGGAGGAGGATCCAAAATATCTAAATTGTGTCTGGAGGAAAAACATAGTATTTTGAAAGAAAAAAATGCTAGTTTGATAAAAGATCTGAAATAGTTTCGACCTGTCAACACAAAAATAGATTTCAGGTAAACAATTTAAACAGAGAAAGTAGTGCATGCTTTTTGAACATCCACGCGCTTGCGTTTCCTTCTTGAGAATCAAAGAAACTCGCATGTTTTCGAAATTTATGCCATATGTATAGAGATTTACGGGAGGTAAACGGGTAAAATAAAAGTCGTATTTTCACCATGGAGAGTCTAAAAAGCGTTTTCCCCACTAGTGAAAAATTATCGTATCAGCATTTTGATTGGCTTCCCCTTTTTTTTCTCACTAGAGAAGAAAATCATGTTACCATTTTGCTCGGCACGGCACGGCATGGCACGTGCCGTGTTCGGTAAGGCACGAAAGAGTTAGTTGACTTTTATGTTAAAAAAGAGAGTTTTTCGTATGAAAAACACGAAACGGAGAGAACAGCTTGACTCACTATTTACGCCAGATAATGAAGAAATAAACGGTATGAATCTCTTTGAGAGTTCACTATTTTGTTTGATATTCTTCGCCTTTCACAAGCTTCCAGTGTTGAAGTAATCTCTATATGTACGGCATAAACAAGGTGCTGCATGGTGGGCTCGTTAACGAGCCAACCATGTGATTAACGAAAGGGAGTTTCGTTACTTTCGATTGTGGCATTAGGCACATGCTCATTGCATACTGGCGAAACTAAAGAGTGCATTGCCAATAGGGCAAGTATTGCAGTTAATATAAATTTGATTAACTGGATACATCAGCATTAATGGTTTTAGTTAACCTATTCAGCATCAGCACTCTTTTCAACAAGTAAAATTTTCTGGTGTTAAACAATAAAATGGAGGGTGTATTGCTACAGTCAGTTGCCTGATGTAAGTCAACTGGAGGAAGTTGTTGACTTTCTTTTTTTCTTTTGTAACTCGTTTATTTGTTATATATAATATATAAAAATTTGGTTTATCGCCTGTTTGTGTTGGTTTCTTGCTTGTGTTGCCTGTGTCCTAATAATCACACCGCATAGTAACCTGGGTCATGATTGCCTTTAGATTGAAAACCTTGATAAATGTATTGAAGAAGGAAGTACTGTTGTCAGAGAATTGAATAGATCAGATCATAGTATTAGTTCAGAGCCACCTAGAAAGAGGAGGTTTCTTTCAGAGAAGTCAGTATTACAAATATCGTGTAATTCGTACGATTTTTATTCTGTACTTGTTTTGAAGGATTGCTAAGCTCGCTTGCTCGCTCGCTTCCCTCTCTCGTTCGTTTAGCAATCTTTCACATCTCGTACATACGCACTCGCCAAGCATGCAGTAATCCCTATATATTCAGAAGTTAATCATCAATAGTGAACTTTCTGGCTTTTAACTGGCGTAAAGGGTGCTACCGACCGTACAGAAATACGAAAAACGATCAACTATACATCAATAGGCATTTAATTTTTCTGACTCAGGAAATAGATATGTGTGCCTTTATTTACGCGTACATGAGTTGTTTCACTGCTCACCTCGTCTATCAATACGAGATCCGCAGACATTTCCCCATCGCGCCGTGGTTTGAACTTCCCTATTATTTCCTATAATTAGTAGTGATTTGAAATTATTATAATAAAAATATAAAAACACCCTGTTCGGTAGCTTCAGGTTGCTCTTTGAGTAAAATGTACACTGTATAACAAACATTCGTAAAGTTTTCTATTTGCTGGATTGAACCGTGGAAAGCATTCATTCTTTTTTCCCGATTGAGACCCGACACGGAACAACAAACAGACTGGCTGACTTTGCTTTTAAAAGACGCTTTTTAAGTAATTTGGACGGGCGCTATTTGGGCTTTATCTCGCAAAGAAAAGCGGAAATTCAGATGAAAAACATTGATTTCTGCTGGTGACCACTTTATTACGTAACATTTGGGATAAATCTACCTCGTTGTTATTGTGCCCATCTAATACACTCACCAATTTGTTCTTATGAAATCAGTAAACGTATTAATTGGGCATTGAAAGCGAAGTGGCCTCATCCTCTGCTATTAATTGCTCAAAATGTGTCGACACCAAAACAGAAAATTTTTCCAGTGTCCCATCGTATTTAGACTCTCTTGAAAATGAACCCCCTTGTACAAATCCGCTAGCAACTACGAATATTGGCCCCCAGAGGTTGTAAAGTGGATGCTAGTGATACCATAGAAACTATATACATAACTATAATATCTTTTTTGAAATTTGTAGAGTAAGTTAAACAGTAGCGGTACAATCTTTTCGCTTACAACAATAATAAACATCCGCAATTTTCTTTTCAGTAAGCCAATAATGAAATACGAGATTACTGTGGTGACCGGCAGTTTGCGTGGTGCTGGAACAGATGCATGTATTTCGATAAAACTAACAGGTATACTGGAAACTTTAGCAACTATTCCATTCTTTGAATTTACGCGCAGGTTAAACGTTTGTAATCTTATTAACATTCTTTCAACTTTCGAGGCACCGATATTAGAGGCTTTGCCAAAATAATTTCAATTGTTTTGGACGTGGCTAAATTTTCAGACTGGCTGCACTGCTGTTTGGTTTAACAAGTAGATTTCATTTTGAGTGCACCTGTACCGTAGTATATCACAGAGGATGTCATTGTGTGCGAATGACAATAAGTTTCAGCAGGAGCCGAAGTTAAGTGCCGCACTTTTCTGTGTTCTTTGCACGAAATGGTTTCTTCTGTGATGCAGTATATAAGGACAACACAATGAAATCTATTTGATTTAATTATAAATGATCAAAAAAGCTTAAGTAAACGCGGGAAAACCCCACGAAATACCATAAATCACGCTATTGGATGACGTCATCCATTCGTGTGTCGGATAATAAGACAAAGCTCTGGACCATCAAAAATCCGGAATGAATTCTCATGATGGTGTGAAAAGAAATAATACGGTATTCTTTCGTCTTGATTAATAGACGAGATTCGTTGGATCAGATTTCTCTCTTCATCACATGTCCATGCATGTGTCACTATTCCTAGCTGCTGTTTATAGTTTCTCTTCTTGTTGGCCAATCTAGTCTTAAAGCTGATATTATCTTACAGGTAAAGATGGAAAAGAAACTTCTAAGATCACATTGGACAAGTTTTTCCACAATGACTTCGAAAGAGGTGACACTGATACTTACACGGTGAATGGAGACGACGTTGGTGAAGTTGTGATGCTCACATTGAATAATAACCGAGTAGGTTTCGGCTGTGATTGGTATATCGCCAGAATTACAGTGGAAAAAGAACTTCCTGGTGGATCAGAGAGATACTTTTTCCCTTGTTATCGTTGGGTCGTTAGTCAATTGGTGGTTTATGAAGGAAAAGGTACATGATTACATAGCACCCCCCCCCCCCCTCAAGAGGGAATAAACATTCCCAAAAGAGACCAGAAACAGAGAGAAAAGGTAATTATAATAATGCGGAGAAGGGGCCGGGAGAGTTAGTGAAGAAAGATAGTTGCTCGTAATTCTTGGTAAATCACGTAATAATTCATTTTCTCGAACATTTTTAGTGTCAGCTTTATTGAGAGTCGATTTCTCTATCGGCTACAAAACAAAACCTGTGTCCATTCTTCAGCTAAAATATTTCATCCGACACTAACTTTTTGTTTTCAAATCGGGCGTTACAGTATACCTGCCAATTTTTGCCACTCAGAAAAAGGGATATTTTAAATTTTACTTCAAAAAAGCGCCAGATTTAAGAGGAAAGAGTGAGATTGTGGTTGCCGTGAGATTCTTTGGTGTTGGCGTGAGAGCGTTACTTTGAAATGAAAAGGATGAGTGTCTTCACAAAAGCGTAAGGGTTGACAGGTCTGCTTTGCACTATTTGTCCATTTCTAGATACACCAACATATAATCTATACAAAAATAGAACAAGATGTATATTATATACTGGTGTATATCACTGATCTAAATAAAACTGGATAGGGTCATCTTTCTGAATTCAGTAACCCAATGTTGTATCCAGAATATCTATAATGAAATGATATACTAAAATCGATCTAAAGTTCTGCAAATCAAATCGTGCCGTGTAAAAACTTACCAAGCTAGAAAATTGTCTTCTCCATCTTAACTGTGAAATCGTACCTTGCCATAAAGTTTTTAATGTTTTCGAGAAAGTTTAAAACACTTGATATAGAACTCATGGCGGCCATCTTGGACAATCCTCATCAGTTATTCAAATTTAAAACGAAACAGAGATTATTTGTGAAAAATATTTAGTCGCACAATGTCTATCCAATACTGCAAAACCCCTTCTACTACGTCAATAGAACGAATGTTGATCTGTTGCTCCATTTATGCATGACAGAAGCTTTATCTAGTTGTAGTTGTGTATGTAGCCAGACATGGACTAATAATAACATCTCAGTATTATATAAATCACCATAACATTAAGATGCAATGTGGTTTACACTGCTGTCAAGAATTATATAGAAATCAACATTTTTGTGATAACTAATGACATATCAGTGGCGTAGCCAGCACAACAATTTAGCCCGCAATGCAAAGTTCAATAAGTTTCAAGTTATTATCATTATTCATTTCTTTTGGTATTGATTGTTTTTCTAGTCAGGTTTGGTACGCTACTGTACATTATTCAACAATTATTCGCCAAAGGCGAGGTGATTATCGGGGAATATTCACCAAGACAAAGTCGAGGTTAATATTACCCGAAAATCACCGAGCCTGAGACGAAGATTTGTTTTAGTATTTTTACATAAATTAGCTATTTAATTTTTGTTTATATTTTTGTGCGTAATTTGTACAAAAGGCGCCTAGTCGCCATTTTCTAAACTTGTGTTTGCTGTTATATTCACCTGCAGGTGAATATAAAGGAATTTCATGTCTTATTGGAGCAATCACAACGTCGCATTTCTTATGTTCACTAATGTGCAAAAATACCAATAGTTATTAGTCTTGTCCTGTTCATTACACCATAGTCAGTTTGGTTGTTTCCTTTATGCTGGCGCTTCCTTGGCGCATATTGAGGAAAATCTTTCAAGTTTTAAAAATACAAACCTATTTCTCTTTCGTTCTTTGAATCCTTCTTACCTACGGCAAAAAGCGATTTCTCAATATTTATTAATATTCATTATATTTATTACTAATTGTTTGTAATTACTTCCTGCAATAAAATTGCAGCTTCAGAGATTATGCAAGAAAAATTTGTATGTATATTAAAGGATTATTGACCGGATAGTTGAAACTTATTCCATGATGAGTTACACAAGATATTTTATGCGACAGAAAAACTCCCCAATAAAAATAGGTTGCCTCAAAAGACTTTGCAAAACTAAAAATATTCAGTCTTCTTTTTCTCCAGCTTTCCTGCCCAACTCAAGTGACAGTGGACCTGCCATAGCTGAACAACGAAAGAAAGAGGTGGACGAAAACAGGCAAGTGTACAAGTGGGGAACAGATCCAAACTATACACACGATCTTCCAGGATTCATCGAAGCAAAAGATCCAAGTGACCTGCCTAAAGATGTGCAATTCACTGATGAAGCCACTCTTTCTCTGTTCAAAGTTGGGTTGATTGATTTCACAAATCTTGGTCTTGCTCATCTGTATGAGATTTGGGATTCTTGGGATTGCTTGGATGATTTCCGACAGCTCATCACTCCAGTTATTAAGAGCGGTCTTCCCCACTCTGCTGAGTATTGGCGAGATGATGTTTGGTTTGGAGAGCAGTTTCTAAACGGTTCAAACCCTGAATTGATAAGACAATGCAAAGAGTTGCCTGTGAATTTTCCTGTCAAAGACGAAATGGTCGCCCAGCTGCTGGACCGTGGGTACAATTTAAACAAAGCTATGCAGGTAAGGACTTCTTCTTTACATTGCTGTATGCGATGAAGTTCTGCATTAATTACTATTTCGTAGTTAATATACAAGTCATTTCCAAGTTGATATACAGTTTCATTGTACAGTAAATTATAGCAGACAGCAAAATAGGACGTGAACATATAGTAAAGGACCTGTATATGAGTTTGTATGCATTTGATTTAGGGCAGATAGTCTCAACTGTTTTAGGGTAAGTTACCATGACGGTCAACATGGTAACGCTGCTCGGACACCAATCCGGGGCGAAACATCCCAAACTGACCACACTCAAAAACGGCGCTTTCGCCATTGTGCTATCCACTAAACCATAAAAGCTAAGGTTATTCTGAGGTGCTTATGTGGTTCAGAGATGGTGCTTTTAGGGGTGGTCATTTGTAAGTGTGAAATGTCTAGCACTCATATTTCACAAGAAAATGAGCATCCAATACTTGACTTCCAATGCAGAGTTAAAATCTTGGCGTTTTGTAATCTTTGCATTTATAAACAATTTTTTGGGGTGTCCGCTGACAATAGTGAACCTGCACGGGTTGAGAAGATCAAGCAAAAATGAGCATCGCCAGTGGTACCTCAGCGTGTAACCCTACAGCATGAATTTTAGCAAACAATATTAGTCTTGCCAATTAGAATTCATTAACGACATCTTAAAGTGCTCAGAAAAAAAAACAACAAGTGATGTTTAAGTAAGGCCTCATTTTCCTTGTGCATTAAAAACTGATTGTTAAACTGTTTTCTTAATTTCGCTAGGAGGGTCTTATTTTCCTCGTCAACTATGCAATCCTTGATGGTATACCAACAATGGACCAAGGTAAAGATAAACGATACATTGAGCCGGCGATGGGCTTGTTTTACCTCAGAAACAACGGAGATATGGTGCCTATTGCAATTCAGTTGGGACAAAACCCAGGCAAGAACAATCCAATATGGACGCCATTACTTGACACTGAATGGGACTGGCTCATGGCAAAACTTTGGCTTCGCTGCGCAGACACGCAGTATCATCAGGTGAGACCAGAGTTTTTGTATATTAAGGCATAAAAAGAAAATTTGATATAATGACCCATATGTTATGCACTTAACGAGTATATCGGGCGGCGCACAGTTGTATCAAAATGTTTAACATTTTCAAAATTCTTCCATTCATTCCAGTAACACACGGCAAACTGAAACTCACGGTTAGGCAAAACTTTGATCTATTCAACACCAAAGCCTCTGCACTTTAAAAATCTAACAAACTCGTTTACCACCAGCGCTTAACAAACACTATTGTACATGTGTACGACGGTAATTAATAATTTCTACGCAAATCTGAAGGAAAATTCCGTACGTTGTATTCAAAAATTGTTCAGAAATGGAATTCAGAAATACATTCGCGAAAAAAATCGGAAGGAAGAACATCGGTGCTTATCGTGATGATAGTTTGGAAGTAATCAAAGACATGAGTGGCAGACTTGCTGATAAGGGAAGAAATTTTTTGCGCAATATTTAAGTAATTTGGTTAAAAAATCCTAGTCGAGGTTATAACAGTGAATTTAAGGGACGAAAAATGTCTTCCATATTGAAAACAAAACAACGATCGAGTATACATCGATAGTGGACTAAAACCACCTTCCTGGCATAATTCAACGGTTACCAAAATCAATCAATAGAAGAATATCGGCTTTGTCATCAAGTGAATTGGCGCACATTTCAAATACATATGAAACTGCCCTTAAGAACAGTAATTACAAAACCAAGCTTCAATATGGTGTAGATAGCTCTATCACCAATTCTGATAACCGTACCACTTTGAAGAAAGGAAAACGAAAAACGGCACATGATGCGGTTCAATCCTCATCAGCAAAGTTGTGGGTTCTAATATTGTCCGCGGGACTTCTGTAAGGTTTTTGATCAGCCTTTTCCAATATCAAACTAATTACATAAGATCTTCAAGCGTAATACTTTTGGAGTTAGATATAGTTGTATGGAAAGTGTAAAAAACGACAGGAAAACGAAAAATGTAGTAAAAAGTGTTCGCAACCTACAAAAATTGAAAATAACAAAGAATTAACATGCTCATATAAGTAAAAACCTCGTCATTTCTAGCTGTGTTGTTACAAAAACACAAGAAAAAAAGCCGTTTTCATCCAGAAAAAAAATGTTAAAAGCATTTCTAACTATATTGTACTATTTATATTATATCATTAAAACAGAAAGACCTGATTGAATCCTAAATATCTGTAAGATTTACGTGAAAATATTACATGTAACTTTTGAATTCTTTTTGAAAAATTCGATAAAGTTTATCTCTTCAAAACAGCATGTGTTCTGAGCTTATTCTTTCAAGGCATGTTCACTGCTCCGACACAATCTTCAAAAACGTACGGCTTATACCTTAGAAAGCTTTTCCTTGTCCATATCTAGATCTTAAGCGTATTTTATTATTAGATCAGTTTTTAGTGGATAGTTGAATTGAACAGCACAATTTTCTTATTTAAACTAGAAATACATGCATGCAGCAACCCCTCGCCACTAAGAGCATGCAACTATATTTTCGGAATTACATGAAGTACTTCTATAGGTTGTTGTCATAGCAACACGGCAATTGTTATTTTTTCTGTATATTTTTTCAAAATGACAAAATATTGAGTTTTTAATCCTTGTTTTATTGACAATTTTTTAAAACGGCACAACATTTGTCATCGGTATGTTGTTACGCCTAATTGTAAGCCTAAATTTGATATAAAATACGACCTATCAATTACATATATGAGACGTTTTGAAATATTTATGCAACTAAATTTTTATCTACATAAACTTTGAGTTTGAAATAAAACCGTTCCAAGCCAATTTTGTATCTCAGCTCAAATTCTTTTGGATGTAAAGTCCGTCAATATTTTGAAATACAGTAACAAAAAGACAGTCTTGCATTTACAAAATATAAACCTACTCTGGAATTTAAACAGTGAATAGACTGGAGGAGTACGGCTACCATGGCCTTTATAAAGCATTAAAACACAAGTATAATACACATTATCAACCAACTTGCCTTGTGTTTCACGCCGTAGTCAATTCTTGGCCCTTCTCTGCATTTTCCCAGAATTAATCTCTCTTCAAGAGTCTTTTCGCAGTCGTTTTCGTCTCAGTTATCGCTTTTTTGGTTGCCTTAAGTGTTTGCTACTCCTGATATTCCGCCATATTCTTGAGATTCTAAATGACCACCCTTCGTTGGTTGTGAAAGTTGCCAAATCTTTTTGCAAAAATACAAAATATTGTAGAGCAAAAAGCAACTTTAGATATTTGCTGTCAGTTGAATTTGTGATTAATCAATCAACAATAAATTTTAAATCTGGCCAATCAGTGTTAGCCATTCATGATAGTCCGCCATATTGTTGAGATCAGTGAGGATGACGTCATGACATACCACTTTTACTACCTATCACGAGCAGCGACTTTGAACTCCGCTAATACGAAATTAGTAACCCTCGCCCCGGGCTTACGCCCGGAACGGCGCTTCGCGCCGTTGGCTCGGGCATAAATGTAAATAAAGTAAATTTAGATGTAGTTTTAAAGTAAAAGTATAATGATTTTGTAAATACATACTAAAAAGCCCTTTTGGGAGGATCTATTAAAGTTAAAAAATAATATTTAATAATCTTGACCAATTAAAATAACCAATGAAATAAGCAAACAGGTTGAAAACACGAAAATGCTTCTAGAAACATGGGCGGCCCAATTCAATTTCTAATTTCAGTAATATATAGAGATCAGTGCGCGCATAAACATACTTCGTAAGGAGTTATATTCAAGAACTAATGTTTATGTGCGCAATTATCTCTATACATTACCTAAAATAAACAGTGAATTGGACTGCTGTGGTAGAAAGACAAATATGATCAAACCGGAAGTCGTCATTCGTCACGTAAACGTCAACGTCCTCGATCTAAATCTATCTAGAACTGAGACAACATAACACTTGCCTGATGATTGCTATGAAAGAGAGCATGAGACTATTAGCAGCAGCAAAATTATTTTAAGGAATTGAATATTATTTCATGCATACACATTTGTGTACAAGACCACAAAATTGTCACTGCATATCAGCTATTGCGTCTAGAAAAAAAGTTACTTGTTAAACTAAATTTTTAACTACAGATGATTACTCATCTTCTTCGATGTCATTTGATGATGGAACCAACTGCCGTCGCTTCTTGGCGAAATCTCCCATCTGTCCACCCAGTTTGGAAACTTCTGTATCCTCACACGAAAGGAATCATGGCTATCAACACGTTGGGTCGAAATGATTTGATTCCTGCAGGTGGCGTCGCCGACAAGGTTTTGAGCATTGGTGGTGGTGGTCATATTGATCTGATGCAGAAACACTACCGAAGCCTTACATTTGATAGTTATGATCTCATCAAGAATCTTACTGATCGCGGAGTCATGGATCTAAAAAAATTTGATTACAAAAATGACGCTGTCCAGCTCTGGGACGCCATCAAAAATTTTGTTAAAGAAATCATATATATCTATTACAAGAATGACAATGACGTGAAAAAGGTAAATGTTTCTTTTCTGCGTTTAAATTAAATATACTTTTTTTGTAATGATTATATGGCATATCCGTCTAGCCTAAACTCTCATACGATAGCGACTTAATACCAGTTAATAACTGTGTTCGATGTGAGAAGATCGAGAGAGGGAGAGAGTAAATATGTAAACAAAATCTCCGCCTCTACATTGCTGACAAGGTAGCTATAGGATTCTAGTAGGTGGTTAAATTGTAGTCAATTGCACTAAATGTTGCGAAATCGGCTGGATGTTCAAAATGTACATGGACTATGAGAATACCGAAACCAGAAACAAGAAATGTGGCCTTGCAAATTTTTATTATTAGTTTGAATCCAGTAGCGTAGCCAGCCCGAAAATTTAGTCCCGCTATGCAAATTTCAAATCATTGTAATTATTCATTTCTTTAGAAATTGTACGTTGTTTTCACAGTCAATGAACACGAAAATATTTGCATAGCGGGACTAAATCGTCGGGCTGGCTACGCTACTGCTTGAATCATGCATTTAGAAATGCATTGCCTGCACATTTTTGCATAAACTGTCATTACTACTGCTAACTTTCTTACAAAATGCTTTCGTTCAAAACGTGTATTTCATTTAATCGCTTGGAGATATTTAGAAAGAACCTATACCATGCACGTTTTGTGTACTGCTGCACCACTTGCACTGGCAACTTTACTTCGAGACCTTTTTCAAAAGCCTATGTGTTAACACATTTCATGTGTTATGGTAATATTTGCTTCGGGTTCATTATCGTGGTCATGACATCAATTTCCAAATAGTTCTAATCGAGTTTTATTTCAAAACTCGTCCCAACAAAACATTTTGCATTACTTGTCCTTTGTAATAACGTCTATTTCATGTAATGACATTTTCCCTAATAGCGCCTCCATTCCGTGTTGTTTAGGACAACGAGATTCAGGATTGGATCCTTGATCTCCACAACAATGGCTACAAGTCTGGAGGTGAAAGTGTCGACAAGAAAGTGCCAGAATCATTCAAGACTCGCGAGGAACTCATCCACTTTCTAACTATTGTGATATTCACCTGCTCTTGTCAACACGCTGCAGTTAACTTTTCACAGATGGCGACCTATGGCTTTCATCCCAATTGTCCAAGCTTGATGAGACAACCAGCCCCAACTGAAAAGGGACAGGTAGATGATGCTGTGGTTATGTCTACCTTGGCAAACAAACATCAAGCTGTTATAATGGTTTCTATAGTCAATGCCTTAATTACAGTTTATCCAAACGAGGTAAATAAATTCAAATGATATAAACGTCGTAAATAAAGATCCCCACTCCAAGAGCGCTTTTGCCAATAAGCTATTTATTTCCGTCTTACCCTTCTTTAAACATTTTTTTCAAATCTCAATTTTAAGAAATAAATCTCAACAAACATAAGCATATCTTAAGTTAAACAGAAACTTTTAGTTCATTGCACGGAGGCTGAGAGAATAGCAAGAGATCATACTTTAAAAGTTTCTCAGAAATAGGCTACTACCCCTATGATTTGGAGCATAAATCAAAATCAAATGGTTTCATGAAAATGGTTACAAAATTTTAAAAAGTTGAAATATATGTAGTGTGTACAAAGCGTCTCTACAAAACAATCAAGCGTAACGAAATAAAATTTAAAAAAAATGATCTCTCAGTTTATCATCAAGAAATTTATATTGAATTTTGAAACAAAATAAAGATTAAACCTAGTACATATCTTGCTATATTAACTAATTTCGGCTTCTTTCGGTTTATGATGAAAAAGTTTTTGTTCTTCGTTCTGATTTGCACTACAAACAAGCCGCTATTTTGACTAATGAATCCAACATTACATTAAGCCTTTGTAACACATTCCGCATAATGTAAATGCAGGTTATGATGCCATCAAATTTTTACCGAAAAAGGAGAGAATATTCCCATATTTTATTTGTTGAACATGGTAAGATTTCTCATCTTTTAACACTTTCTAATTCAGTTGTTTCTTGGAGATTATGCTGACAACTTGTTTGGGGATCCTTCTGCTCACGCGGCTTTGGCAAATTTCAAGAGTGACCTCGACAAAATAACGGAGAAGATCAACAAGAGAAACGAAGGAATGATCGCTCCATATGTCTGGCTATTGCCTGGTCGTGTCCCAAACAGCATTTCCATCTAGTGCGATGATATACACGCTTATTTCTTTTCAATTTTCAGTGATTTAAGGTTTTGCCAGCTTTCGTTCTTTTCATAATTCAAGATGGCACGTGCACAAGGATAAATTATAACTTTGTAACATGCGCTGCAAGTGTCTAAAATAGCGTAGGGTATTTTCACCAGTCATGTCTATCAGTTGAATTAACCATAATAAATATTCTTAGCAATTTATAGCATTGTGTTGTATCTTGCGAAAAAATGTACTGGCTATTTCATGATAATTATGCTGATATTAATTATATTTATGGGTAGGAAGCTGCTAAACGAAACCACACGATATGGAATTGGCATTCAGTTGGCCACTCAGTAGTACAGCACACTGCCCTAGCATTTTATAAGCGTTTTGTCGACGTTTTGGCGACGTCTAGCCCGTAGCCCGTTCAACCTCGCACCCAGCGGCAAATTTTCAACCCAAGACATCAGCAGCTATTTTGGTCATTGTTTCAGACATCGAACTTTCATGTGCTGAATCTAATACCAATAAACTAAACTCTTTGTTCCACTCATTTACATCGGCACATGAAAAGTTTGACGTCGTCGAAAACAAATCTTAGTCGCGATTGGGTACTGGATTTTTCTAATCAATAACCATGATAGTAATCAAATTAGGGAAAGGAAACCTTCAAAAATTCCAAAAAGAATTTTCAATGACCAAAATGAAAAATATGCTAGCTGTTGCTTGTTCTGGTGTATTCAGAAATACGATTTTCCGTCGTCAAGTGCGTGTTGAAATGTTGTTAATACTAAGGTTTTAGGAAAGTTAACCATCTTTGTCACAAACAATAATGAGGAATTTAAGGATTGCTATTAGTGTATTAGAAAAAACAACACAAGACATACGTGACTATATTTTTAAATAAAGGATGACCAACATAGGTAATGAGTTATATTTCTATTCTAATGAGTTTCCAAAACATCTCCTCTAATATATAATGCTGATATAACTCAATGCCAACACGGAAAATTTGGTACCGCTTTTCCGTTAAAGTCAGATAACCCAGACAGCCGAACGATTTTTTTCAAATACGTCTAACAAAGCGACCAAATATGATCCGTGTTGATTTTCATGAAATTCTTTTTTACAATGTCTTTAAAGGTGGGTGACAGGCGAGTGCGCATATTTTTCTGTGCATGACAATTGGTGCGCCACTCCTGAAGTGGTTTGGCCGTTGCAATATTGACGCACTGTTAAAGCCGCACCCGCGTACATGTTTTTCTGATTTGTCGCAACAATGAGTGTAGGCCATAGGTGAAGACAGTGTATAGCATTGTGTATGAGCACAGAAATACAAACGTACGGAAATAACAAGTAACATTTATGTTGAAGTATCATTTGTGCTCCTGCCGCAATAGCAGAGAAACGAAACTGCCTACACGCTTTATACACGTATCGTGTTTTTAAAGGATAAAAATTAATGCAATATGTGCTTTGTAATATAAACACCGCGGAAAAACATCTGCGCATGCGCTTGTTGATAGTCCTGCGCGGAGGCGCGCGATTCCTTCCATGCAGTCAATTTCGAATCTAAAAAATGGTGGTTGATCCAGTTTGTGACAGTTCTTTTGTGTGATTTTGTGAAAGATTGAAAGCTATCACTCGGGAGACGAAAGAAGATCTATATTGTCTTTAAACACGTACGTGTTTTTTCCTATAATGTTTACAATTGATAAATCATACGCGATTGATATTTAAAATGTTAACGATTGTCGTCGAATTTTACATATCAAAATTTATTATTTTACAATGTTTCGTATATACAGTTTCATGATTAGCCGCGGGAAATCATGAAAGATATTTAACATATGTTATAGTGCATAAATTTACTGTCTGGCTGATTTTAGCCTTTACCCAAACTAGGAGATTATCGAAGGATCCCTTGGGTGCCTTTGCAATAATTGCTCCTTTATTCTTCTATGCGCTGGCATGGCTGTCTACAACGATGATGTCGTTGTCTTGTATAACGAATGTGACAGTTTTCCGCGAAGAATCCCAAAAGCAGCAGAACCACAATTGGTGTCGAAATAGCTTCTGAGCTGGTCCGATTGATAATCAGCATCATTTTCTCGAACAAAACAAACTGTAAACTCCTCATTTATATGCACATTACCAATGCTTAAGGCAATAACAGGTACTGCTTTTTGAACACAAAGAAATTTTTCCACAGGAGCAAAGCTAGCATGTATGCATGGAACTATTATTGTTATCCAGTGAGCTGATAATAATTGTGTTGGGCTGAGTTCAGGAAAAGCTTGATCCTTGTAATAAGATTTAGCTATAACAATTATATCAGGGTACATGCGTTGCTCCACCATCACCCATTAATTGTGCTCTGTGAAAGATGAATGGGCAAGTTCCAAATTGTTAGAACACCAATAGCTAAAGGTTTGACCTCAATGTTGCTTACTTGTGGCACTGATATGCCTACTGTAGTTGGTATAG
The DNA here is from genome assembly GCA_963855995.1 of Muricea muricata. NCBI lineage: Eukaryota > Metazoa > Cnidaria > Anthozoa > Malacalcyonacea > Plexauridae > Muricea > Muricea muricata. Next base: position 3,169,057 of record OY979716.1, read on the forward strand.
GGGTTTTGTCTTGTGGTGATAGTTCAACATTGTTTATTGGGAGGAGACGAGACTTCCTCTTCTTGTGACCACGTTCTTTGCAGAAAGAACATCGATTTTGTTTGATTAGCTGTGCCGGGGATTTCTGCTGCTGCTTGATGGGTTGGTTTATGAGGAATACTTATTTGGGAAATTTCTGTCTCAGACAACTCAGTTTCAACATATTCTTTCCACTCATCTGACCTGTAGTAGGAATAATCCCTGTTGCTTGAAATGATGAAAGGTTGATCATCATCCTCAAAGGTATCATTGTTGATGGATGGTTGTTCAGCACATTTAGAATCAAGCAGACTTTCATTAAAACTTTCTGACAACTTTTTGATCTCCATAGAGAGAGGTACTTTACACAACTGGCATTCATTTTTGTTTTCTTTTAAGCAAGTTACATGGCAGGCATGAAAGCATCCAAGTCTAGCAACATTGTTCAGATTTTCATTTCTGCATGTTGAACATCACATATCGTATGCTGACTAGGCTGAATCTTTTTATTAAATTTGTTGTGTGTGCACTGCACGAAAAAAGGCGTATTCTAAGCTATTCACATGCAAATACGGGTGTAAATAAAACGCATATTCTAAGGAGTATTCTGCTTTAGAATATGGCCGTGAATACGACAGAGTATTACCTGGTATTGCAAACAGGGAATATGGGATGAATATTATCCATATTCTATGCTGTATTCACATTACGAATATTGTTACTGAGAGCATTGGTGCTTCCACAAATATATCTTAAAGTGCCTCTTGCACAATTTTTTTTTCGTCTTATCGGATCCACTATGTATTTATAGTGGTTGAGTGAAAAAATTTTTGATTTTGAATAATGTGAGTGGTTTTTATGGCCTGTTAAATATAGCATCTTCTGGCCCACTTCCGCGCAACTAGGAGGCTGGTTCTAGCACGCTTTTCTGACGTCACGCAAGGTAGTCGATGTGTTGTTCATAATTGTTTATGACCGTAGACTTTCGGCACGTGGAGGTCTGTATTTACTAAAAGAAAACATTTCAAACAACAAATAAACGCTAGAAAGCAAAAATGTCTAGCAGTGAATCGGATAATTCTGATATAAGCTATGAATCTGATGACTCGGACGTAAACTTCATTCCCGAATATGTCATAGAAGATGCAGAATTAAATGATGGAAATCGTCCGTATTCTATTGCGCCAGAGCTCGAAGAAGATGGTTGTTCGGGCATTGCATATGCCGACGAACCTTTAGCCGACGAAGCTTGGTTGGAAGAATACCGCAAAGAAGAACAGGAGCGATTGGCTGCAGAAGAAAAACTCGGCAACAGATTTAATGGTTCTACAGACATAAAAGAATGGTGAGGAACTTGTGTTGTTATTTTTATACTTTAAAACATACCTGTAATTAAATGTTAAGACTTTCCTACATGGCTTAGTATTAAAATGTTTTCTTTTATAATCTTATTGAAGGTGTAAATGTGGTAATTGTAGTGTAGCACTAATTCGTAATAGCTACGAGTGCTATTGTTGTTCTGAGTTGGAAAACTGTGTTGAAGCAATGCAGAACGAAGAGGTGATTGAAGACATGAAGGCCGTTGGTATTACAGATGCTAAATGCATAACGCAACACCCTGGTTTCAACTGCTTTTGTTTACAAAAGTGGAGTTTAAAGATGTCTGCAGATGGCTATGAAACGAAAAGTAACGCCAGATATCGCCAACTGGAGGGAGAGAACAGGTTGGGAAAAAAATGTTGCCCAATTACTTGTGAGATGATTAAAAACAAATAAATATACTTAGATGTGATGGTAAAAACCAAAATCACATTGCATTGGCAGCTAATAAATTGTTGTCTGATTATTCTAGATTTCTTCGCAGTGTATCGTATAGAGGATTTACAAGGATGGTTCATCAATTCCTCGGCAATAAAAGGATACCTCTGCCTGCATGTGCATACATGGCCATCAGAAAAACATTTCCTGTCACTGAAAAAGAAGCATTTACTGGCTATGTTCATGAATCTGACTGAAAACATAAATGTCACCTTTTGCATGCTTCCAAATTATTTATTGAAGGGACTGTATTGTCAATATGAAGTGATTTTCTAACTGTTGTCTGTTCACAAAAGGCTTGGGCTGCTAGTGAACTTACTGTAATACACTGTTTATATGTTGTGTAGTTTTCACAGACTATTGCCAGAGGGTTATGTCAGTGATTTTCGGAGATTTATATGTATCTGTGTACATAATGTATATATGACATCAGACTCGGACTGGCCCCAATTAAGGGGCCTTGCCATTTTTGCACTGAGATGAGCTCTGAAATTTTTTGCTGTCCTGAATGTTTTAGGTGAAGATTTTATGGTATTCTGGAGAGAGCATGATGAATTATTTAACCGCTTCCCTGAAGAGTTCAAAAGTTCCAAATCATTCCCATCCGGTCCCTTCTATTGAATGTTTACAAATACGAAAATTAAACAACAATTGTCAAGGGCCCATTTGATGTCCCAGTAGGGGCCCATGTGCCATGGCACAGTGGCACATAGGCAAGTCCGAGCCTGTATGACATACACATATAACCTGTCATAGGTAACCCCCCCCCCATAACCTGAATACTATGTTCAAGGAATGTGGACAATTTATTATATTATATGTTACAAAGGTTGTATTTTTTTGGTCTATGATATTGTTGGCAATACTATGTACATATAACTCTTAGCATTTGCATAAAAATTTGCTATGCAATTTTCCACCAGGCTCCTTGCTTTATTTGTTTTTCGGACAATCTTTGACATATTTGTGTCCTTTCATGGGATTCCTACATAATGTGCAGCATGGAATAGTCTTTTCTTTAGATTTTTCATTTGTCTTTTTTGCCTGTTTCTCCTGTGCAAGGACTTGTGAAACTGTAAAAATAAGCAGGCAATGTATTAGAAACTGTTATGAAGCTACCTGAATATGCAATAGCTTTAATGGCTTTTATTTTATTTCAACAGTCTGGCAGTACCCCACTATGAGCATGAAGAAAATCATCTTGAATTGGAATAAAATACTGCACGATGATGCAACATAAATTAGTACTGTAAATTGGCAAGCATGGGTATGACACTGCACAAATGGCAGGAAATGTATGAAATAAATACCTGGTGTGGTTGGTAGGACATCCAGGATAACCATTTCACGTCTGTCCGCTCTTTTCTTCAGTGCCTCTGCCTTTGTCTGCTTTTCAAACATTGATCCATTGGCTTTGGAGACAGCTCTTTAAGCTTCAATGCAGCATCTTTGAGTGATTCTTTATTTGACTTTGTGTATGTGTCAAAAATCTCCTGTACATATGCTGCAAATACAAAATAAAAAATACAAGAAATCAAAACAAATAAACAATTTACCCTCTAAAATTATTATATACAAATGAAAAAAGTAAATGCATCTGTAATCTATGTACATGCTGCAGGTGGTACTTACAAAAGTTTTGTGCAATTTTGATATTTCTAATTGTTGCTTCACCGTTCTTGAACTTTGGATAAGTTAATTTAATCCGCTCGGTATTGTCTGCTTTTTTCATCTGGGTGTCACGTTGAAGGTTGTTATTAAAATGCAAGACAGCAAGAATATGCCTGGGACACAAAAAATAATATCTTTGGTATGATGAAATCGGAAATAAAGTTACTGGTACCATGATCAGTTAAATTTCAGTAACTAACCATTACTAGTCAATGTCTAAATCTCCCCCCTTTTTTTACTGACTTACAAGGCAATCTTCTCTAAAAATTGATTTTATCAATTAGCTTTATACCTGCAATATTGTCCAGTATACGAATATGCAATCATTTTTGGTGCAAATTGATTCAGGACACTATGAAAGCCCTCCAGACAACTTGTTTGTTCCAATGGAGAAGCCTGCTTGATTCCTTTCACCAGTCTTGGGTTTGCTAATGCAGCAGAGACTTTCTCATAAAGTTGTGAATCTTAAAATAAAATGATCATCTCTAGTTCAAAGGTAGAATATGCAGAATGTTGCTTGTAAATGGGAAATAGGCTTCGCCAACCATTTTTTCATACCTTAACATGCTAGCAATTCTGGGCTGACTATGGAGTGACTATAATTTGTACATACCTCTTGTGGGCCATTTTCTAGCTGGAATCTCACTGCCATGGCCACACTTGTTGAACAGAGGATCACTGTGACCAGAATGCATGTTTACAATATGGCCCAAAAAAGACTTGAATTTAGCCCAAATCACCAGTCCATTGCCACTAAATGTTGATGTTGCACTCCACTGTAGGTGATTTGCACATGGTTTGATCCACTCGTTCAAAGATTCACAGCCTTTTTCCTTCGCTATTTTTGAAAGCACCTTCTGTATTTCTGGAAAGATAGATCATGAACTGATGTCACAAAATTTATCCAGTTATATACCCTGACTAACCAGGGTAGATGGCGTAGGTGGGACATCCTCATTCCAAGAAGGCAATACCCTGACTATGGTGAACAGATATTGAATCATATAGATGTATAATGTGCTATCATTATTACAGTACATGCTAAATTCATATACCACAGTATATCTACACATACTATGATGGCATCGCTGTAACCAACTATGTTGCCCAGTGGAGATACATTAAAATGAAATTGTACTTACTTTTCTTCAAGTGCCAGAGATCAAAGTAATGTGTTACATTCTTTAACACAGTTCTCATGTGTTTAGCAATTGATGCATGTCTGTCTGAGATGAATGTGGTAATGGTTAGCCCTTGCTTTTTCAAATAATCCATACAGGACTTAAATGACAGGAATTCCATTGCTGGACTGCTTCCTGCCTGGTTTCTCTATAATACAAAACACAAATACCATTCATCAGAACATATTATAAAAATAATCGCTAATCTAATAAGATGGAAAAAAAGGCCTGGTTATAACATCAATATACCAAGGTGTCTCTTAATTTCCCTAAAGATCCACTATTGACACTCATTAAAATGCAATAACTATGCATGCAAACATTCAAAAAAAATAAGTATTTAGTATTTTTACAATACCTGCACAAGATCAAAGCGTATGATTTTGGCCAAGGTACAACAGAACATTGAATAAGCACAGAACTTAGCAGAGTGCCCCATGCTGTCGTGGCGACCATCTCCTGCCATTACCACACCTCCTTTGACTTCTTTGGCTTTTTCCATTAACATGCTCTTGTATGTCTTCCAATGTAGGTAGATGGTTGGAAACAGCTTGGTCTAAAATAATAAAATGCAATTCAACTTCATAATGTAATTTTCTATATAGTACAGTACATTATTTGATAACTGTTTAGGAAATACAGTATTTACAAACCCTTTGATAACAAAAGTATGTACTCAAAGACACACAACCAAGGCCCATATTTAAAAACATTTGCCTAACTTTGGAAAAGGAACCACCACTGAGTAGAGTAGCCATACATATGAGAAAATTCCCACCAGAAATCTTGGTTCCAGGCACCATAGGTTGACTATGCCATGTTGTTGTTTTCTGTGGGCACTTGGGGTTGCTGCATGTAGTCGTAACTACAGCTTTTGAACCAACTTCTCTTGTTTCCACTACAGGACTGTCAGCTTTGCAAGAATGACAGAAACGGAACAACAAAAGCAGCTGGGACAGAAATACAATGTGCTTTGGTATTGTCCTCAGGTTCTTATCATCCATTGTCAGTAACCTATAATAAGTACATATTAAATAGCATATCAATTCAAAAATAACTGAGAGTACATCACCCCTTTCTCTACATTTTATAACCAGAATAGGCTTGTGCATTATGAAAATCCTTCTCCATCTAGAGAGCTGAGAGTCTTGTTTGTTGGATAAGTACTGTTCTTTTTGCATTGACCATCTCTAATAATCAATTGCAAATTACAAATAGCTTACTCTGATTCTTCATCCGACTCATCACTCATGGATTCTGAACTATCATAGTCAGCTTCCATGTCATGCTGAGGTTTATACACATCATCACTTTCATCCATTGATTCATCTTCTGATTCACTCTCAATCTCACTCATATCTTCCATTTCTACCATTTCATTGCTACATGATGGGAGTTCATCAGCAGTTGATGGTTGGTCAAGCTTATCCACTACACAAGCAAGACAAATAATTCCGGTTACTAATCACAATTGTTTATGTCCCATATGTCCCACCATCCTACATGTACTAACATTTCAACTGTCACATCACACATGGTACTTACCCTTTCGCTTCATTTGCTTTATTTTGTTTTTGTTATTTTTGACATTTGCTTGCAGGCTTATCACTTGGTTCCTCAACCTGCGGTTACTTTCCACTAACTTGTCATATTCCTCAGCTTTTTTGTTCTGTTCCATAGGTATGTTGTCATCCTCTATGGTTGGTACCTAAGGAAATATTACATTTTAAATCATTCTATCTTTCAAAGCTAAAATCTTACCAGCCCGCTTTTATTTACTCCACCTCACTTTTGCCAAGATAGTGAGTTTAGAGCATAAACCAGAGCAATTTACAAATCATAATTAGTCGAATACATTGAATGAACCTACAATGACTTGCGCGCTCATAATAGGATCTTCAATTTCAGATGATTTCCTTTTCACACTTATATATATACATATATATATATATATATATATATATATATATATATATATATATATATATATATATATATATATATATATATATATATATATATATATATATATATATATATATATATATATATATATATATATATATATATATATATATATATATATAGATATCAACGGAATAAAAACCATATGATCAGAGTGCTCAATACCGAAGTAGAGCGGAATAGTAAGATAAAGACAAACTTGGTTTACTTCATATATTTAATCACTACAAATTTGTTTCGTATGGCAGGCAAAGCCTGCCACACTCATCAGGTGATAGTCGCGTCTGATGGTAGTGCCTAGGGAATTTGATACTATTTACATGCGGTTCTTGACGTCAATGGAAAGCTAAAATTACAAATCATTAAAATAGTTGCTGAGTAAATGTTTCCTTCTATGTCTACAAGTTGATACAAGTTCATTTCTAGAGTTCAGGGAGCTTAGCTTTGGGTGGCAAATGATTAAGTACTTTTCATGTAAACATAAATTACATTTCTTTGTATGACTGGAGTATCCTCTGCATTTCTTGATAATTTTCCATGACACAGCGAAGTCGATCTTCGAGTCCTTTAATTTCCAAATGTATTTACTTAGGGCAGTTCTGTTCTTGTGTTTTGGATCTCGGAATGAATTTGTGTGGTTGTTGTACCTCGTTTTAAACGCGCCTTCGGTTATACCCACGTACGTCTGCTCTTCTTGGTTATCAATTCTTTTTACCGTTGCTTGATAAACAACTCCATTGGTTTGGCATTTCCCTGGCAGTGGGCAGGTATCTTTGTTACGGCAGTTGCAGTTGTCCACGGAGGTTGTGTTGGGCTGGGTTTCGGTGAGCAGGCGCTTGTTGTGGGAAGATATAATGGTAGCGACGTTTGGCATGCAGCTGTAGCTGAGTTTCAGTGTGTTCCTGTTGCATATTTTCCGTAAGGGGTGACTAGGTGGGAAACATTTGTCAATGATCCTTAGGAACTTGCTGCCAATATTTGTAGAAACACTGGCATTGTAGGGGGGATTGAACCACGTGACATTTCTGGTCCTCGGTCGTTTGGGTTTGGGTTGATGTGGTTTGTAATTTAGATTGTAGTCGTAACCGCTTCGCTTGAGGGCTTCTTGGTAAGGTGGTATGGCAGAGTCAAAGGCGCTCTTGTCCGAAGAAATGTTGGAAAGTCTCGTGTTGATGTTTTCAGGTATGCTACGGATTATAGGATGAGGGTGGTTACTGTTGCGATGGACATACTGGGGGACGTTACCGGGTTTCATGAATGGTTTGTAGCTTTCAGAAATCAGATCGAGCGTGACATTAAGATAATCAACACGTTTCTTGTTCGCCTCGATTGCTAGTTTCAGGTTGTGCTCACTGAAGGTTGTACAAATGTATTTCTTTATGTTCTCAATCTCTCTCAGTGTTTTGTCGAATGCAGCTAGTCCATCATCTCTGTAAAGGCCAATGTTGTGTCCTAGTTTTGGGGTTAGTTTTGATAGTATGTACGAGCCAACAAGTTCGCAAGTCTCAGCACCATCAAAGCTGCCCATGGTCACATCGAACAACGAATTTGACGTTTTCTTGCACCACGTAGTATTTCCGTTAAAAAGTAGGGAGTTTTTGGCTTTGATTATAATGGATTTTTCTTCGACATCGTCGATCGTCGATTTTTACCCCTCCATATCAGAAGATATACTCGACGAAGATATACTCGACGATGATATCCTCCATATCATCGTCGATTTTTACCCCTCCATATCAGAAGATCTCCTTACCGAAGCCCTCGAATTCGGATCACAGTATGATCATATAACCGACGAAGAAAAATCCATTATAATCAAAGCCAAAAACTCCCTACTTTTTAACGGAAATACTACGTGGTGCAAGAAAACGTCAAATTCGTTGTTCGATGTGACCATGGGCAGCTTTGATGGTGCTGAGACTTGCGAACTTGTTGGCTCGTACATACTATCAAAACTAACCCCAAAACTAGGACACAACATTGGCCTTTACAGAGATGATGGACTAGCTGCATTCGACAAAACACCGAGAGAGATTGAGAACATAAAGAAATACATTTGTACAACCTTCAGTGAGCACAACCTGAACTAGCAATCGAGGCGAACAAGAAACGTGTTGATTATCTTGATGTCACGCTCGATCTGATTTCTGAAAGCTACAAACCATTCATGAAACCCGGTAACGTCCCCCAGTATGTCCATCGCAACAGTAACCACCCTCCTCCTATAATCCGTAGCATACCTGAAAACATCAACACGAGACTTTCCAACATTCGTCCAACAATCGTCCAACAATCGACGATGATATGTCCAACATCGTCCAACAATCGACGATGATATGGAGGATATCATCGTGGAGGATATCATCGTCGAGTAAATCTTCTGATATGGAGGGGTAAAAATCGACGATCGACGATGTCGAAGAAAAATCCATTATAATCAAAGCCAAAAACTCCCTACTTTTTAACGGAAATACTACGTGGTGCAAGAAAACGTCAAATTCGTTGTTCGATGTGACCATGGGCAGCTTTGATCGTGCTGAGACTTGCGAACTTGTTGGCTCGTACATACTATCAAAACTAACCCCAAAACTAGGACACAACATTGGCCTTTACAGAGATGATGGACTAGCTGCATTCGACAAAACACCGAGAGAGATTGAGAACATAAAGAAATACATTTGTACAACCTTCAGTGAGCACAACCTGAAACTAGCAATCGAGGCGAACAAGAAACGTGTTGATTATCTTGATGTCACGCTCGATCTGATTTCTGAAAGCTACAAACCATTCATGAAACCCGGTAACGTCCCCCAGTATGTCCATCGCAACAGTAACCACCCTCCTCCTATAATCCGTAGCATACCTGAAAACATCAACACGAGACTTTCCAACATTTCTTCGGACAAGAGCGCCTTTGACTCTGCCATACCACCTTACCAAGAAGCCCTCAAGCGAAGCGGTTACGACTACAATCTAAATTACAAACCACATCAACCCAAACCCAAACGACCGAGGACCAGAAATGTCACGTGGTTCAATCCCCCCTACAATGCCAGTGTTTCTACAAATATTGGCAGCAAGTTCCTAAGGATCATTGACAAATGTTTCCCACCTAGTCACCCCTTACGGAAAATATGCAACAGGAACACACTGAAACTCAGCTACAGCTGCATGCCAAACGTCGCTACCATTATATCTTCCCACAACAAGCGCCTGCTCACCGAAACCCAGCCCAACACAACCTCCGTGGACAACTGCAACTGCCGTAACAAAGATACCTGCCCACTGCCAGGGAAATGCCAAACCAATGGAGTTGTTTATCAAGCAACGGTAAAAAGAATTGATAACCAAGAAGAGCAGACGTACGTGGGTATAACCGAAGGCGCGTTTAAAACGAGGTACAACAACCACACAAATTCATTCCGAGATCCAAAACACAAGAACAGAACTGCCTTAAGTAAATACATTTGGAAATTAAAGGACTCGAAGATCGACTTCGCTGTGTCATGGAAAATTATCAAGAAATGCAGAGGATACTCCAGTCATACAAAGAAATGTAATTTATGTTTACATGAAAAGTACTTAATCATTTGCCACCCAAAGCTAAGCTCCCTGAACTCTAGAAATGAACTTGTATCAACTTGTAGACATAGAAGGAAACATTTACTCAGCAACTATTTTAATGATTTGTAATTTTAGCTTTCCATTGACGTCAAGAACCGCATGTAAATAGTATCAAATTCCCTAGGCACTACCATCAGACGCGACTATCACCTGATGAGTGTGGCAGGCTTTGCCTGCCATACGAAACAAATTTGTAGTGATTAAATATATGAAGTAAACCAAGTTTGTCTTTATCTTACTATATATATATATATATATATATATATATATATATATATATATATATATATATATATATATATATATATATATATATATATATATATATATATATATGTATATATATATATATATATATATATATATATATATATATATATATATATATATATATATATATATATAAATGAATGAATGAATTAAAGAAATACTTTTTCTGTCGTGCTTAGGCGATCATCAGGCAACTGACAGATAATATTTTATTATTCACAATAAGTTTGGCTATAGTTAGTGGTTTAAAGTTACATGTCGGCAAGTGTTAAATAAATCTGAGCGTTTATTAAGCAGTTTCTTCCGGCTTATCAAGATTAAAAGTTTTTCTTCTAAGCACAGGTAACATTTTTTTTGAATTGACGGGAGTTTTAAATTGTTTGAATATTCCTCATTTGACCTCATAGCTTCTACCATTTCCTTTTGTCTGCTATATGTGCTTTGATAATTCTGTTTCATTTCTGTATTTGATGTTGTTAATGGATTTTCACATCGTTAAAGATGGCGGGTAACCCTGCAGTACCGAGCTCGGTCAATCACACAAATTTTATCGTGAATAATATCGATTTGAAATCGATTAATTTATTAAATGACCAAGCTTATTTAATTTACGACGGCACTCGTATTAAATGGCAGCATAATCTTCGTTCATTGAAGAATTTTGTCGAAAATAAATGTTGCTGGATTGATCGGGAAATAGAAATCGCCTGGCGGCACGGCAAAGCAATTTAGAGATTCAAATTTCGATTTCGTTATGACTTGGTACCCTGGAAAACATAACTCCCTGATATTTCACGGTAAAGAAGGCGAATTACTGAAGAAATTGTTGCTGGATATTTTACAAACAAACACAGCAGATCAAGCAGGTACGGTTACGGATGAAAACATATCGCTTGAAGATGAACAGTTGTTACGAGATTGCACTAAGGGCGGCAAATCTTTGTTAGATAGCCAGAATTGTAACTGCAAACTTAATAGTAAGGCTCCAAGAGATATTAAATCAGAGGTAGCGACTTTGCCAAGTCAAATGGAATCGACTAATAGAATAATAGATTCTATAAATGCAATCATTGAATCCATGGGCGCTATCCTTATATCCTCAAGCTCAGAAAGTGGCCGTATACCTTACGATGTTAGACTTGAAACGTTTCTCGGGGAGTTTTCTGTGATTCTCAAGAAAAAGAATATGATTATTACAACTGTTCAGGGGAAGTTAACAGAAGTTGAAAGCGAACGAGATTCGTTAAAATTAGCATCTCAAAATCTTGCTCATAATACATCAGCTAAACCAGCAGTTAATGAGAATATTAAACAAGCGAATTACCATAGCTATGAAAATGCTAATTTAGAGATAGGCACACAAGGCGTGGGTGACCTAAATAAAGACAACAATAGTCAAACAGACAGTTTCAGAGATGAATTTCCCACGCCTTCCAATCTTGATTCTGCTGTCGCTGATGCACCCGCCAAGGCTAAGCAAGTTCATCCCATAAAAAGCAAGAAAAATTCTTCTGGGATACAGCAATCACGAAACAGACCTCCTTTCATCCTTCGCCGACCGACCAAAGATTGGTCAAACCACTTAGATCTTGTTCATTTAAAAACCACCAATCCCCCTTTCAAGGATCATTTTTCAACATGTACCACTTCCCGTGTAAAACAGACCAGACCACGTAGAGAGAGTGGCTATCGTAATAATGTAAATAGCGCTGTCAATGGGGAAAATAGGGGTTTTCGCCAGCAGCCGAAGAGGAGAGACAAAATCAAATGGTACAGGTATTACTACTAAATGACCGTAGGCCAATTAGTCCCTCTGAATTAACCCATAATATACCAGTCAGAATCACTACCCGACCCCGAAGAGATGTTGATAATTCGACGAAAATTAACAATACATGTTTATCTAGAATACCTTTAATCCGGTTAACCCCTACTAATCAACGTGGAAGTCTAACTAAAGTACCCAGAATATGTGTATCAAACGTAAGGTCTTTCGCGCCCAAAATTGACGAGGTTTCCGAATTTTTGCTACGCCATCAGATTGACTTAGCATTTATAACTGAGACCTGGCTGAAGGAATCAATAGATGACAGCGTTATTAGTATCTCTGGATATTGTGTTTTCCGTCGGGATAGGAAAACCGATTGTCATGGGGGCGTTTGTATTTACATAAATACTGAGCGACTAAATAATTTCACTGTTCTTGACAAACTCAACTGTTGCGAACAGCATGAAGTTTTGTGGCTGCGCATTAGACCCAACAGTCTTCCTCGGAGCATTCCAAGTATTGTGGTTGGCATCTTGTATTACCCGCCAGGAGGAGATGATAAATTAATTTGTGATCATTTGTTCCAAACACTTTCCTCGATTGAATCAAATTATCCTAATAGCGGCATAATATTGGCTGGGGACTTCAATCGTCTAAACATTGGTAGGATATTGAAACAATTTTTGTCTCAAACCATTAGTTAAAGTTCCGACGAGAAACGATGCTATTTTAGACTTAGTGTTGACCAACCTGCACGATCATTATTGTTCGCCAGAATCCTTACCCCCTTTTGGACTCTCTGATCATAATACTTTAATTGTCCAACCATTAAACAAGACTCACACTTCCAATAAAACGATTATTAGAATGAAGCGTGATCATCGACCATCTCGCAGAGCTGAATTTGGTAGGTACTTATGTTCAATAGATTGGTCTTCAATAAATTCTGATCAGAATAGCTGCGAAGGAATGTGGAAATTTTTTTATGATGTGATTTTTGCTGGCCTTGACCTTCTTATGCCAATCAAAGAAATTAAGGTCTCCACGACAGACGCACCATGGATGAACGATAGATTGAAATTGCTTATCAAGAAAAGGCAACAAGCTTTTGTTACTTATGGATCTAAATCGACTATATTCAAACAATATAGAAATTTGGTCAACAAGGAGCGAAAATCGTGTAGAGCAAAGTACTACAAACTAAACATCGACAGGTTAAAAGAATACAACCCGAAGCATTGGTGGAACGAAGTTAAACGTATCTCTAATTTTAGTAATAAACAAGATCCAATAAGTCTAACAAACGTCGAATCCTTTTCTAACCTTACAAAGATAGAACAAGCAAATGAAATTAATAAAGCATTTCTTGGAACTCTGGAAGAATACAGATTGCAATGTTCGTTGCCACGTTTGTCGTTGACAGAAACATCAATTTACACAGAAGTTTCCGAAATAAGAGTGCAAAATGTTGTATCAAAGCTTCCAACTAATAGAGCAAGAGGGCCAGATAAATTACCCAATTGGGTATCAAAGGAATACTCGTATGTTCTTGCCCTACCAATCACATTAATTCTAAACTCTTCGTATCGAGAACAACGCGTGCCTATCGATTGGAAAATGGCCAATATTACGCCGTTACCTAAGACGAAAATCGTAAAAGACCCGAAAAAAGATTTAAGACCAATTTCACTTACTGCTAGCATTTCTAAGGTTGCTGAGGAATTTATCGTTGTAGATTATATTAAACCAGCGGTACTGAAAGCCATTGATTCAAACCAATATGGTGCAATTCCCCAAAGTTCTACCACCATTGCTTTAATTAGCATGATTCATCGTTGGTCTACAGCCAGTGATGGTAACGGCGCTGTCATAAGATCAATACTTTTCGATTATCGTAAGGCATTTGACTTTATTGATCATTCTGTATTGTTTCGAAAGTTATCAGAATTGGAGATTCCTCATAGCGTCATTAACTGGATATCCGACTTTTTAACAAATCGATACCAACGTGTCAAATTGGCAGATACCTGCTACTCAGAGTGGGGTCCTATTCCATCTGGTGTCCCCCAAGGCTCAAAACTAGGTCCTTGGCTATTCATTTTATTGATAAATGACCTTGAAGTAACACAAGCAGATTTTTGGAAGTATATTGATGATTCAACAGCTTCAGAAATTGTACCGAAACATTCTATTAGTAACGCCCAGAATATTGCAGATTCGGTGTCTATGTGGTCTGTTGAAAACAGAATGCAGCTTAATCCCGATAAGTGTAAGGAGTTGAGAATCTCGTTTAACGCAAAATCAAGATCCTTCGACCCAATAGCAGTTAATGGGAAAGAGTTGGAAGTTGTTACGAATTTTAAACTTTTAGGTCTTAATATTAACAATAAATTGACGTGGAATCATCACATAGACGATGTTGTTAAAAAGGTCAATAAAAGACTTTATTTCCTGAAGCAGTTAAAGCGTGCGAAAGTTCCGTGCAAAAGTTTGGCAACATTTTATACCTCGTGTATCAGATCAGTTATTGACTATGCTATCCCGGTGTTTTATCATTCATTGCCTCAATATTTGCAAAATGATATGAAGCGCCTGGAGAAACGAGCTATGGCCATAATTTTGCCTACAGAAAGTTATTCCAATACATTAAATATTCTTGGCATTTCATCATTGAAAGACCATCACGAACAACTTTGTGCAAAGTTATTTCAATCTGTTGTGTCTGATACAAATCATAAAATCCATGATCTTTTACCGGACAGGAATCAACCTAGTTATAATTTGAGGCAAGAAAGGACCTTTAACATACCTATGACTCACACAAATAGAGTTAAAAACTCCTTTATATATGCGATGTGTAACAAACATAATCTTAGTTAATATTGTTCATTCTTAGAGTTTTTAGATACAATTCAACTTTCTTTTGTAAGTATTTTTGTAAGTATTTACACTATATAAGTAGAATTTATTGTAATATACGTAATTCAGCCTTTGGCTGCGAGGTAAACTTAAATATATACATACATGCATACATACATTTGCAGTGGTTTCTGTAGCGTGTCTTGAAATCATTGGACGTTACACCTATGTATGTCTTTGTATCGTTGTTGTCAGTTGTCGTTATGTCGGCTTTGTAAACAACATTTGTTTGTAGGCATTTGCCTTCGATGGGACATTGCCTGTTCTGTCTGCAGTTGCAGTCTCGCGTTTCGTTTGTTTTGTTTTGTCTGTCTTGGTTTTTAAGTATGGTTTTGTTGTGTCGTGAAATAAATGTTCGCATGTTTTCATTGCAGCTGTATAGCTAACGCGTACTGTATGTCTGTTAAAAAGCTTGTTGAGTTTATTGTTAGGAGGAAAGTGCTTGTCGTTCAGTTGTAAAAAGTTCTGCGCTAAATTTGTCTTGACGTTTTTGCTGTAACGTGGCTTGTACCAAAGGACGTTAGGTTGTCTGTTGCGTCGTTTTCTAGTGTTGTTTTGTTGTTCGTATTCAAGCTAATTCACACTAATTCACTATTCACACTAATACTCTTTAGTCCTTTAGATTTCGGTAATTTGCTCGCAAATTGTAGGGTCAACATCGCGTACAATTAGAGGGAAAGACTGTATAATTATGTGCTTTCTTCTGTATGTTGGGCTTCTTAACATGACATCGCATCCCCTTGATTGCCTAAAAAAGTCCCGACCCTGGAACTCGATTCGCAACACGTTAGGGTAAAATACTCGTCCAACTAGTGGCTTTAGACTTCTCGATTGAGCTAGCTGGTCTTGTATTAGTTTAGTTTTTATGTAATAATTATGATGTTATCTTTAAAACCTTCAGCCCGTAGCACTTCAGAGACACTTAATAGTCAACCTTTCATTGAAATCCTACGAAAATATTTTTGGTCACAACTAGACTGTTCTTGGTTTGCAATCAATCTCTCGGGATGCGGCAGACAATGTTGGCCATCTGCGCCGACAGGACCCAACAATGGTACTAATAACATATTCGCCTGCGTTATACCCCGAACATGGCCGCCATGACGTTACATGCAAACCATCAATTTAGGTCATAGAAATAAATACAAATTTTATTAAACGACGCCCTATGCTCATGTTACGTTTGCTCGTTCTGGTAACTCTGGTAACTCGTTCTGGTCACTCTGCTCTATGCTCATGTTACGTTTTCTCGTTCTCTTCACTCTGGTAACTCTGATAACTCGTTCTGGTAACTTTGGTAACTCGTTCTGGTCACTCTGCCCTATGCCCATGTTACGTTTGCTCGTTCTCGGCATATTCATATTTAATATATGCAAAACAATCAGGTCTAACTGTTTTGCAAAAATCAAGCTCGCACACGTGCATATTGCTCGTTCTCGTTGAATTGTGCCCGTACATTGTGTAAATCTTAGGTGTTGTTGATTGTCCTTTTTGTAAGTTTGGTCTGAGTTAGGGGTCATTTCTTGAATCAATTTAGTGGAAAGTTGTTCGTATATAGACACATAAATTTAAGTGTACTGTTGATTTCTGCAGCTGATAGCAACGTTCTCAACCAAGCTTTGTGAGCTCTGTACATAAGTGACCTGATTCATTCGATATTTGAAAGACCAGGTCGTAAAACTAGAGAAGTAAAAAGTGAACTAGTCTGTGTGAGTGTTTTTACGAACGATTGTTGCATCATCAGCGGTAAGTTTGATATCCAGATAATGAACGTCTGGGTGATAGCTTCACAACTTGTCTAATATTAAATTAATGGCTGAAACTACATGCCACAATGACATATTTTCGTATATTGCGCATGACTGAACCTGTTGAGGTAACTCAGCACTTCCGCTAGGCGAACTCCCGAGTTTGCGGGCGTGTGCCCGGGTTTAGGGATGGTACGATCAACAAACGTGTTTTGATCTTGGATTTGATATTTAGTTGTATTTCGCTTCAAAGCCCCACTAAGTAGCACGCTAAAACTGAATTATTCGACATTCGGTAAGATTTTAGAGTGCATTTATGTATTCTGTTGTATATGTAAACATTTGTTGCGTGGAAATTGTAATTTGGATGGTGATTTGTGTGTATAATGTAATGTATAATGTAATGTAGTTTCGACAGCGATGTATATTTACATTTATTAAAATAAAACGACAAATCAGAACAACAATTGATCGTCACATTCGGGTCGATGTCATCACGTAGCTTGTATAGATCGGAAGCACCTTTACAGAACCCTCTACGTAATGTCCTTAATAACTTGAGTGAAAGATGTTTGACAAAAAGCTTTATGATTTCATAAATTGGGAACAAAATTTTCCCAAAAGATAGGAAGACTTTTTTTACTTATGGTGAATAGAAAGTTTGCTCACTGAAATTTGTGTGTATTTGCTTTGTTATTCAAAACGTTTAAATAAAACTACCCAGCCAATACGACAATACCTCAGTTCAATATTTTCCCGTAAAAACCTCGCATTCGTTTAATAAGAAGTTAAGAATCAGATTATAAGGAATGACAATAAGGGCCGGACAAAATATATATGAGTTTCTATTCTCGATGTCTTCATGTATAAAATTGAGCACGTCCACAAGGTACGTAGGAACGCAATAATTATATTACTATGTGTAAGATAAACTATAGATCATACGTCATCTGCGTCACAGTCGTGAGACGCAATTGCTTGATTTTTTAGCAGTGCGTGACTGTGGCGGATCTAGCGTGAGTCAAAATATATTACCACGGCTTATTCTAGGATATATTTACATTTTAAGATACTTTCAAAGCAACTTCATTGGTTAGATTTTATTCTTTTGAAATTCATAACCTATGACTTTGTTATAAAGTTATTTTGAATTTAAAATTGGGCTGCTATAATTCATTTTGACTTACTCTGGATCTGCCACTGTTGCGTGATACGCAACAACGCATAACTACGTCATTTCACTGTTCAATTTCCTGTGCTACGGTATATTTACACCGAGCCCAGCACGGAACGAGGTTATTTTAACAGGTGGTCGTGGTGCTTCCAAAAAGAAAAGATAAAAGAGCAAATATACACGCACTTTGCAAATAAATAAAATTGTCGACGCTTCATTTAAAGGTACTATTACTGATAATTATCAATTTGATTTATCGAGTCAAGGATGCAGTTACGGTCGTTGACTGTCTTTTATATATGGATGAACATGTGATCCAAACAGTTGATTTATTTATATTGTCAGTACAGATAGAATATACATCGGGTTATGCATGGTTCATGGTAGTCTATAATGCGTGGTTGCGCAATCTTGTTTAAAAACTTAAATGAACAAAACAAATGTGTGTAAAATTTAGCTTTGCGAATTGCGATAAAAATTTGTCTTTGTGTCTGCATTTACTAAACAAATCGCTTTTCTTGTTTAAAGAAGCAGTGTTTTGTTTACATAAAATAATTAATTTTTTCAGTATAATGCGGGGCTTTACAAAGCACTTTCCACTTAATAGCGTAATCCAAGTCACGCCCTTTTAGATCCCATATGTGTTTCCTGAGCTCGGTTGCGTTTCTTTTCTCTTTGGATTTAAATGACGCTCTAGTTTGCGAGACGTGCCTTGAAGCTTGTCGCTGTTATGCCGACATACGATTCAGAAGTCTCTCCACAGGTCACGGTCGCCTGGTACACAATGTCGTTGCATAGGCATTCACCATTTAATGGGCAGGTTAAATTCTTAGGGCAGTTGCAGAGGTTTTCATCTTCTGAGTGGGAATTGAGCACATTCATATTATTCCCGTCAATCTTTACTTTCATACTCGGCATACAGTTATAAGAGAGCCTTATGGTGTTCCTGTTCAGGATCTTGTTCAATGTATTGCCAGATGGGAAACATCTTGCTAGTATCTTAAAAAATTCTTTTGATTCCCAATGCAAGTTTCAACGTTACGGTCGTACGGTGGATCAAACCATATAATGTTTCTTCTCCTTCTTCTCTTTTCCACTCTTCTTGACTGGGGTTTAAGGTAATGCAAGTTGAATGCGTACCCACTTCAATGCTTTCTCGTAAGGTGGGGCAGCCTGATCAAAAACTTCTTTGTTAAATGAGATCTCAGATAATCTTTTGTTAAATCCCTCTGGGATGTTCTTGAAAATTGTGGGTGGGTGGTTAGACTCGTCATTCTTTAAATTGACGGGAATAATATCAATTCCAACTCAGAAGATGAAAAACTCTGCAACTGCCCTAAGAATGCAACCTGCCCATTAAATGGTGAATGCCTACGCAACGACATTGTGTACCAGGCGACCGTGACCTGCGGAGAGACTTCTGAATCGTATGTCGGCATAACGGCGACAAGCTTCAAGGCACGTCTCGCAAACCACAGAGCATCATTTAAATCCAAAGAGAAAAGAAACGCGACCGAGCTTAGCAAACATACATGGGATCTAAAAGAGCGTGACTTGTATTACGCTATTAAGTGGAAAGTGCTATGCAATATCTACTTTACAAAGATATTTTAATTTTTTAACAAGTGCTAGGGCATTCAAATGTTAACAATAGGTGATTTCAATAGTTTTTGGGTTTTTTTGGGACACCCTGTAGTGTCATGAATAGTTTTAGCAATTTTAATGATGAGAGTACAATTTACTATGTTAGTAATTTTAATTAGACCAATGTGAATAATTCACATGCGATATTCTTACTCAGACCGCGTAGCTCAGGTGGTAGAGCGTGACGCTAGCAACATCAAGGTCGTGAGTTCGATTCTCACCGCGGTTGAAGTATTTTTTTTCACTTTCTCGGTTGAGACTCATTCACTTGAGAGCACTTTTTTATAACATTACAGGGAGCATACTCAAGATTAATCCCTTATTAATTACTCATTTATGGGTAATAAGCGTGAAAGTTCCGGCCTAATTTTAGGCCTGGTATACTAAAGTTATTGAAAACATTGCACAGGATTTATGGATGCGTTATATACAATAATATATATCATAGTGGCTATAATTATACATTCCAATTGAATATAAATATCTTAAAAAGAAATTTAGGATAAATGCGCGATCTCTTTCATTCCTCTGTTGTTTTGGCAAAACCTCCTCGATTCAAGACCTTGTTCTGAAAAAATCGCATATCGCTAGATTTTGGCTGTGAAGTCGTGATCTATGCAAAATGCATCAAGTGTCTTTCTCAAACGCACAAGAGATTCCGCTTAGTTTCTACATGGTTTATAGAAATCTTGGTTGGGTAGTTTCATTTAAACACGTTAATACATGCAAACAAGAGTAAACTTTGGCATTGGCCATCCGTGTGAAATTTTCTTGTTGTTTGCTGCTGAAAGCAAAGTTCTGTCTCTACAAATCTTTGTAAGCTCTGTTCATACAACTTTTCAATACAAATGTTCATACAACTTCTAAAAATACGTTGCCACAGTGATATATTTATATCACCCTCCACGAAATGTCCTTAATAACGCTCGACAAGAAGCTTTGTGATACTTTAAAATGGGACAGAATTTTCCTAAATGATAGGAAGAGTTTTTTTGACTGATGGTTGATAGAATGTTTGCTCATTTGCATTTGCTCATAATGAAAGTCCTCGTTTTTTCTTCCTGTGTGCATTGGATGTCTGGGTGATAGCTTCTCAACTTGTCTAATATTAAATTAACAGCAAAAATATGTTGCCACAATGATATATTTCGTGCATTAAGCATGATTGAACCATCCACGTAATATCCGATCCTTAATAGCTTGAGTGAAAAATGCTTGACAAAATCATTGTGATGTTTTAAAATGGGACAGAATTTTCCCAAAAGATAGGAAGACTTTTTTTGACTGGTTGTGAATAGAATGTTTGCTCATTCACATTTGCTCATGATGAGCGTCCTCGTTTTTTCTTCCTGTGTGCATTGGATGTTTGGGTGATAACTTCTCCACTAGCCTACTATTAAATTAAAGGCCAAAATATGTTGCCACAATATTTTTTCGTGAATTACGCATGACTGAACCCACCAAGTAATATCCTTAATAGCTCGAGTGAAAAACACTGCACAAAAAGCTTTGAGATGCTTTAAAATGGGACAGAATTTTTATTAAAGATAGGAAGACTATTTTTGACTGATGGTGAATAGAAAGTTTGCTCATTCACATTTGCGTGTATAGAAAAAACTACCCTTATAAAACTACACAGTCATTACGACAATACCTCGGTTTAATATTTTCCCGTAAAAACTTCGCTCGGTTAATAAAAAGTTGATAACAGAGTATATGGAGTGACAGCAGGGCCAGACAAAATTATGACATATGAAGCTCTATTCTCGATGTCTTCATGTGTAAAATTGAGCACGTTCCGGCATTAGACTCAAGGTACGTGGGAACGCAATAATTATATTATGATGGATGACATAAGCTATATAGATCATGCGTGATCTGCGTCACAGACGTGATTGCTTGATATTTTTAGCATTGCTTGACACGTGACAACACATATGTCATTTCACCGTCCAATTTTCTGTTTCACAGTATATTTACACCGGCCTTAGCAAGGAAGAGGGTTATTTTAACAGGTGGCCGTGGTGCTTACAAAAAGAAAAGATAAAAGTACAACTATAGACCACATTGCAAATAAGTAAAATTATCGACGCTTCATCTAAAATTATTATTACTGATATTTATTACGTGAAAGACGCAACCACGGCCATTATCTTATAGATAGATGACCTTGCGATCAAAACTGTAGATTTATTTCAAGTGTTAGTGGAAAATATACATCGGTTTATGCATGGCTTATGGTAGTCTTGATAGTGCGTGCTTGGGCAGCGTTGTTTTTAATATTTACATGAGTGAAACAAACATCAGTAAAATTTGTGAATTGCGATCGGTGGAAAATTTTGTCTCCACTTTCAGGAAATCACTTGGATTGGAACAAATACGTTATTTTGCATTTGAGAAAGTGTGAATCATTTATTAGTGAAATTGCACGAAGCTCTGTGTTGGTGAATAAGGATGTCTTTAAAATCTCACTCAGGGATCTAGTGGTGGTATAAAACTAAGCCAAAGTATTTTCCCAAGAGTATTTTTGCATGGTTCATGGAAATCTTGATAATGCTAGGTTGGACTTTAAATTTAAACATTTTGAATAACAAAGCGAATATACGCAAATGTGAGTGAGCAAATTGAATATTCACCATCTTTCGCTGTCTGTTGCAAAAATTTTGTTTCCATTTTATGATATCGATATATAATAAAGCCTTCTGTTGAACGTCTTCCACTTAAGTTATTGAGGACATTACGCAGAGGATTCAGTGGCGCGTGATATACAATAATATATATCATAGTGGCTATAATTGTACAATTAAATATATATATATATATATATATATATATATATATATATATATATATATATATATATATATATATATATATCTTAAAATAAAATTCAGGATAAATGTGCGATCTTCTAATATTCCTTTGTTGTTTTAGCAAAGCACTTCGATTCAAAACCTAGTTCTGAAAAAATCGCTATATTGCTTTACAGAAGTGAAGCTGTGATCTATGCAAAATACATCAAGTTTCTTTCTCAAACGCACAAGATATTTCACTCAGTTTCTCTATGGTTTTTAGAAATCTTAGTTAGGTAGTTTAATTTAAACACGTTGAGCGACACAGTAAAATGCATACAAATGGGCGTAAATTTTGGCATTGGCCATCAGTGTCAAATTTTCGTCCCATTTCCCGTATTAACATACAAATTAAGTCTTTTAGGTTTTCAACATTAAATTTTATCGTTCAAATCATTAAAGGTAATTATTTCATTCTTGGCCGTAGTGCCGGACTCCTTTGACGAACCTTGTTTGAAAACTCGGTTACTAGTTTTGAATAAGTAATCACGAGAAACTTTTAAAGATTGTCGAAAAATCTTTACGGGCAAATTCTTTAAAGTTGATGGAGTTCATGGTGTTCCTGTATATTAAACATTGTAGATGTTGATGGAGTTCCTGTATAATAAACATTGTAGATGTGTGCGAGAACTGCCATGTATAGTGGCGTAGCTAGTTTGGGAGGAAGACGATTATAGGTGATTCTGATATATTTGTGTTCACGGAATATAAAAAGAATTAGTTTCAAAAGAAATTAATTGGGTAGAAGATGTGAAGCGAGACAATAAGTGAGACAATGACGAGAATGAATTTTGATCAGAGTTGGCAGTCACGCGATCATGTTTACCATTTCTGTTTCCAGCACAATCATTTATTGTTATTGTTATGTTAAGCATTTTATTGTTAAGTTAAAACCTCAACAAAAACCCTCGTTTTTTTTGTTTTGCCTATTTTATTACCATTCAGTTCAAGATAGTTACACATGGATGCATTAAAGTATCAGAAAAGCCTGCAGACATATGCGTCATGTTATTTTTTTATTCATGTTCTGGCATTCTTGTTTTTCCTAATTAAAAATAGATCTAGCTATATTTCTTACACGGTAGGATTCAAGAGATCTAATTTATGTCTGGAGGAAAAACACTACTCAAGGTACGCGGGAACGCAATAATTAAATTACGATGGATGAGATAAACTATAGATCAAACGTGATCTGTGTCACAGACGTGATTGCTTGATATTTTAGCATTGCTTGACACGTAACAACGCATAGCTAGGTCATTTCCGGCGCCACAGTATATCTACACCGTGCCCAGCCCGGAGCGAGGTCATTTTAACAGGTGCTCGTGGTGCTTCAAAAAAGAAAAGCAAATAATAACTATTCACGCACTTTGCAAATAAATAAAATTGTCGACGCTTCATCTAAAGGTACTATTACTGATTTTTATCAATTTGATTTATCGAGTCAAAGACGCGATTACGGCCGGCGACTTCCTAACATATGGATGAACTTGCAATCTATACAGTATACTAGTGTTAATGGGGAATATGCATCGATTTGTGCACAGTTTACGGTAGTCTCGATAGTGTGTGGTTGCGCAGTTCTTTTTAAATATTGAAATAAACAAAAATATGTGTGAAATTTGGCCTTGCAAATAGCAATCAGTGCATTTTTCTTCTATGTCTCTGCTCTTCTGAGATTTGGGAATTATGCTTTAGTTTGCGTTTGAGAAAGCGTAAATCGCATATCAGCAATATTGCTCTGTGTTTTTACAAGCTCACTTACGGATCTAGTGGTGGTATATAAAAGCCAAGCCAGTGTGCTTTCCTAAAAGTACTTATGCTTCATGTAATTCTCGATTATGCACGGCTGGGCATTTTTATTATTTTAAACATTTTGAATAACAAAGCGAATATGCGCAAACGTGAGTGACTAAACTGACTATTCACCATCAGTGAAAAAATATGTTTCTATCTTTCGGAAAAATTCTGTTCCCATTTTTTGATTTTTTTTTCAAATATGTTCCGCTCAAGTTATTCAATACATTACGCAGAGGGTTCAGTGATGCCTCATATGGTGCGGTGGAAAAAGTTTGTCGAGGAGCAGTAGGAAATTTCGTGCAATGTTTGTTGTAACGTTCTTACTAACTGGTGGGTTATACCAAATAGTGTTTCGTTGCCGTGTGCGTCGTTTGTTAGCAGGGTTAGAGTTAGCACTGGGTTCGTAATTAATTTAAGCGTGAAAGTTGCTGCGTTTAAGAGCGTTATTGTAGATAGGCGCAGCAGTGTCATACACAGATTCTGATGTTCATTTCTTCTGGTATCCCGGTTATGGATTCTATTTATCGTTCTTCAAATTTTTCATTTATATCTTTACTCAAATATGGCGGAGCTATAATATTAATACATTTAAATGTTCAAAACGCATCTCTATATACTATATGTTCTTCGAATGTCAATCATCCTAAAGTCGAAAATATGTGACCTTACTTGGACGCGTCTGTAACCAATCGAGCTGCATAGTTTTGAGTTAATGGAAACTTCTTAATGTTGCTGTCCGAGGTTCTTAGGCCTGTTCATATGAGGTGAGCTGGGTCGGTTAACCGGGCTGATTATGTTACGCTGAGATCCCGCCTTCTTACATGTTTTTATACAATTTCAAGTTTGTGTTGATATGGAGACCGAGTTAGCCCGTTAGGTGAGATATCGGCATGAGCAAGGGGAGATGTCGGTCGGGTGGGATAAAAATTGCCCATATGAACACAAACTTACAGAACTGGCCCAGTGAGCTGGGATAAAAACAACCGCGCATCACTGGGACTGAGCATGTGTTTGCAATCAAAATTGCCGACAGCTCGCAAAAGGAAACGACCCGCCAAAAAAAACACCATTTCGCTGGAGTTCAGAAATGATTCAAAACTTGATAAATTGCTTAACGGCTTACAAATCCAAAATTGAATACCAGGTAAGTGATTTTGATGGAGACAGAGCACCCCAGTACAAAGAGTTGAGAAAAGAAATGGCCAAACTTTATGAGATCGAGCACGAAACACTGTTTGGCCGAGTGTTGTTATCAGCTCCCACGGGCCCAATTGAAGATATGTGCGAGGAAGATAAAAAAAATTTTTAGCCAAGCGAAAGGAAGAAAATTCCCAAATTCAAAAAGATCATCAGAGGATCCAGGAAAAGGTTAAAGAAATCAGACAAAATTTCTCGAAAGCCGTTACCAAAGGCAAGAGAAGTGGAAGTGGGAAACTGAAACATAAAGAACTGGTACATATTTGGGGAGGATATCCGTCAACAGAATCCCTTACCTATGGCATTGATACAGAAAGTCTTGCTCATGAGCAACCTTCATCTACAATTTCAACTCAGGAAAGTCCTCATAGCCAGCTGATTGATGTGGATCATGACAATGAAAACTTATCAGAGACTGACAGTGAAATCGACAAACCACCCAGCAGCATTCAAAAGAGAAAACCACCAGATCAAGTCCCTAAGCTAATTGATAACAAACGCAAGCCTCTTGAGAAGTAATTATCTGCTGCCCAACGTGATAAGATCTTATTAGATGGGGCTAGAGAGGACACCAAGTTCCGAAAAGACCTGTCACAATGTATGAGTCGATCAAATAAATCTTTTACCAATGCAATGGATGGAGTAAGCTCTACCATGGTGCAACTTGGGAGAAGTATATGTCAGTCGGTTGAAGTGTTATCCAGGGTAATGATTGCACAGCAGCAACAATTTCAGCCTACCAGTGGTGCTAACCATAACATTTTCTATCAGAACTCGAGCCTGTATCCACCAATGGGGATGCCACATGGTGCATTACCAGCAAATAATGAAGCAGAAATTTGAGTGCAGCAAAATGAAACAAATTTCACAGCTGTGCAAAGTCCGTATCCATGACCAAGTTACAATGAACAACAAAGGTTCCATTAATCTTATTTAACAGTCATTTAAGCATATTTAACGGTTGTTTCAAAATATTCAAAAGTATACACATTAGGTGTAAACATCCAATAATAGTGCTTTTGTTGTGTTTGCAAACTTTTCAATCAACCCAACATTATTACTGGTACTGTACAGATATTTAAGTTTTATTACATTTTGAGGATTGCAGCTCAGCAAGTGAAAGTTGTGTTTAGGGGGTTATGGGTTTATATTATGGATTAAACCTATACTATTATATCTGACTTGCAGGGATAGAGAAACTAATTTCTTTGTGTGCTATGTATGAAAGCAATAATTTCCTGGCAATTCCTGCATACCTACACAAATGTGCTCTCTGACCCAATTTTAGAGTATTATATAGGACTGCTAATTTGGTATTTCTAGAACTTCGGAACCTGTGTAAGAAGGCCTTTAGGCAACCTTTATTGCCTAATTCTAGGTTTGATGAAATCAGTATATTAATTCTTTTAGTTGACAGTCACACTCCAGTATATTTTTGCTGTGGTCTCACAGCTTATGCTGGATTCATCCCTGCATGTCTGTTGACTTTAAGCTTGTTGTTTATTGTAAGTTGCTGTTTTGATAAATTTTATCACAAAATAGAAAAATGTCTTTGCTATTGTAATAAATTTTATCGATTGCCTGTTGAGATGTAAACAAGTACCAGCAACTTTACTGCATATTGCATATTATACAACACATTCACAATGTTTTGCAACAGTATTCATATTACTAGATCATCAGGCAGGTTGATGCGAACATAGTGAGTCAGTATTTTTCTCACAATTTCATCTTCACTATTGTTGCATGAATACACAGGATCTGGTAAGTTAGAAGTTTCCTCATTTGTTTTTCCATGTTGAATTTGACTAGTGAGAATATCTTCATTAATGTATGATGAGTACTGCTCACAGTAGTTATGCAGCACAAAACATGCATGGAGAACAATTGGTACTTTTGCAACTTGAAATCAATCTTTTTGGTTAAAACAGCCCATCTTGCTTTTAATCGCCCGAAGTGTCATTTGTCATATTGTTTCATGCAAAAAGGTGTAAGTGGGTAGGCTGGATCACCAATTATGTAATTTTGGACTTTTTCGTAGCCAGGTAAAACAGACTGAAACACTCGTGGCAACTTTCCATTTTGTAATTTATCATTTACTGACGAATTCGCAAACACCTTAGCGTCGTGCACGCTGCCCGACCAACGACATTCTACGTCTATAAATGTTCCTTTGTAATCGCATACTGCTTGTACATTCACAGAATGAAAACACTTGCAAACAATAGTAATCTTGCGGATTATCTGATGGACAAATTATTGGTATGTGTGTACCATCTATGCAGCCAAAGGCCTGTTGCATTCCAAATTTCGGTTCGAACTCTGCTACTTTCTTTCTCATCTCATTTTCATCTTGTGGCAGATGTATGTTAGTAGGACCTAACAGTTTTACAATAAATGTACACGTGTCTGTTATCATTTTAGAAGCAGTGTTTATCGCACTATCAAAAGCATTAGCCGTCATATACAGTGAACCTGTATCTTTTAGGAAGTATAACGTGACCGCCAATTTCCTTTCAGCACTTACAGCTCGGCTGTTGGGACTATTCGGATTTGGGGCAATTAAAGGATGTAACTTTTCTACCAGCTCTAAAAAGGATTCTTTTGTCATTCTAATTTTTTTTCCAGGCTTACTGGGGGCTACACCATTTAACATGTTCTGCTACCATTGATCTGTTTGACCAGGTTTAAACAAATATCTCCGTTTCGCCCTTAAAAGTCGTCGTTGCTTTAACACCTTCAATCGCATTTGGAAATAATTGCGCTTTCGCAAATGTGCTTGACATAGAGCTTCCTGTAAGCGCCTTTCGTTTAATTTGTGAAGCAAAATCAAGCCATATAATTGAACCAGCATGCATAAAAGACATATGAATTGTAAACAAATGAATGGCAACAGCATATTGTTTTGTCTTGCCATTTTGAATTAATTTAATTTTCCCGCGGTTTGGCGGACTTGTCCCAGTTTTTTAGAGCGCACACTAGCGAGGAAAAGGTGGGATTAAAGGTGAGATATAAAGTGGGCTGAAATTCTATGTGAAATTGGTTTGAATATTAGCCCGGTTAGCTGAACTGGCCCGGTTAACTGGGCCAGCTCACCTCATATGAACAGGCCTTAGACCACACTGAAGAGCAATTATAATTAGTTTTGCTCATACCCAATCTGTCAATAATAGTTTAACAAGTGTTTGTTGATCGAAGTTGTGCTTCAACCGACCAATCTGAGACTAATTGTTCATAAGCTGTTTTGTACCAAACGCTAACATTTTGGTATTTTTTGGATTTACTAGAAGTCTGTTTTTTAGAAAATATTTAAATGAAACGCAACTTTGGAAACACGTTTGGCACTTAAGACAAAACAAAACAGATTTCACCATAAAGAGGTCAATAATAAAATAAGTCTATTTCTTACACGGGAGAAGGATCCAAAATATCTAATTTGTGTCTGGAGGAAAAACATAGTATTTTGAAAGAAAAAAATGCTAGTTTGATAAAAGATCTGAAATAGCTTCGACCTGCCAACAACTCAAAAATAGATTTCAGCTAACCAACTTAAACAAAGAAAGTAGTGCATGCTTTTTGAACATCCACGCGCCCGCGTTTCCTTCTTGAGCATCAAAGAAACTCGCATGTTTTCGAAATTTATATGCCATATGTATAGAGATTTACGGGAGGTAAACGGGTAAAGTAAAAGTCGTATTTTCACTATGGAGAGTCTAAAAAGCGTTTTCCCCACTAGTGAAAAATTATCGTATCAGCATTTTGATTGGCTTCCCGTTTTTTTCTCACTAGAGAAGAAAATCATGTTATCATTTTGCTCGGCACGGCATGGCACGTGCCGTGTTCGGTAAGGCGTGAAAGAGTTACTTGACTTTTATGTTAAAAAAGAGAGTTTTTCGTATGAAAAACACGAAACGGAGTGAACAGTTTGACTCACTATTTACGCCAGATAATGAAGAAATAAACGGTATAAATCTGCTTGAGAGTTCACTATTTTGTTTGATATTCTTCGCCTTTCACAAGCTTCCAGTGTTGAAGTAATCTCTATATGTATGGCATAAACAAGTTACTACATGGTTGGCTGGTTAACGAGCCAACCATGTAATTAACGAAAGGGAGTTTCGTTACTTTCGATTGTGGCATTAGGCACATGCTCATTGTATACTGGCGAAACTAAAGAGTGCATTGTCAATAGGGCAAGTATTGCAGTTAATATAAATTTGATTAACTGGATACATCAGCATTAATGGTTTTAGTTAACCTATTCAGCATCAGCACTCTTTTCAACAAGTAAAATTTTCTGGTGTTAAACAATAAAATGGAGGGTGTATTGCTACAGTCAGTTGCCTGATGTAAGTCAACTGGAGGAAGTTGTTGACTTTCTTTTTTTCTTTTGTAACTCGTTTATTTGTTATATATAATATATAAAAATTTGGTTTATCGCCTGTTTGTGTTGGTTTCTTGCTTGTGTTGCCTGTGTCCTAATAATCACACCGCATAGTAACCTGGGTCATGATTGCCTTTAGATTGAAAACCTTGATAAATGTATTGAAGAAGGAAGTAGTGTTGTCAGAGAATTGAATAGATCAGATCATAGTATTAGTTCAGAGCCACCTAGAAAGAGGAGGTTTCTTTCAGAGAAGTCAGTATTACAAATATCGTGTAATTCGTACGATTACATGTTACACATTATACCGCCGTGTAATTTGTACGATTTTTATTCTGTACTTGTTTTGAAGGATTGCTAAGCTCGCTTGCTCGCTCGCTTCCCTCTCTCGTTCGTTTAGCAATCTTCACATCTCGTGCATACGCACCCGCCAAGCATGCAGTAATCCCTATATATTCAGAAGTTAATCATCAATAGTGAACTTTCTGGCTTTTAACTGGCGTAAAGGGTGCTACCGACCGTACAGAAATACGAAAAACGATCAACTATACATCAATAGGCATTTAATTTTTCTGACTCAGTAAATAAATATGTGTGCCTTTATTTACGCGTACATGAGTTGTTTCACTGCTCACCTCGTCTATCAATACGAGATCCGCAGACATTTCCCCATCGCGCCGTGGTTTGAACTTCCCTATTATTTCCTATAATTAGTAGTGCTTTGAAATTATTATAATAAAAATATAAAAACACCCTGTTCTGTAGCTTCAGGTTGCTCTTTGAGTAAAATGTGCACTGTATAACAAACATTCGTAAAGTTTTCTATTTGCTGGATTGAACCGTGGAAAGCATTCATTCTTTTTTCCTGATTGAGACTCGACACGGAACAACAAACAGACTGGCTGACTTTGCTTTTAAAAGACGCTTTTTAAGTAATTTGGACGGGCGCTATTTGGGCTTTATCTCGCAAAGAAAAGCGGAAATTCAGATGAAAAACATTGATTTCTGCTGGTGACCACTTTATTACGTAACATATGGGATAAATCTACCTCGTTGTTATTGCGCCCATCTAATACACTCACCAATTTGTTCTTATGAAATCAGTAAACGTATTAATTGGGCATTGAAAGCGAAGTGGCCTCATCCTCTGCTATTAAGTGCTCAAAATTTGTCGACACCAAAACAGAAAATTTTTCCAGTGTCCCATCGTATTTAGACTCTCTTGAAAATGAACCCCCTTGTACAAATCCGCTAGCAACTACGAATATTGGCCCCCAGAGGTTGTAAAGTGGATGCTAGTGATACCATAGAAACTATATACATAACTATAATATCTTTTTTGAAATTTGTAGAGTAAGTTAAACAGTAGCGGTACAATCTTTTCGCTTACAACAATAATAAACATCCGCAATTTTCTTTTCAGTAAGCCAATAATGAAATACGAGATTACTGTGGTGACCGGCAGTTTGCGTGGTGCTGGAACAGATGCATGTATTTCGATAAAACTAACAGGTATACTGCATGGAAACTTTAGCAACTATTCCATTCTTTGAATTTACGCGCAGGTAATACGTTTGTAATCTTATTAACATTCTTTCAACTTTCGAGGCACCGATATTAGAGGCTTTGCCAAAATAATTTCAATTGTTTTGGACGTGGCTAAATTTTCAGACTGGCTGCACTGCTGTTTGGTTTAACAAGTAGATTTCATTTTGAGTGCACCTGTACCGTAGTATATCACAGAGGATGTCATCGTGAGCGAATGACAATAAGTTTCAGCAGGAGCCGAAGTTAAGTGCCGCACTTTTCTGTGTTCTTTGCACGAAATGGCTTCTTCTGTGATGTAGTATATAAGGACAACAGAATGAAATCTATTTGATTTAATTATAAATGATCAAAAAAGCTTAAGTAAACGCGGGAAAACCCCACGAAATACCATAAATCACGCTATTGGATGACGTCATCCATTCGTGTGTCGGATAATAAGACAAAGCTCTGGACCATCAAAAATCCGGAATGAATTCTCATGATGGTGTGAAAAGAAATAATACGGTATTCTTTCGTCTTGATTAATAGACGAGATTCGTTGGATCAGATTTCTCTCTTTATCACATGTCCATGCATGTGTCACTATTCCTAGCTGCTGTTTATAGTTTCTCTTCTTGTTGGCCAATCTAGTCTTAAAGCTGATATTATCTTACAGGTAAAGATGGAAAAGAAACTTCTAAGATCACATTGGACAAGTTTTTCCACAATGACTTCGAAAGAGGTGACACTGATACTTACACGGTGAATGGAGAGGACGTTGGCGAAGTTGTGATGCTCACATTGAATAATAACCGAGTAGGTTTCGGCTGTGATTGGTATATCGCCAAAATTACAGTGGAAAAAGAACTTCCTGGTGGATCAGAGAGATACTTTTTCCCTTGTTATCGTTGGGTCGTTAGTCAATTGGTTGTTTATGAAGGAAAAGGTACATGATTATATAGCACCCCCCCCCCCAAGAGGGAATAAACATTCCCAAAAGAGACCAGAAACAGAGAGAAAAGGTAATTATAATAATGCAGAGAAGGGGCCGGGAGAGTTAGTGAAGAAAGATAGTTGCTCTTAATTCTTGGTAAATCACGTAATAATTCATTTTCTCGACCATTTTTAGTGTCAGCTTTATTGAGAGTCGATTTCTCTATCGGCTACAAAACAAAACCTGTGTCCATTCTTCAGCTAAAATATTTCATCCGACACTAACTTTTTGTTTTCAAATCGGGCGTTACAGTATACCTGCCAATTTTTGCCACTCAGAAAAAAAGAGATTTTAAATTTTACTTCAAAAAAGCGCCATATTGAAGAGAAAAGAGTGAGATTGTGGTTGCCGTGAGATTCTTTGGTGTTGGCGTGAGAGCGTTACTTTGAAATGAAAAGGATGAGTGTCTTCACAAAAGCGTAAGGGTTGACAGGTCTGCTTTGCACTATTTGTCCATTTCTAGATACACCGACATATAATCTATACAAAAATAGAACAAGATGTATATTATATACTGGTGTATATCACTGATCTAAATAAAACTGGATAGGGTCATCTTTTTGAATTCAGTAACCCAATGTTGTATCCAGAATATCTATGAGATGATATACTAAAATCGATCTAAAGTTCTGCAAATCAAATCGTGCCGTGTAAAAACTTACCAAGCTAGAAAATTGTCTTCTCCATCTTAACTGTGAAATCGTACCTTGCCATAAAGTTTTTAATGTTTTCGAGAAAGTTTAAAACACTTGATATAGAACTCATGGCGGCCATCTTGGACAATCCTCATCAGTTATTCAAATTTAAAACGAAACAGAGACTATTTGTGAAAAATATTTAGTCGCACAATGTCTATCCAATACTGCAAAACCCCTTCCACTACGTCAATAGAACGAATGTTGATCTGTTGCTCCATTTATGCATGACAGAAGCTTTATCTAGTTGTAGTTGTGTATGTAGCCAGACATGGACTAATAATAACATCTCAGTATTATATAAATCACCATAACATTAAGATACAATGTGGTTTACACTGCGTGCTGCCAAGAATTATATAGAAATCAAAATTTTTGTGATAACTAATGACATATCAGTGGCGTAGCCAGCGCAACAATTTAGCCCGCAATGCAAAGTTCAATAAGTTTCAAGTTATTATCATTATTCATTTGTTTTGATATTGATTGTTTTTCTAGTCAGGTTTGCTACGCTACTGTACATTATTTAACAATTATTCGCCAAAGACGAGGTGATTATTGGGGAATATTCACCAAGACAAAGTCGAGGTTAATATTACCCGAAAATCACCGAGTCTGAGACGAATATTTGTTTTAGTATTTTTACACAAGTTAGCTATTTAATTTTTGTTTATATTTTTGTGCGTAATTTGTACAAATGGCGCCTAGTCGCCATTTTGTCAACTTGTGTTTGCTGTTATATTCACCTGCAGGTGAATATAAAGGAATTTCACGTCATACTGGAGCAATCACAACGTCGGATTTTTTATGTTCACTAATGTGTAAAAATACTAACAGTTATGAGTCTTCTCCTGTTCATTACACCATAGTCAGTTTGGTTGCTTCCTTTATGCTGACGCTTCCTTGGCGCATATCGAGGAAAATCTTTCAAGTTATAAAAATACAAACCTATTTCTCTTTCGTTCTTTGAATCTTTCTTACCTACGGCAAAAAGCGATATTTCAATATTTATTATTATTCATTACATTAATTACTAATTGTTTGCAATTACTTGCTACAATAAAATTACAACTTCAGAAATTACGCAAGAAAAATTTGTATGTATATTAAAGGATTATTGACTGGACGTGAGGTTTGTATATTGAAATATCGGACTGAGTTTTTCAATGAGTAGGATTTTTTTTGGCAGGTTACCGGTATGATGTTATGCACTGTGATATCTAAAAGTTTTATAATTGTAACTTGTCCATGCATGATGAGATAGACAAGACATTTTATGCGATAGCAACCCTGGACTATCAAAATAGGGTGGCTCAAAAGCTTTTTCACATTAAATTAATGTTATTCAGTTTCCTTTTTCTCCAGCTTTTCTGCCCAACTCAAGTGACGGTGGCCTAGCCATAGCTGAACAACGAAGAAAAGAGGTGGACGAAAACAGGCAAGTGTACAAGTAGGGAACAGATCCAAACTATACACACGATCTTCCAGGATTTATTGAAGCAAAAGATCCAAATGACCTGCCCAAAGATGTGCAATTCACTGATGAAGCCACTCTTTCTCTGTTTAAAGCTGGGTTGATTGGTTTCACAAATCTTGGTCTTTCTCATCTGTATGAGATTTGGGATTCTTGGGATTGCTTGGACGATTTCCGAGAGCTCATCACTCCAGTTATGCAGAGCGGTCTTCCCCACTCTGCTGAGTATTGGCGAGATGATGTTTGGTTTGGAGCGCAGTTTCTAAACGGTTCAAACCCTGAATTGATAAGACAATGCAAAACGTTGCCTGTGAATTTTCCTGTCAAAGACGAAATGGTCGCCCAGCTGCTGGACCGTGGGTACAATTTGAACAAAGCTATGCAGGTAAGACTTCTTCTTTACATTGCTGTTTGCGATGAAGTTCTGCATTAATTACTATTTCGTAGATAATATACAAGTTATTTCCAAGTTAATATACAGTTTCATTAAAAATTACGGTAGACAGTAAGATACTAAAAATACACAGTGAGATATTTTCGATGTCTTCACTAGTAAAGATATCTATCAATTTCGGCAAATAATTTTCTGTTTTCAAAATGGCGTCGCTTACAAAAGCAAGGAACAAATTTACATATATTTTGATCTGAGAAGCAAAACATGACGTGAACAAACTAAAATTGTATAATTACATATATTCGTTTTTCCTGACTATGCACATCAATAATTGTCCTATCTGCTTTAAAGAAAAAAGTCCATTAAACTTGATTACAATTAAGAGAAAACGCTGGTAATTTACACATATAATTTTCTCTTGACTTATAATACAGAATTAAAATCTTGGCGTTAGTTTTTT
Source organism: Muricea muricata (assembly GCA_963855995.1). NCBI lineage: Eukaryota > Metazoa > Cnidaria > Anthozoa > Malacalcyonacea > Plexauridae > Muricea > Muricea muricata. The sequence continues at coordinate 3,204,634 of OY979716.1, forward strand.
AATCTTTCCATTTCAAAATAATTTTGTGGGGTGTCCGCTGACAATACTGAACCTACACGAGTGGAAGAAATCAAGCTAAAATGAGCATCGTTAATGGTGCCACAGCGTGTAATCCTATAACATGAATATAATTATGGTAGACAGTAACATACTAAAATACACAGTGGGATATTTTCGTGAGATGTCTTCACTAGTAAAGATATCGATCAATTTCGGCCAATAAATTTCTGTTTTCAAAATGGCGTCGTTACAAGAGCTGGGAACTACTTTACGCATATTTTGATCTGAAAAGCAAAATATGATTTAAACATATAATATTTCTTGACTTCCAATACTGAATTAAAATCTTGGCGTTTTAAAATCTTTCCATTTATAAATAATTTTGTGGGTTTCCGATGACAATAGTGAACCTGCACGGGTGGAAAAGATCAAGCAAAAATGAGCATCGCCAGTGGTACCTCAGCGTGTAGTCCTACAACATGAATTTAAGCTAACAAAGCTTGCCAATCTTAAGGCGATCAGAAAAAAAAACAACTGATGTTTAAGTAAGGCCTTATTTTCCTTGTGCATTAAAAACTGATTTTTAAACTGATTTTTTAAAAAACTTATTTTTAATTACGCTAGGAAGGCCTTATTTTCCTCGTTAACTATGCAATCCTTGATGGTATACCAACAATGGACCAAGGTAAAGATAAACGATACATTGAGCCGGCGATGGGCTTGTTTTACCTCAGAAACAACGGTGATATCGTGCCTATTGCAATTCAGTTGGGACAAAACCCAGGCAAGGACAATCCAATATGGACGCCATTACTCGACACTGAATGGGATTGGCTCATGGCAAAACTTTGGCTTCGCTGTGCAGACACGCAGTATCATCAGGTGAGACCAGAGTTTCTGGAAATTAAGACGTAAAAAGAAAATTTAATATAATGACCCGAATGTTATGTTCTTAACGGGTTTATCAGCTCTGTATTAAATGTTTAACATTTTGGAAATTCTTGAACCGGTCGTTGAGACATTCGAGTAACACACGGAAAATTGAAACTCACGGCTAGGCCAAACTTTGATTTTTTCACCACCAAAGCCTCTGCACTTTAAAGATCTAACCGACTCTTTTACCACCAGCGCTTAACAAACACTATTGTGCACGACGGTAATTAATAATTTCGTTTAAAAGTTTAAAAATAATATTTAATAATCCTGACAAATTAAAATAACCAATGAAATAAGCAAACAGGTTGAAAACACGAAAAGGCTTGTAGAAACATGGGCGGCGCAATTTAATGTCTAGTTTCAGTAATATATAGAGACCAGTGTGCACATAAACATACTTCGTAAGGAGTTATATCCAAGAAATATTGTTTATGTGCGCACTGATCTCTATACATTACCTAAAATACACAGTAAATTGGACTGCTGTGGTAGAAAGACAAATGTGATCAAACCGGAAGTCGTCATTCGTGATCACGTAATTTCACGTCGTCTTAAACGTCGACGTCCTGGCCTCAATCTAGAACTGAGACAACAAAACACTTGCCTGATAATTGCATGAGACTATTAGCAGCAGCAAAATTATTTTAAGGAATTTAATATCAAATAATGCACACACATGTGTATACAAGACCACGAAATTGTCACTGCATATCAGCTATAAAAAAAAACGTACCTTCTTAAACTAGACTTTTACCTGTAGATGATTACACATCTTCTTCGATGTCATTTGATGATGGAACCAACTGCCGTCGCTTCTTGGCGAAATCTCCCATCTGTCCATCCAGTTTGGAAACTTCTGTATCCTCACACGAAAGGAATCATGGCAATCAACACGCTGGGTCGAAATGAGTTGATTCCTGCAGGTGGTGTCGCTGACCAGGTTTTGAGCATTGGTGGTGGTGGTCATATTGATCTGATGCAGAAACACTACCGAAGCCTTACATTTGATAGTTATGATCTCATCAAGAATCTTACTGATCGCGGAGTCATGGATCTAGAAAAATTTGATTACAAAAATGACGCTGTCCAACTCTGGGACGCCATCAAAAATTTTGTTAAAGGAATCATATATATCTATTACAAGAACGACGATGACGTGCAAAAGGTAAATGTTTCTTTTCTGCGTTTAAATTAAATATTCCTTTCCATTATAATAATATTGCGCATCCGTCCCGCCTAAACCTTTATGCGATAGCGAGTAAATACCGCTTAATAATTGTGTTTTCCAACGTGAGAAGATTGATAGAGGGAGAGAGCAAATATGTAAACAAAATCTCCGCCTTTACATTGCTGATAAGATAGCTACAGGATTCTAGTAGGTGGTTGGATTGCAGTTAATTGCACTAAATGTTGGGAAGTCGGCTGGATATTCAAAACGTACATGGACTATGAGAATGGCGCAACCAGCTACAAGAAATGTGGCCTTGCAAGCTTTTATTATTAGCTTGAATCATGCATTTAGAAATGCATTGCCTGCACAATTTTAATGTCATACGAAAAGCATAGTGTTTTTTACGACCGAAAATGGTGAAGAAAAAACCGACATTACTTCTGCTAAGTTTCTTACAAAGTGCTTTCGTTCAAAACTTGTATTTTAATTCGTTGTAGTTGTATTTTAATCGTTTGGAGATATTTAGAAAGAACCTACACCATGTACGTTTTGTGTACTACTGTACCACTTGCACTGGCAACTTTACTTCGAGACCTTTTTCAAAAGCCGATGTGTTAACACATTTCATGTGCTATGGTAATATTTGCTTCGGGTTCATTATCATGACTGCAATTTCCAAATAATTCTAACCGAGTTTTACTTCAAAACTCGTCCCAACAAAATCTGCTGAATTATTTGTCCTTTGTAATAACGTCTATTTCATGTAATGACATTTTCACTAATAGCTCCTTCATTCCGTGTTGTTTAGGACAACGAGATTCAGGATTGGATCCTTGATCTCCGCAACAATGGCTACAAGTTTGGAGGTGAAAGTGTTGACAAGAAAGTGCCAGAATCATTCAAGACTCGCGAAAAACTCATCCACTTTCTAACTATTGTGATATTCACCTGCTCTTGTCAACACGCTGCAGTTAACTTTTCTCAGATGGCGACCTATGGCTTTCATCCCAATTCTCCAAGCTTGATGAGACAACCAGCCCCTACTGAAAGAGGACAGGTAGATGATGCACTGGTTATGTCTACCTTGGCAAACAAACATCAAGCTGGTCAAATGGTATTTATAGTCAATGCCTTAACTACAGTTTATCCAAACGAGGTAAATAAATTCAAATGACATGATCGAATGTCGTAAATAAAGATCCCCACTCCAAAAGCGCTTTTACCAATAAGCTATTTACTCCCATCTTACCCTTCTTTAAGCAATTTTTTTCAAATCTCAATTTCAGGAAATAAATCTCAACAAACATAAGCATATTTTAAGTTAATTAAACAGAAACTTTTAGTTCATTGCACGGAGGCAGAGAGAATAGCAAGCGTAGCGAAATAAAATTTAAAAAATGATCTCATCAGTTCATCATCAAGAAATTTATATTGAATTTTGAAACAAAATAAAGATTAAACCTAGTACATATCTTTGTACATTAACTAATTTCGGCTTCTTTCGGTTTATGATGAAAAATTTTTTGTACTTTGTTCTGATTTGCACTACAAACAAGCCGCCATTTTGAATAATGAATCCAACATTACACTAAGCTTCTGTAACACATTCCGCACAATGTAAATGCAGGTTATGATGGAATCAAATTTTTACCGAAAAAGGAGAGAATATTCCCATATTTTATTTGTTGAACATGGTAAGATTTATCATCTTTTAACACTTTCTAATTTAGTTGTTTCTTGGAGATTATGCTGACAACTTGTTTGGTGATCCTTCTGCTCATGCGGCGTTGGCAAATTTCAAGAGTGAGCTCGACAAAATAACGGAGAAGATCAACAAGAGAAACGAAGGAATGATCGCTCCATATGTCTGGCTATTGCCTAGTCGTGTCCCAAACAGCATTGCCATCTAATGTACGATGAGATACACGCTTATTTCTTTTCAATTTTCAGGGGTCTAAGGTTTTGCCAGTTTTCGTTCTTTTTACAATTCAAGATGGCACGTGCACAAGGATAAATTATAACTTTGTAACATGTGCAGTAAGGGTTTAAAATTAGCGTAGGATATTTTCACCAGTCATGTCTGTCAGTTGAATTAATCATAATAAATATTCTTAGCAATTTATAGCATTGTGTTGCTTCTTGTGAAAAAATGTACTGGCTATTTCATGATAATTATCCTGATATTAATAATATTTATGGGTAGGAAGCTGCTAAACGAAACCACACGATAGGAATAGACCTATTCAACAATAGCGACGCCATCTTGAATCGTGATGCATTGTGGTCTATCCAGGGTAAAAACCACCATGTAAATGCCGCTATTGTTAGAGGAATACGCCGTACAGGAAAAATATTGCGATGAATGTTTTCTTAGTTACAATGGGGATATGTCAATCAATATTCGAAGCACTTTATGCCATCAGTGTGCACATATGGGGTAATGGACTTTAACTAATAAATTTCAATCGGATTTATTTATCTTCCTAGGGTTTCCTTTGTTCTATAAGTTACCCTGAGCATTTGTCTGTTATTTACAATAATAAAAATAACGGTTCTTTCCCATATATTTTATTTATAGCGGTTTGAAACAGTTAAATTACCCTGGATAGACCACAATGCACTGCGGTATGTTCAAAATTCAAGATGGCGTCGTTATTGTTGAATAGGTCTATTGGCATTCATTTGGCCACTTAGTAGTACAGCGTACCGGCCTAGCATTTTATAAGCATTTTGTCGACGTTTTGACGACGTCTAGCCCGTAGCCCGTTCAACCTCGCACCCAGCGGCGAATTTTCAACCCATAGACATCAGCAGCTATTTTGGTCATTGTTTCAGACATAAAACTTTCATGTGCCGAATCTTATACCAATGAAATAAACTCTTTGTTCTACTCATTTACATCGGCACATGAAAAGTTCGACGTCGGAAACAAATCTTAGTCGCGATTGGGTACTGGATTTTCCTAATCAATAATCATGATAGTCATAGTAATCAAATTAGGAAAGGGAAGCCTTCAAAAATTCCAAAAAGAATTTTCAATGACCAAAATTAAAAATATGCTAACTGTGGCTTGTTCTGGTGTATTCAGAAATAAGATTTTTCGTCGTCAAGTGCGTGTTGAATTGTTGTTAATACTAAGGTTTTAGGAAAATTAACCATCCTCGTCATAAACAATAATGAGGAGTTTCCTTGCTATTAGTGTATTAGAAAAACAACACAAGACATACGTGACGATGAATGCCTATATTTTCACATAAAGGATGACCAACATAGGTAATGAGTTATATTTCTATTCTAATGAGTTTCCAAAACATCTCCTCCATTAACGATGATATAAATTAATGTCAACACGGAAAATTTGGTACCGCTTTTCCGTTAAAGTCAGATGACCCAGACAGCCAAACGATTTTTTTAAATACGGCTAACAAAACGACCAAATATGATCGTAGTTGATTTTCATAAAATCCGTTGTTTATAATGTCGGTTATTCCACGAAAAATATCCAATAACGAAAACTTACACGAAGTACTTCACGTATTAATTCAAAATGGCGAACAAATCTTTGTTAAGTTTGTTTATGCGCCTAATCTCGAATCACAGTAAAAGACAACAAAAAACAAAGCAAAAGTAAAGGAAAACAAAAGGAACTTAAGTTCCTGGGGAATCATTGTGCAAGAAACACAGTCCGACCATGTGCTACGCCGCGTATTCTTCTGTAAATCTTCTGTAAAGAATGGGACCAATTGTAAACTGGTATGAGCTGAATTGCTGGACAGTAATTGCCAGCAGTAAATTGGCAAAATTTTTGGCAAATCCTGCTTGTCATGTTACCGTATACAAATGAGAAACTTTGTTAACAAGTTAGGAAGTGACAACAAGAAATATGAGTTCTAAGTGATGATGCTTGAATCATGCTTCAAGGCATAAAACCAAACTGAAATGACATGTTCTTGAGTTCATCAGTACATTTGAATTTGTAGCCTTGTAGACAATATTTGCCTGTCGTTCAAACCTCAAGCTCTATTAATTCCGGTTCTCGTACAATGAACCACAAGGATTCTAAAAAATAAATATTTACATAAAGACATTCTCAATATGTTTTTTCTCAACACTTTGTTCAAACAACAATTGATGGCTGATGCTCTGCCAAAATTAGTTTGGTACTTTGTTTATATATTATTATAACTTGAATTAGACCAGCCAAAAGTGAAAGGCTTTCAAACAATGAGTGGTATGTTAACCAGTTTTCCTCATTGCTGTTTGTTGCAACAAATGTTGAGAACAAAGTTATTGTGTAATATATGAGTTAATGTAAACCCTTCCCCCTCCCCTCCCTACCTCAGAAGTATTATGGGGATTTGGTATCATTTGATTAGACTGGTGCATAATTTAGTTTCAGTTCATTCCCCACACATTCTAAACTTTGATAAAATTAATCAGATATTCTGATATATATCTCTTGATATTCTGATATGTATTTCTGCAATAAAAGGTAATCCCCAGTAAAGGCCTGACATGGGGCAAGTAGGGGTTTACACTGAAATAGCGGTTGGACCTGATTGGACTGAACACAGTGTAGTGGCATAAACTGACAGATGCATCAGGCTCATTAACCCAATGTGCATGACCTTGACCTTCATGTCATAATTCACCCAGTTGTTTTTTACTGAACCTAAAATAAAGGGCTAGGTATATTAGTGCACTGGTTGTCAGAAATTGTTGGTGGTTCGCATTTTTAAACTTCTCTTATCCATACTTACGAACCTAGACTTGTGAATCTTTTTTGATCTTTCTGGCATGACTGGTCCTAGTGATCTGGAAATTATTGTTAAACGACTATTCATATTTTACCTTTTCCTGTTGGTCTTTGAATCTATCCCCGTGATGGATCTAGGACAGTCAGAGAGGAATTCGACTATTTTTCGCTTGGAAAAGACATGGAACAAGTTAACCAGGTATCAGCATCATACAAATTTTTTAAATACATGCTTAGGGTATAATAAAATCCCTAAAGGTTTTAAGTTGAATTTTAATTTGGCATTGGATGTTGACAATTCAGCTCTGCAAACAACAATTACAAAACGATAGAAAGAACATCAAAAGAACTCTGTCAGGAAGTAGCGCTAGCCTCAGATCAACAAGTAAAAACATTACAGCAGGAACTTCAGTTATGCAGAAATAGACTTTTTGATCTTTTTGATCATGACTATGCGTTGAATTTGTGGGAAGAGGCGAAGCGTGAAAATTTAAATTTACATCAAATTCTTAAAGAACGGGAAACGAACAAATTGCGAAAAGCTATTTTATTAACAAGTTTTGAAGAACATAGTAACATCGGAGTAGAGAATAATATACCATTCCGAAAGAAACGTTGTCGAAGATTTGATCGGTCTAAGAGAACTCGCAAAAGGAGAAATTCATTCCGGAAACAAGTTCGTAGTAGTTCTATAGGAACAAAAGATACTATGAATGAGCTCGATCCTATTAATCTATCATCAATTAATATTGAAGAGGACCAAATTACTTTGCTGAGAAAGGGCCCATCATTTTGTCCAACACCTAAAGATATAAATTGGCAAGAGGTTTATGATGATTACGAAGTTTTTGAAACTCGTTTACGAACTGCAGCGTATTTAATTGATAAACCAACAGACACTACTTTTAATTCCAGCAACGTAAGTTGTTTCCCAAAAATTATTAAACGTAGAAATTGTGTAGCCCCTAAATCTAAATATCCAGAGATCGAATTATTTTTAAGCAAGGTCAGGCAGGATTTATTTAATCCTGAGCATGTTAGACGAATCAAGGATAATTTATTAGAAACAGAAAGAAATGCACTTAGGAAATTAAAGCAATCAAACATAGTAATAAGAGTACAAGATAAAGGTTCTCGGTTTGTATTAAATGACCGTAGGGAATATGAGAAAAAAATGTTAGGTCAACTTACAAATTCTTTACATTATATGCAACTTCAAGTAGATCCCACATTTACATATGTAGTTGAAGTTAAGGCATGGTGTGAAAAGTGGGTGCAAGTTGGGGAAATAATACCGAAAGTTGCTAATTGGGTCCTCAATACCAAAGCCAAACCAGGTGTTGCTTTTGGTAATGTTAAAACACATAAACCAGGCAACCCCTTAAGGCTTATTACATCTTGCTGTGGCACGGCTATTGAGAACCTTTCAGCATTTACAGAATTTTACTTGCAGCCGCTTGCTAGGGAACTGCCTTCCTACATTAAAGATAGCACAGATCTTTTAAATAAGATTGAGCAACTTAACCAAAATGGCCCTTTTCCCCCAGGTACGTTAGTATCTTGGGACGTTGTGTCAATGTTCCCAAATATAGATAACAATTTGGGTGTCAAAGCTGTTGAAGAGGCTTTAAATTCCAGAGATACCAATTTTCCTTCAACTAAGTGTATCTTGGAGGCAGTAGAAATTTGTCTGAATTCTAATCATTCTATATTTAAGAATACCAACTATTTGCAAATTCATGGCACGGCCATGGGACCTAAAAATGCTTGTAGTTATGCTGACTTAGCAATGGGAATTATAGATCAAAAGGCAAAATACAGCGGTAAAATTAAGCCTCTTCTATGGTGGAGATACCGAGATGATATCTTTGATTTGTGGAAGCAAGGTCTTTCTGCACTTAACGCTTTTACGGATTATATCAACACATTGTATCCCACTATCAAGTTTGAATTGGTTTATTCTGACAGCCATTTAAATGTTCTTGACCTTACGCTTCATTTGGTTGATGGCTATATTCAAACTGATGTTTATTCCAAACCTACAGATAGCCATTTGTACCTGAAACCTACAAGTGCTCATCCTAAACATGTTTTTAAAGCTATTCCATATGGTGTAGCAACTAGATTAAAGAGAAATTGTTCTAATGATGAATACTTGACCACGAGGTTGGAGGAATATAAGGGCTATCTGATTAAGCAAGGATACAAAAGGCAATTGGTTGATACACAGTTTGATAAGGTCAAAAAAATTCCTAGAGATGAATTGCTTAAAACTGGTAATGATAAAATGAAAAAGATATTTCCTTTTGTGTTGAGATATAATCCTAATCTTCCTGATATCAATGCTATTTTAAAAAAGCATTGGCATATCTTTGAATCTTCACCTAAGTTGCAAGAAAGCTTTCCCAAAGATTCTATCATTGCTTCATTTCGTAGATCCAAAAATCTTAAGGAAATTTTAGCTCCATCTAAATATAAAACAGATGTCGACAAATTTCATCGACCCAACATAAAGGGTTGTTTTGTTTGTGATCGTAAATGTGATTTATGCAACAACTATTTTGTGAAAGGCAAAACATTTCAAAGTTTTAAAACTGGCCGTACATATTTTATGAAATTTGATTTTCAATGTACTTCAAGCAATGTAGTCTATCTTATCTCTTGCAAAAAGTGTCATCTTCAATATGTGGGATCTACTAGGACAGAATTTAAAGTTAGATTTCGCAATCATAAATCAGCTATGCGTACTAATAAAAAAACATGCGAAGTGGCTATTCATTACAATAGTTCTCCGCATGTTATGCAAGATTTTACATTCCAATGTATTGATAAAGTAGATCCTAAAACTGATCTGGATAGAATTGAAAAAATTTTAATAACTAAGGAAGCTTATTGGATGGCGCAGTTGTTTTGCGTCTTTCCTAATGGCCTGAACAAAAGATTTGAGATTCATTCTAACAAAAGAATTAATTATGGTAAATAGACCACATCTTATGGTATTTTAATTAGTTATCCATTGTTTACTAAGCGTATAAATAAGTGGAAATCAGTGTAGTTACCTTTAGATTGATGAAGGCTATAGCCGAAACGTCTCAATAAAGTTTTTAGTTATGAATTGAAGGTTGTCAGAAATTGTTGGTGGTTCGCATTTTTAAATTTCTCTTATCCATACTTACGAACCTAGACTTGTGAATCTTTTTTGATCTTTCTGGCATGACTGGTCCTATTGATCTGGAAATTATTGTTAAACGACTATATATATATATATATATATATATATATATAGGGTGTATCAAAAGAAGTAGACAATTTTGAAACGGCTCTCAATCTCGCGAAGCGGCTTGAAGTATGAAGTTTTTTATTAATGTACATTGCTTGGGTGCTTACGGTGTAGAATAAATGAAAATATTTCGAAATTTACATGTTTCAAACCCACGGGTGTGCGTATTTTGAAACACATTAAAAATGGCCTGCGCACGAAATTTAAACGCTTAAAAGTAATTTTGAGTTGGTTGGTAGAAAATATGTTAGGTGTTTTATTGCTGTGCAAAATTTCAAGAAATTTGATTGAGTTTAAGCCACTCAAAACGTCATGCGAACGTATATTTTTTCTCAATAAGAATCGTTTTTCTGAAGAAATGTTCCAATTTCAATTAAATGTCCCTTGGGAGTTGTATGCTAATTAAGTAAATACATAAATTAAACATGCATAAAGCTAATTTTGCTAAAAATATGGAAGTTCGCGTGACGTTTTGAACGGCTTAGACTCGAGCAAATTTTCTGAAATTTTGTACAGCAATACAACACCCGACAAATTTTCCATCTATCAAGTCAAAATTACTTTTAAGAATTTAAGTTTTGTGCGCAAGGCATATTTATATTGCCGTAAGAGACAGAACCCCCCCCCGAGTATTGAAGTTTTAAATTTCTTATTTTTTCAGTTTATTCTAGGTTATAAGTACCAAAACAATCTATTTTAATAAAAAAACATCGTATATTGAGGCGCTTCGCGAAGCAGAGAGCGATTTCAGATTTGTTTACTTTTTTTTGATACACCCTGTATATATATATATATATATATATATATATATATACAATTACCAACTACCGCTACGCCACAGACCTCAACATAAAACTGAATGGATGTTTGAATTTATCAAAACACTAAATAATTTTGGGCTACCTAGGCTTCAAGTTGAAATACGATGCACGTAACCATGTAGCTTCCTCATAAAAGAAAGTTTCTAAATAATTTCGTGGCTCTTCCATAGAAAATTTAGATGACTTCTTGCAAAAATGCGGGTGCTTTCCTTACAAACGTAGTTGATTTCCGTACAAATGTAGACTGCTTCTGTACAAATGAACCTGCCTTCCATGGAAAATTTATGTATGCCTTCCATATAAATTTTAGACGCCTTCCCTAGAAATTTAAAACTAATGCGAACGCATGATCCGTGAAAATAATTTATTATGCATGCTATTAATTCCAAGGCATTTTAGTTCAAGTTAAAAGAAATCATGTTCTGTCAAAGTTGTGGAACAAAGCTTTTCGATTCGGGGAACTATTGCCACAACTGTGTTCAAGCTTCGCTAAAACGAGGTATGTATTTGTTACGAAATTATATATTCAAGTATGCAAAATATAATCCGGAAATGTGACCAGTTATTCTATTTACAAGTTACCACTGAGTATTTTGACGAAATACAACAGAACAGTAACCTGTGTAAAGTTTCATTGAATCTAATTTGGAAATAAAACGACAAATAATGTTTTAAAAATGCATTTACTTTTGTATATTGAAGAAAATGTTTGTCATCACCTCATAGGTATGAATATAAACAATATATACAAATACGATGATACATCCTCATTAATATATATTTATATGAATACCCTATAGTTTACAATACACCTAACGTCGTGTTTAGTCATTATAATCACGATAATTTGAATGATTGTGAGCACAGGTAAGCAAGCTGAGCAATATATCAGGGACTTATACAATAAAACGTTAACTGCTGAGCTATATTACTATCTGGTGTGCCAACCATTGAACTCAATATAACTGGAAGGCTACCTCCTATGAAACATACCTGAACTTGTCTGAAGCCAAATTTTACCTCCAGACACGCGTGTCTGGAGGTAAAGTCCCGCACTTTAGCGTGCTGTCGCGCGAATTGCACGCGTTTTCCTTGAGAGTCACGCGTTATACTGCAGGCGTTATAATTAAACCAAGGCACTAACATTTATTTTAAAGCATATGGTTTGTTTAACTATACGTAGATACTAATTCGTGAAAATTTTGCATGAAATAGGTACATGTAAGTTTACTGTATCGCTGGACGATTGTTGCACTGAGTTTGCTGCACAGTTTAGAGACGGATTTTCGTATAAACCATGAAGAATGACAAATATCTATATTAAGGATATTTTACCAACAAGAAAACATTTATTTGGTTCAAAAACAAGTGGTTATGCAAAAGTATTTCAATGACAGGCATGTTTACATCGGATTTTCACGCAAATTAAATGTTTTTGTTTGGTCGTGCGCGAAAAGGCTGGGTACGAGTGGCTTCAAATTTCCCGCCAAAGGTAGCCTTCCAGTTATATTGAGTTCAATGGTGCCAACCACCTTAAAATTGAGATCTAATAGTTTCTTTAATAGTCATCTAATATATTAAAAACATGTGCTCCTAAACTTTTAGGAACACCTTCATTTTCTATCAGTGGTGCTAACTCATCTAGCAGTTCAACAAGTAACCCTGCAACAAATCATCCCCCCCCCCCTTCAAGGGGTCCTGTTTCTTTTCAGGCATTTCGGGAAAAAAGGAGAAAGAAAGATCTTCCAGATTCAAACCTAAAAATGGACTTGGTTCTACAGCTAAAAAGGCAAAGCATCTAGTGAAGTTAAAGTACAAGTTGGGGTAGTTTCTGATGATAGAAATGGCAGGTTAAAGGGAAATGGCAACAAATTTTTTCATCGTCTCATTTAAAAGAGACTCCAAAAGAATGTATGGAAGTCTATTATAGAATTTTTATATCTGCCTTATTTCGTGAAATATTTTCATTTGAAGTCTTTAGTTGTCCGCCATCTTGGATATTTGTGGATATGCACTATACGTCACAACTGGGGTCACGCGATTTTTTTTCTCATGAGACCATGATTAATATGCTGCCATAACCGCACGTACGGTAAGTGTTACGGATTTCAGCACGGACTGAGAATATTCAAACAATATTTGATTGTTGGTAGGTATTTAGGAGCAGCTTTAAATGGCTTATCCCTGTTGGGACGTCACCAAAACATTGTTAATGAGGTTAAAAATTGTTCCAAGATGGCGGACAGTTCGTTGATTTAGGTGAGAATATCTCTCGAAGTGAAACAGATATAAAAAATTTGTAATAGACTTCTATATATTGTTTTAGAGCCTCTTTCAAATGAGACAATAAAATTTTTTGTTGCCATTTCCCTTTAAAAAAACTAAAAGGCAGAACATTTCCTGTTCTTTTTAATGAGAGTGATGATGCAAAAATCTTGCTGCAAAAGGCAGTCAACAAACATTCAAGACATTATAAACAATTTGATAAAGATGATATATACACCATTCTCTATCAAGACATGACTCTTGTTAAAAACCTTCCAGGCAGTAGCACACCATTCATCTTGGGAATGTGCAAGCAAGATCTACTTAAGCCATTCTCCAAAATCTTTTTTTTCGTTGTGTTCTTTGGAAGATTTTGAAATATGTAAATGTGACAATGATGAAGAAAACGAAAATGAAGATGTAATGTGCATTGGTGCTTTTGTTTTTTTTCATTAGATACAGATGCATCCAAGAATAGGCTTTCCATGCTATACAAGTTTATAACCGGGCCAAAAAGATTGACACCTCTTGGGTTGGAAAAAAACATCACAATCAAGTTTAAACATGGATGCAATCCTGGATGCCGTTGTAGACCAACAGCTGCTACATGTGATCCAAGCATTACTTTCCCAATCCATTTTGACGACGCAAAAGATTTCGAAGCCATGATGGATAGTGCACTGGAAGAGAGATCTGGCTTTGGATTTGTTTAGGTTTTATTTCTACTGTACAAATGCAAGACTGGTCCATTATACATAATGAGTATTAAGAAACTGTACATTTTTTAATGGGAACACTTTAAAAAATTTAAGTTTAATTTTGTTTAGATTTGTACAGACACTATGTACATCAGAAGTAGCCATTTCGTAGACAAGTTACTTGCTACACATGGCAAAAACTTACACTAAGAAATAAGAATATAAGGAGAATGAAGCAGTGATATTTCTATTTCTAAAATGTATGCCTGGGCAAACCTGTGTTACTTGTTATTTATTTATAGCCATTTGTGGGAATTTCAACTTGGATTTAATATTTGTTGTTGGTTATATGCCATTAGAACCTGAAACAAATCTAATGCTTGTTCATGATTAACAGGAAACTGCAGCCCTTGAAAGTCCATCTGGTAATGAAAGTATTCTTGAAATATATTTTCTTCACTTCACCCACACAAGTTTGTTCAATTTCCAGTAATTTATTTGCCACAACTTTCATAGCGCAGTCAACTGCCTCAAATTCTTCCGGTATTGCATATAAGACATCTGGAACTCCACTCACTGTTTCGTGATGAGAGGGTCTTATGTAGTGTGCATTCCAGTACATTTGTACTTCATCCAGTGAATTTTGTAAAAGACCACTAAAACAAAACCACAAACATTAGTTCTCTAAATACCATTCACTATATATATACTCGCTATATATGTATATTTCACTATATATATATTTCGCAAACTGGTCAAACCTCACTCGTATATATATGTATATACAATCCAATGATCATGATGAAACAAGTGGTCCAACTAATGATATGAATATATATATATATATATATATAATTGTGCAAAATACCTCAAAAACTTACCACTACAGTCTGTTTCATCCAGAGGGAATCTTCAGGTGGTAGACAAATTTCGAAAATGTGCGAGCTTCTTTTATGCTCAAGGCGGAAACGTGGGCGCGTGGGTGGTTGAATAGCATGCATTCCTTTCTTTGTTTAGGTTGTTTACCTGAAATCTGCTTTTGTGTTGGCAGGCCGAAACTATTTCCGATCTTTTGTTAAGCAAGCAATTGTTTTTTTCTTTCAAAATGCTAATATTTTCCTCCAAACATAAATTACATCTTTTGGATCCTCCCGTGTAAGAAATAGACTTTTTTAGTATGGACCATTTTATGGTGAAATCTGTTTTCTTTTGCTTTAAGTGCCAAACGTGTTTCGAAAGTTCCGTCTCGTTCGAATATTTTTTGTGTGTGAAAGATTTGATATGATTCCTGTATCGCTCTTTGAATGTGTTTGAGGTCATGCCAATGTAGTGCTTTGTGTCCTGTGTGTTGCCAGTAAAAATTGTTGCTTTGTATACAATGTCCTTACTCATGCACTTGTTCTGCAATGGGCATGCGTGCTTGTTCCTGCAGTTACAGTTCTCAGCGCTAATGTCTTGTGGTTGGCTTTTTCTAATTATGCGTGTGTTGTGGCTTGTGATAATTGACTTAACGTTACTCATGCAGCTGTAACTGACCTTAACTGTGTTCCTATTGAAAATTTTGTGTAACTTGTTGCCTATTGGAAAGTGCGTGTCTACAAGCTTGAGGAAACTGCGTGCGATGTTTGTCTTGACATTTTTGCTAAATGGTGGGTTAAACCAAATGATGTTGCGTTGTCTGTTCCTGCGTGGTTGCTGTGTTACATGTTGCATGTATTCCAGCTTGTGGCTGAAGTTGCTATGTCCTAGTGCATTTTGATATGTTTGTACTGCATCGTCAAATACTTGTTTGTCAGATGACAGCGTTGAAATGCGCTTGTTGATGGATGCTGGAAGTTGCCTTAAGATGCTGGGCGGGTGGTTAGAGTGTTTGTGTATGTATAACGGATCGTCATTGGGCTTCCTATAAGGTTTATATTTTCCGGTAGAAAGGTCGAAAGTTACGTCTAGAAAGTTTACCACGTGCAAATTTGATTCTGCTATTATTTTTAGGCCAAACTGTTCGAAAATTTTGTGTAGCTCTTTCCTGGTTTTGTCTGTCAAACGTGCTGATCTGCTTTTAATAATCGCCAAACAATCATCCCTATACAAGCCAATGTTTTTCTTGCCAAACTTTTTTCCTAAATGGTTTAAGATGAAAATACCTACTAGTTCGCAAATTTCTGCCCCGTCATATCTACCCATGGTAACATCAAACAAATTGCTATTGTTGTTTTTGATCCACGGTCTTCCGTGATTGAAAAGGAGTGACTTTCTAGCGTGTTTTATTATAGAAATGTTTTCGTCCGAAATGTCAGCCAAATTGGAGGCCCAAGATAATGCCAAGATTAACCACCCGCCCAGCATCTTAAGGCAACTTCCAGCATCCATCAACAAGCGCATTTCAACGCTGTCATCTGACAAACAAGTATTTGACGATGCAGTACAAACATATCAAAATGCACTAGGACATAGCAACTTCAGCCACAAGCTGGAATACATGCAACATGTAACACAGCAACCACGCAGGAACAGACAACGCAACATCATTTGGTTTAACCCACCATTTAGCAAAAATGTCAAGACAAACATCGCACGCAGTTTCCTCAAGCTTGTAGACACGCACTTTCCAATAGGCAACAAGTTACACAAAATTTTCAATAGGAACACAGTTAAGGTCAGTTACAGCTGCATGAGTAACGTTAAGTCAATTATCACAAGCCACAACACACGCATAATTAGAAAAAGCCAACCACAAGACATTAGCGCAGAGAACTGTAACTGCAGGAACAAGCACGCATGCCCATTGCAGAACAAGTGCATGAGTAAGGACATTGTATACAAAGCAACAATTTTTACTGGCAACACACAGGACACAAAGCACTACATTGGCATGACCTCAAACACATTCAAAGAGCGATACAGGAATCATATCAAATCTTTCACACACAACAAATATTCGAACGAGACGGAACTTTCGAAACACGTTTGGCACTTAAAGCAAAAGAAAACAGATTTCACCATAAAATGGTCCATACTAAAAAAGTCTATTTCTTACACGGGAGGATCCAAAAGATGTAATTTATGTTTGGAGGAAAATATTAGCATTTTGAAAGAAAAAAACAATTGCTTGCTTAACAAAAGATCGGAAATAGTTTCGGCCTGCCAACACAAAAGCAGATTTCAGGTAAACAACCTAAACAAAGAAAGGAATGCATGCTATTCAACCACCCACGCGCCCACGTTTCCGCCTTGAGCATAAAAGAAGCTCGCACATTTTCGAAATTTGTCTACCACCTGAAGATTCCCTCTGAATGAAACAGACTGTAGTGGTAAGTTTTTGAGGTATTTTGCACAATTATACATTTCGCTCTGTCTATATGTCATTGAGCACTCTTTTGTATTTCGCTAACCAAAACTAGCACATTATATATATATATATATACTGGCGTCTTTTGAGCATTCTATTTCTTCTCAAAGTGCTTGCTTCAGGGTGTAGTTCCTTGAAAATTCTTTGTACAAGCGGTCGTGGGACATGTAAAGAATGTTTGAGCTTCAGAATATGCCACATCTTTCTGTAACCAGCCTAGCAACCTACACCTCTCATTTCAGCCTGTATTATTTCCCTAACTTGTTCCTCGCTAATGTTTTCTGTGTGTTTGGACAAATTTTAAGCTTTAAGTCGTCGCTTAACAGTTCGTACACTCATGTCTACACCATGCTCATTCTTAAGTAGACAGGTTATCAGACAGTAATTATAACCGCAATGAAAATACTTTTCAATGATTTCCTGTTCTGTGTCTGTGTAACAAATTGCAAGTGATAAGTTAGAATGAGGGAGGAAATATTTTCAAAAACTGTATGATCAATTCGTAATCACAGTGTCGTAATCACTGATTCTATTTTGCATTTGAAAATTGGTAGCAAAACTGATGTCATCACTAATTTGCTATGGCAACATTGACCATTCAGCATAGCATGATTTTACTTTTAACCCATATACTTTACTTCTTGTTTACTTTCTCTTGTTTTTCAGGAAGCATTTCTTATAATGCAATGAACAATCTGACCAAATTTTGTAGCACCTAATTTTTAAAAAATCTGTAAAAGTGTTTTATGAAATAATTTCGTTGTACTCGAAAAATGGTTTTTACACTAAAAATTCTTAATTTGTTGAGATTCGAGAAAAGAAATACCGGGGGTGTGGAGTTATTGCTGGAATAATTATTGCATAAATTTCTTAAAACATGCTTTTAACTATTCAGACTTGCCGATACCTACCAAAGTAGAAATCAAACTTAGAATTGTTATTTATTGATAATAAATAGTTTATCTTTATTTATCTTTATTTGTATGATATTTGGCTGGCTTTCGTTCTAAAATGTAACAGCAGTTAATTGACTTCCTTGTTTTTACGAACTCGCTTTTGAGCGGAAAAACATTTTCATCTGTTGTTCAAACTAGGTGTGGCATTAGAGTCTAAAGAGCTATTTATATGGAAGGGCGAGATGTCGCTTGAAAGAGGCGAGTAATCTCGCCAAGCGGGATGAAAATATTCCCAACCCGCTTGCCGGGATCAACGTGTTTCCATCATTTAAAGTTTCGATAGTTTCAAACATTGTATAGCTCGAAACGACAAAACAAAGGACGGCGAACCGGCTTCAATAGCTGTAATGTTAATGAATAGCGAAATGCAACAAAAATTAATCTCATATTTTCGCTTACTGGGCTTTCCGACTCCTTATAAACAGCTCTTTAGTAAAAACTAGGTTGTCGTGGACAGAAAATAACATTTGCATTTGAGTTAGTTTGAATTTTCTACGTACGTACATGTGAAGAAAGAGTGTGGTTCGTGCGAAAAATACCAGAAATAAACATGTATTCCGACCGATTAAAACCGATGTTATGCATGAAATTAAGTCCCGTGGGATTTTCGTGAAAAAAGCAAGCCACCTATCTAGGAATGTTAATTGGGCCCCAATGAGCATGAAAAATTTTGTCGGCAATTTTGCGACCTGCTCCGACGGCTGTCACAGGGGGTGGGGTGGGAGGACTTTTTTGCCATTACTGAAAAATCGATTTTTCTCTATAACTTTTCGATTCTAAGGAAATCATTCATTTTGAAAGTCCCTACCTCCCTAAACTAAGGGTCGATGAGCACAAAGAAGCCATATTTGGGGCAGTGATGTGTTTACCGGACCAAAATGCATGCTAGTTAGGTCCACCATTAACTAAAATCGGATTTTTCACTCTGACTAAAGGCAAATTGGACCAAGATCAAAAATGAGAGTTTCTACCTCCCCAATTATTAGGTCGATTAGGATGATAATGCTAAATAAATCGCTTCATCATGTTATTTTGTGAATTGGAAGCTATGGAATAAGCTACCCTCCTCTCTTAGAGCATGTATAGATCTCCCGGAATTTAAGAGTAAATTTAAGACGCATTTGTTTGACATAGCCTATAATGTGAAGTAACGTTTTTTAGTGACTTGGGTTTCTTGTGACTTGGTTTGTAATCTTTTAATATTTTATCAGTATTATTATTGCTGTAATATATTTTTTAGTTAATGATTGTAAAGCGCTTAGATCTCTGTGCTATAAGCGCTATATAAGTTTTTGTAATAATAGTAATAATAATAAATTAGTTGAAGACAGACATCGACTGTCAGTAATTTGCAAAACCTTATCTTCACAACAAAAGCCTTCCAAAAAAGGGTTCCGTGATTCTAAAAACATTTGATATGATAAAATAAATACTAATCATTTACAAGCTAATGATCAAGGGGCTATGCCACCAAAGAATCACGTTACTCTACAAACGGCGAAGCTCTGAAGTTACTACTGAAGAATGATTATCTTCACGAAATATCTTCCTCCTCGTCTTCCTGGTCAGACGATGGGTCAGATGGGCAGTTTACACAAGGCTCATCATCATCACCGCATGCGCAAAGATCAGTGCAGTTGAGCCCTGCCTTCCTGCCCTGACATCTGTTCGTTCCACATCCCTTGGTGCAACGGCACTTGATGAGATGAAGAACAGCATCAGGGGCGGGTCGCTACTGATCATCACTGGATGCCATTCATCTGAATCAAAAGAAAAACCTCATGATTTGATATTATTTTGGTCACTTTCACGATGATATGCCTTAAATGAATTACCTTTCCCCAGGTTCCATCCAAAGCCTGCCGGTGAGGGAAGCCTTGGGTTTGGGATTATATCGTTCTTCTATATATACTATTGCTTGGTCATGGGCACGTAATATCCGCAGTAGGCCGCTCTGCCTCAAAACAGCTACTAGTACTAGAGTCTTGCGACAAGGAGGTCAAGATCCTGTTTGTTACAGATATACAGACAGTACGCAGATCTCCAAGGTAGGAGAACGTTTAAACTAAATTCTTTATACTGAATCCCAGTTTTAGACTTCAGATTAACTGATCGTAAACTTCTTCTTATTTTATAGGTACCAATGAAAAGACTTCTGGTATATGTTAACACCAAGAAAGGACTTACAGAGTACCTTGCCATTAAGACGCTGGAGAAAGGCCCTGAAGAGGGTTCACGTGGGACGGTGGCGTGGGATAGTAAATGTAAAGGAACGCACAGAGGCATGCAATACCTTGACAGCAACCAGGAGGAGGCCGACAAAAAACTGTTGCTGCACGCTGTAGATGCCACAGTGTAAGGAGCCAGGAGAATTGACATCGTCTCGCCAGACACTGATGTGTTTGTATTGGCACTAAGGCGGCACGCAGACCTAGCGGTATCGAAAAATCTCCCTCTGTTCCATAGTCCGTGTCCTTGGTCCAGCTAGAATAGCAGCTCTTCCAGGTTTTCATGCGTGGAGTGGAGCCGATGAGACCGGTAGCTTTGCTGGGAAGGGCAAGCTTGCTTGTTGGAAGGTATTTTTAGAGGCTGACAGTGTCTGCGTGGATGCCCTAGCAGACCTTGGGGGAACCTCACAGCCTCTATTCTCAACCTTGGCTGCCATAGAGAAGCTTGTGTGCTTGCTGTACTTCCCTGGCACCCAGACCAGTAGTGTCAAGGAACATAGATAGTTTTTATTCCTAAGGAAACAGGCAGAGTCTGAGAGATTGCCACCTACCAAGGCAGCCCTGAAACAGGCGATATTACGTGCCCATTACCAAGCAATGGTATAGAAGAACGATATAATCCCAAACCCAAGGCTTCCCTCACCGGCAGGCTTTGGATGGACCCTGGAGAAAGGTAATTCATCTAAGGCATATCATCGTGAAAGTGACCAAAATAATATCAAATTATGAGGTTTTTCTTTTGACTCAGATGAATGGCATCCAGTGATGATCAGCAGCGACCCGCCCCGGATGCTGTTCTTCAGCTCATCAAGTGCCGTTGCACCAAGGGATGTGGAACGAACAGATGTCAGGGCAGGAAGGCAGGGCTCAACTGCACTGATCTTTGCGCATGCGGTGATGATGATGAGCCTTGTGTAAACTGCCTATCTGACCCATCGTCTGACCAGGAAGACGACGAAGAAGATCCTTCGTGAAAATAATCATTCCTCAGTAGCATTATCATCCTAATCGACCATATAATTGGGGAGGTAGAAACCCTCATTTTTGATCTTGGTCCAATTTGCATTGAGTAAGAGTGAAAATCCGATTTTCGTTAATGGTGACCTAATTTGCATGCATTTGGGTCCAGCAAACACATCACTGCCCCGAATATAGCTTCTTTGTGCTCATTGATCCTTAGTTAAGGGAGGTAGGAACTTTCAAAATGAATGATTTCCTTTGAATCGAAAAAGTTATAGGGAAAAATTGATTTTCCAGTAATGGCAAAAATGTCCTCCCACCCCACCCCCTGTGACAGCCGCCAGAGCAGGTCGCAAAATTGCCGACAAAATTTTTCATGCTCATTGGGGCCAAATTAACATTCCTAGATAGGTGGCTTGCTTTTTTCACGAGAATCCCACGGGACTACGTATACATATGCTCCCTGACTATTCCAAGGTCCTGGACACTACAGATCCATGCAGATGGAGACAGGTATGATAATCCGTTGATGATAAAAGCTAAATGCAGGAGCGGTTTAGTTCCAACGGAGATCGTTTTAAATCCTTAAAGGGCATTAGCAATAAAAATTTTTCTTGTTTCATGCAAAAGAGCATGAAAAAATAAGCTGATTGGCTGTTTACTGTTTTAGACTATCTCTTTTAGTTCCGAAATTATTCGCAAAAATGTGCAAAATATGAACTGCTGATTCAACAAAAGTTGTGACGTCACTAGTTGGGTAAGTAGGTTTAATAAATACATAAATGAGCATAGCTCAGTTATTATTCAGTCAAACTCAACAAAATTTTGCACATGGATACTACATGTCAAGACGCATCAAAAACATTTATAATTTTGTTGCCAAGTTAACACTGCCCTCCCCAGGCCCCTACTACGAATTTTCTGTAACTTGTTGTATTTATCCAAGTGTATGCAGATATACGGTCGAATAAGAACTTGAAATGTATTTTCATGAGCAGTTAAGAGCAATTAAAGAGCTTGCAGTGACACTGGTTGTTAGTAACCACAGAATAGGAAATAAACAGGAGGGTTACTACCGAGTTGCCCTACTATTTATTCCTTATCCTGTGCTAATAACCATAGTTCAAATACTCATTAACAATCCATAAGATTATTGGCGAACCATGTTGAACATAATAGGTCATGTGAGGTGGCTTTATACCTAATAAAGTGCTAATTAGGACGACAATTATTGTATACTCTGCCCCGTTTATTAGTACTCTTTATATAATGTTGCATCCTAATTAGCATTGCAATGCGGCGTATTTGAAGTCATTTAATACACTCGAACAATCCTTCTCGTATATTAAATAACACAAAAAGCTCGCGTATGGCATAAATATAATTAACATTTATTTAAAAAAATCGAAAGTTTTGATTGGGTAAGAGCGGTTGAGTAAATCGTCATATCCGTTCGGTTGTTGCTCAAGTTTGGAGTTATGACATCACCATGGAAAACGCATGTACGACAAAATGACGTAATTTCTTCGTATATTGAAAACACTTATACGACCTTATGACGTCAAACAAATTTATGCTGCTTGGGCCAAATGCTGGAGAATACAAACGGCTTCTTCAAGTAAGAAATTAGCAAAAACAAATAAATAATAAAACAATTATTAAATTATTTTCAATAAAAAATAAAACATTTATTGAATTCAGTTCACGTAAAATATGTGGAATTTTTCAGGCCTCGCGGTTGTGTTATGGATAATAGATAAGGCCTTGATAATTCCACATATGCTACGAGAACCGAATTCAATAATTGATGAGGGTGGCTGGGTACTGTAGAAGTATTTTTTACCGATTCCAAAGCTGTTTCTCAGCACTTGAAAGCGACCCCAGAATCTCTTCATTGTGCTGCTCCCTCCATACTGGTCTGCTAATGAATGACTGGATCTTCATTCTTCTAGCTTCTCCGCCTATTTCAGTAAATAAAATTAATTGATTCTCAAAAATTTTCTAACGTTGTGAAGTAAAATTAGGATGAGTTGTTTTTCCCAAGAACGTGTAAAAGTGTAATATTAATAGTAATATCATTTTTCTTTGTTTCTGATTGGCTAAGAACTATGTCGATTAATCATTAATCGGCATAGTGTTCCGATTCAAAATTAATCGGCACGGATCGCGAGCCCCGCGGGATTTTTAAAAACCAAAAGCATAAACAAATCGGTAAAACATCTTTTAAAGAAATGATATTAATAGAAAAATACACTTGTACACGTAGTATTAATGAAAAATCACACTTTGCGTTTGGCGAAATATTTATAATACCGCTCGTGCTTCGCACTTCGCACTCGGTATTATAAACATTTCACTAAACACGCGTGTGATTTTTCATTAATACTTTTCGGACCGTGTAACTTCCTATACTACTACAAATAATAATTATTATAATAATTACAATAAAAATAATTTTAATAATTAAGGTCCTCTAAAATTTAATCTAATATTTAGCCGTATAGAAGCTTGATTTACGATGTCAAAACATTTCACTGTTTAAAAAGATAATTAAAAATTAGCTAATATTACTATATATTATGTAGTAATATTACTATTATGCTAATATTACTATTATGTATTACTACTATTAGTAATGGCTTTTTACTTCCAAACTGAATATTATGCGACATACTTTTCCAGCATAAAAGCCTTAGAATTAACAAACTTAATAAAATTGCGTTTGGGAATAATTCTTTGTAAGTTTAAGATGTGAAGCTTTTATGCGACGAATTTTTTACTTTTGATATCCGTCCTATAATTATAAACTATAGCCCAATAATGGCGTCATATATATCTATTTAGTACAATTTCTTTAGTAAATAATGATTTTCAAGCATTTTGATTGGTTGCCTGACCAGTAAATACGAGGCAGTATTTACTAGTTGGCATTTTTTCAAAATAGCCGCCAATGAGATTCGTTTTGATGTATTATACTTTTGCCAAAATTAGCAAATGCAGAAAAATTGCATTGATATAAACTCAAAGAATACAAACAAACTTTGATGTTAAACTATCTTAAGGTAATAGATCGTCTGCAAATACCTCATTAAATACTTTTTTCACTATTTAAAAATTACAAGTAAACTTTATTCCTTACTTAGGAATTTTCAGGAGTAAACTGTATTCATAAAAGATGACAGTGAGTTTTATGCACGTAAATTTTACTAAGGGAATTATACTAAAACAATTATTCGCCTAAGGCTCAGTGATTATGGTAAATATTCACCTTGACCTCGTCTCGGTGAATATTTACCAATAATCACTTCGCCTTCGGCGAATAATTGTTAAATATAACATAATCTCAATGGGTAATAGTCATATATCTCAATTGAGAAATGCGGGTGACAGCCTCGTGAGATGATCATCTTAAGCCATCTAAGGTTGTTAATATTCACGCTGTCCCAAATTTACGTATTTGGCGTGCTTACACGATACAATCGCGAATCGGATTGGCTCGTTTATTGAATAATATACTATAGGCATGTAATTTCAACCTTAGATGGCTTAGATGATCATCTCACGTGGCTATATATTACCCGCATTTCTCAATTGAGAAACATGGCTATTGCCCATTGAGATTATGTTACACGGTTGATTTTTAAGGGTCCTTAATTTCTAGCCATCATTTTGTATAGTTATTATTGGTGATTAGAAGTGCCTTTTAAATATAGTTGATTACAATACAGAAGTAAATTACCTCTTCTTTTATTACACATTATCAGTCGCGCCAGACTAACCTCGGTTAATTGTCTGAAATTTTCCAGGTTGGGATTCGTCAGTACCTCGCTCTTCAGTGTTTCGACTTTCCCAACAAGATAAGTCGGTAATGTTAATAGGTCGTTTGTGATGGGGAGAAGATTCGGCGCATTGTGCTTTTTCAAAGCCAGATTGCCGTGGGCTGGCGTGGTGATTTTTCCTCCCCATTCTGCGTCGTAGGGTTCTAGGAACATGTCGATTTCCCTTTTTCTTGTCATGTCCGCATTGCGTAGCGCTTGACCTCGTAAAATCAAAGCCGCTTTTTTCAAAGCGTAACCACATTTGATTGAACATGGACTCCTGTAATGCTTGGTTCCATCTTCGGACTTTACGAACCCTCCAAGATTTTTGGCACACTGCAGCAGCATGTCAAAGTTTTTTGCAATGCATATGGAGGATATTGACGCCGAGTTGTCTGCGCTCAACTTTCGACATTCCAACAAGATTCGCGCAAGCAGTCGCATACTTTGGTACACTTCTGTGGCCTTTTCTCTGCCCGTTTTCTAAAAGAGCACGTCCAAGATGGAGGATAGTGAAGTTCGTTTCAGCAACCGCTGTGATTTCATCGGATGCCATCTTTGAAATAACAGCCTCACGCAGTTGTGGGCTGCATCCATTTTCTGTTGTTGTGGCTGCAAGCATGAGTTTGCCCTCGTACTTCATCTGCCTTAAGGATGGTTTGTATTTGCCTTCCTTTTTTGAAATACACGAGGTAGCATGCCGAGATAGTTCGTGCTTCAGAAAAAATCCATTGCACTCTTTGCATGGCAGGTATTCTGAGGGATCGACTGCTTCTACAGGTCTTCGGTCCACCTTCAACTCACCTTTATATAAAATACTAGAAATACATGCATGCGGCAACCCCTCGCCACTAACTAAGAGCATGCAACTATATTTTTTTAGGAATTACATGAAGTACTTGTATAGATTGTTGTCATAGCAACATGGCAATTGTTATTCTTTCTCTATATTTTTTCAAAATGACAAAGTATCAGTTTTTAATCCTTGTTTTATTGACAATTTTTTTAAATAGCACAACATTTGTCATCGGTATGTTATTACGCCTAATGTAAGCTTAAATTTGGTATAAAATACGACCTATTAATTACATTAGTAATAAGAAGACAGTCTTGCATTTACAAAACATTAACTTACTCTGGAATTTAAACAGTGAATAGACTGGATGAGTACGGCTACGCCGGCCTTTATAAAGCATTAAAACACAAGTATAAATACGCATTATCAACAAACTTGCCTTGTGTTTTACGCCATAGTCAATTCTGGGCGCTTCTCTGTATTCTCTCCCAGAATTAATCTCTCTTCAAGAGTCTTGTGGCAGTCGTTTTCGTCTTAGTTCTCGCTTTTGCTTGACAGTTGAATAATTTGAATTCGTGATTAAGGAGCCTCCCTACAGTTTGGTTCACTTACAACCGGATTTATAGAGATCAGAGGTTGCCCGCACGAATCACGCGTGGAATGTTCGTGGGCAGCTATAAAATTGTTCAAAGTTTAGTAATTTTAAAAACAACTATTTTTGCCGATATTTTCGTGTTTCTACAGACAAAAAAAAACAGTAGTTCTTCCTTACAATCGTTTGTGTTTCTAAGTTCAAGGAGTATGTGTTTTTAAATAAGTTTTTAGGTGCTTTTTTATGTCCAGTAATGTAATTTTTGATGTTCGAAATTTTACGAAAACTGTATGGACTCCGACTAACTATTTTATATTGTCTTCCTCGGATTTGTGGCTCTTTTGAAGTATTACCAAAGCTTATGTAAGTTTTCTTGTTCAATTAGATCCTATATATGTCGTGTTTTAACAACATAGTCTTATAACTATCATGTATACAGTCTTAAGTCATGTTTAAGCCGTGGAGTCAAAGTGGTAATTCAATGTTTTGAAAAGATATTCGTGCATTGGTTTTTAATGAAAAGACTAAATTTAACAAACAGTGGATTGATTTGATGCCTTATTATTTTGTGTTTTTGCTTCTTGGCAATATGAATGTCTTTTAATCTCTTCTTAAACAAAGTTAAACCAAAAATTCCAAATGAAAAAATACTGTTTTAAATAGCCCCCGTTCAAACACTGTAATCAATTACGACACTTCACGTTGTGTTTTGCTTTATATTTTTCGCAAGTTTTACAACATAATTTTAAGCACTCGCACTCGCTCGATCCCACACACACAGCCCTCTCTCTTCCATGTGCTCGGTGACGCACATCCGGTTGTTTAACTAATGTTCTTACAGTAAATGGATATAAAATCTCCAACACTCTCCCCCAGTATAACTTCGGAGAAGATATACTTGTCCTACTCATGGAGATTTAACTGTAACTCCGTAATGTCAATTCAACAATTGTTTTAAATTGTTCAACGTATACGTTTGTTCTTTACTCAACGTTCTCCGTCTTCTTCTTGAATAATTTCTCTAATTCGTTGTCCAGCATTCTGTGCAGCCTGTCTTTTCGGTTTGAACGATTCCGCTTCCGGGTTAAGTTGTACCTCTTCAGATCTGCGATTAAACGAGAGTTCCAAAGGAAACAAATGTTGGATTGCCCGCTCTAGTTGATTCTTTCCTGTACGAACTTTGGCAGCCCTGACGACTCCGTCTTTTCCGACGATTAGCTCTTCGATAATTCCTAATGGCCATTTTCCGCGACTCTTTTCGTCCGTTTTAAGGATCACCACGTCTATAATCACAGGTACTGCGCCTTTCGCACCGAGTAGGTTTCGATGTCTTTCTTTCAAACTTCGCAGATATTCCTGACTCCAACGCTTCCACACCGCCGCTTTGCACTTCAACAGATGTTTCGCTCTTCTTCGTAGATCACGGTCTTCGATTTCATGAGGTGGAAATTCGGGTAATGTGTTGCTATTCAGATACAACATACAGTTGTGAGTTAGAACAGGGAGTTGGATGTCATCTTCTACATATCCAAGGGGGCGATTATTTAGCGTGATCTCCACATCTAACAATACTTCCTCCAGCTCTTTCCATGCTAGGAATCCATTCCCGATTGTCTTGCTCAAAGCACCCTTGACCAAACCTATCATTCGTTCAAATTGGCCGCCCCACCACGGAGCGCGGCTTAAATTAAATTGCCAGGTAATCTGATGAACGGATAGAAAGTTCTGGATTCGCTCTTCCCTTGCAACGATTCTCATCCACCTCGCAGCGCCAATAAATGTTCCACCATTGTCGGAATAAATGCGATCTGGTCGCCCTCTACGTGCAATGAAACGCTTGAGGCTTAGGATAAATTCCGTCACCTCCAAACTTGGCAACAGATCCATGTAGATGCCTCTCGTCAAGCTGCAAGCATACAATAATACGCATGCTTTGCCGGTTTGTCCCCTTTTCTTTCTATAGCGTATAGGCCCCGCGTAGTCTACGCCGATTACTTGATATGGATTAATACCTTGCGTTCTTGTGGTGGGCAATTTGCTAGTGGTTGGGGTTGGGTACGCAGTTACTGTGAATCTTTTACAGCCGTGACATTTTCATCACATTTCAGTGTTATCCAGGGTAATGATTGCACAGCAGCAACATTTTCAGCATACCAGTGGTGCTAACCATAACATTTTCTATCAGAACTCGAACCTGTATCTACCAATGGGGATGCCACATGGTGCATTAGCAGCAAATAATGAAGCAGAAATTGGAGTGCAGCAAAATGAAACAAATTTCACTTCCATGCAAAGTCCGTATCCACGACCAAGTTACAATGAACAACAAAGGTTCCATTAATCTTATTTAACAGTCATTTAAGCATATTTAACGGTTGTTTCAAAATATTCAAAAGTATACACATTAGGTGTAAACATCCAATAATAGTGCTTTTGTTGTGTTTGCAAACTTTTCAATCAACCCAACATTATTACTGGTACTGTACAGATATTTAAGTTTTATTACATTTTGAGGATTGCAGCTCAGCAAGTGAAAGTTGTGTTTAGGGGTTATGGGTTTATATTATAGATTAAACCTATACTATTATATCTGACTTGCAGGGATAGAGAAACTAATTTCTTTGTGTGCTATGTATGAAAGCAATAATTTCCTGGCAATTCCTGCATACCTACACAAATGTGCTCTCTGACCCAATTTTAGAGTATTATATAGGACTGCTAATTTGGTATTTCTAGAACTTCGGAACCTGTGTAAGAAAGCCTTTAGGCAACCTTTATTGCCTAATTATAGGTTTGATGAAATCAGTATATTAATTCTTTTAGTTGACAGTCACACTCCAGTATATTTTTGCTGTGGTCTCACAGCTTATGCTGGATTCATCCCTGCATGTCAGTTGACTTTAAGCTTGTTGTTTATTGTAAGTTGCTGTTTTGATAAATTTTATCACAAAATAGAAAAATGTCTTTGCTATTGTAATAAATTTTATCGATTGCCTGTTGAGATGTAAACAAGTACCAGCAACTTTACTGCATATTGCATATTATACAACACATTCACAATGTTTTGCAACAGTATTCATATTACTAGATCATCAGGCAGGTTGATGCGAACATAGTGAGTCAGTATTTTTCTCACAACTTCATCTTCACTATTGTTGCATGAATACTCAGGATCTTGTAAGTTAGAAGTTCCCTCATTTGTTTTTCCATGTTGAATTTGACTAGTGAGAATATCTTCGTTAATGTATGATGAGTACTGCTCACAGTAGTTATGCAGCACAAAACATGCATAGAGAACAATTGGTACTTTTGCAACTTGAAATCAATCTTTTTGGTTAAAACAGCCCATCTTGCTTTTAATCGCCCGAAGTGTCATTTGTCATATTGTTTCATGCAAAAAGGTGTAAGTGGGTAGGCTGGATCACCAATTATGTAATTTTGGACTTTTTCGTAGCCAGGTAAAACAGACTGAAACACTCGTGGCAACTTTCCATTTTGTAATTTATCATTTACTGACGAATTCGCAAACACCTTAGCGTCGTGCACGCTGCCCGACCAACGACATTCTACGTCCATAAATGTTCCTTTGTAATCGCATACTGCTTGTACATTCACAGAATGAAAACACTTGCAAACAATAGTAATCTTGCGGATTATCTGATGGAGAAATTATTGGTATGTGTGTACCATCTATGCAGCCAAAGGCCTGTTGCATTCCAAATTTCGGTTCGAACTCTGCTACTTTCTTTCTCATCTCATTTTCATTTTGTGGCAGATGTATGTTAGTAGGACCTAACAGTTTTACAATAAATGTACACGTGTCTGTTATCATTTTAGAAGCAGTGTTTATCGCACTACCAAAAGCATTAGCCGTCATATACAGTGAACCTGTATCTTTTAGGAAGTATAACGTGACCGCCAATTTCCTTTCAGCACTTACAGCTCGGCTGTTGGGACTATTCGGATTTGGGGCAATTAAAGGATGTAACTTTTCTACCAGCTCTAAAAAGGATTCTTTTGTCATTCTAATTTTTTTTCCAGGCTTACTGTGGGCTACACCATTTAACATGTTCTGCTACCATTGATCTATTTGACCAGGTTTAAACAAATATCTCCGTTTCGCCCTTAAAAGTCGTCGTTGCTTTAACACCTTCAATCGCATTTGGAAATAATTGCGCTTTCGCAAATGTGCTGGACATAGAGCTTCCTGTAAGCGCCTTTCGTTTAATTTGTGAAGCAAAATCAAGCCATATAATTGAACCAGCATGCATAAAAGACATATGAATTGTAAACAAAAGAATGGCAACAGCATATTGTTTTGTCTTGCCATTTTGAATTAATTTAATTTTCCCGCGGTTTGGCGGACTTGTCCCAGTTTTTTAGAGCGCACACTAGCGAGGAAAAGGTGGGATTAAAGGTGAGATATAAAGTGGGCTGAAATTCTATGTGAAATTGGTTTGAATATTAGCCCGGTTAGCTGAACTGGCCCGGTTAACTGGGCAAGCTCACCTCATATGAACAGGCCTTAGACCACACTGAAGAGCAATTATAATTAGTTTTGCTCATACCCAATCTGTCAATAATAGTATAACAAGTGTTTGTTGATCGAAGTTGTGCTTCAACCGACCAATCTGAGACTAATTGTTCATAAGCTGTTTTGTACCAAACGCTAACATTTTGGTATTTTTTGGATTTACTAGAAGTCTGTTTTTTAGAAAATATTTAAATGAAACGCAACTTTGGAAACACGTTTGGCACTTAAGACAAAACAAAACAGATTTCACCATAAAGAGGTCAATAATAAAATAAGTCTATTTCTTACACGGGAGGAGGATCCAAAATATCTAATTTGTGTCTGGAGGAAAAACATAGTATTTTGAAAGAAAAAAATGCTAGTTTGATAAAAGATCTGAAATAGCTTCGACCTGCCAACAACTCAAAAATAGATTTCAGGTAACCAACTTAAACAAAGAAAGTAGTGCATGCTTTTTGAACATCCACGCGCCCGCGTTTCCTTCTTGAGCATCAAAGAAACTCGCATGTTTTCGAAATTTATGCCATATGTATAGAGATTTACGGGAGGTAAACGGGTAAAGTAAAAGTCGTATTTTCACTATGGAGAGTCTAAAAAGCGTTTTCCCCACTAGTGAAAAATTATCGTATCAGCATTTTGATTGGCTTCCCGTTTTTTTCTCACTAGAGAAGAAAATCATGTTACCATTTTGCTCGGCACGGCATGGCACGTGCCGTGTTCGGTAAGGCACGAAAGAGTTACTTGACTTTTATGTTAAAAAAGAGAGTTTTTCGTATGAAAAACACGAAACGGAGAGAACAGCTTGACTCACTATTTACGCCAGATAATGAAGAAATAAACGGTATGAATCTGTTTGAGAGTTCACTATTTTGTTTGATATTCTTCGCCTTTCACAAGCTTCCAGTGTTGAAATAATCTCTATATGTATGGCATAAACAAGGTGCTGCATGGTTGGCTCGTTAACGAGCCAACCATGTAATTAACGAAAGGGAGTTTCGTTACTTTCGATTGTGGCATTAGGCACATGCTCATTGTATACTGGCGAAACTAAAGAGTGCATTGTCAATAGGGCAAGTATTGCAGTTAATATAAATTTGATTAACTGGATACATCAGCATTAATGGTTTTAGTTAACCTATTCAGCATCAGCACTCTTTTCAACAAGTAAAATTTTCTGGTGTTAAACAATAAAATGGAGGGTGTATTGCTACAGTCAGTTGCCTGATGTAAGTCAACTGGAGGAAGTTGTTGACTTTCTTTTTTTCTTTTGTAACTCGTTTATTTGTTATATATAATATATAAAAATTTGGTTTATCGCCTGTTTGTGTTGGTTTCTTGCTTGTGTTGCCTGTGTCCTAATAATCACACCGCATAGTAACCTGGGTCATGATTGCCTTTAGATTGAAAACCTTGATAAATGTATTGAAAAAGGAAGTACTGTTGTCAGAGAATTGAATAGATCAGATCATAGTATTAGTTCAGAGCCACCTAGAAAGAGGAGGTTTCTTTCAGAGAAGTCAGTATTACAAATATCGTGTAATTCGTACGATTACATGTTACACATTATACCGCCGTGTAATTCGTACGATTTTTATTCTGTACTTGTTTTGAAGGATTGCGAAGCTAGCTTGCTCGCTCGCTTCCCTCTCTCGTTCGTTTAGCAATCTTTCACATCTCGTGCATACGCACTCGCCAAGCATGCAGTAATCTCTATATATACAGAAGTTAATCATCAATAGTGAACTTTCTGGCTTTTAACTGGCGTAAAGGGTGCTACCGACCGTACAGAAATACGAAAAACGATCAACTATACATCAATAGGCATTTAATTTTTCTGACTCAGTAAATAGATATGTGTGCCTTTATTTACGCGTACATGAGTTGTTTCACTGCTCACCTCGTCTATCAATACGAGATCCGCAGACATTTCCCCATCGCGCCGTGGTTTGAACTTCCCTATTATTTCCTATAATTAGTAGTGCTTTGAAATTATTATAATAAAAATATAAAAACACCCTGTTCTGTAGCTTCAGGTTGCTCTTTGAGTAAAATGTACACTGTATAACAAACATTCGTAAAGTTTTCTATTTGCTGGATTGAACCGTGGAAAGCATTCATTCTTTTTTCCTGATTGAGACTCGACACGGAACAACAAACAGACTGGCTGACTTTGCTTTTAAAAGACGCTTTTTAAGTAATTTGAACGGGCGCTATTTGGGCTTTATCTCGCAAAGAAAAGCGGAAATTCAGATGAAAAACATTGATTTCTGCTGGTGACCACTTTATTACGTAACATATGGGAAAAATCTACCTCGTTGTTATTGCGACCATCTAATACACTCACCAATTTGTTCTTATGAAATCAGTAAACGTATTAATTGGGCATTGAAAGCGAAGTGGCCTCATCCTCTGCTATTAAGTGCTCACAATTTGTCGACACCAAAACAGAAAATTTTTCCAGTGTCCCATCGTATTTAGACTCTCTTAAAAATGAACCACCTTGTACAAATCCGCTAGCAACTACGAATATTGGCCCCCAGAGGTTGTAAAGTGGATGCTAGTGATACCGTAGAAACTATATACATAACTATAATATCTTTTTTGAAATTTGTAGAGTAAGTTAAACAGTAGCGGTACAATCTTTTCGCTTACAACAATAATAAACATCCGCAATTTTCTTTTCAGTAAGCCAATAATGAAATACGAGATTACTGTGGTGACCGGCAGTTTGCGTGGTGCTGGAACAGATGCATGTATTTCGATAAAACTAACAGGTATGCTGGAAACTTTAGCAACTATTCCATTCTTTGAATTTACGCGCAGGTAATACGTTTGTAATCTTATTAACATTCTTTCAACTTTCGAGGCACCGATATTAGAGGCTTTGCCAAAATAATTTCAATTGTTTTGGACGTTGCTAAATTTTCAGACTGGCTGCACTGCTGTTTGGTTTAACAAGTAGATTTCATTTTGAGTGCACCTGTACCGTAGTATATCACAGAGGATGTCATCGTGTGCGAATGACAATAAGTTTCAGCAGGAGCCGAAGTTAAGTGCCGCACTTTTCTGTGTTCTTTGCACGAAATGGCTTCTTCTGTGATGTGGTATATAAGGACAACAGAATGAAATCTATTTGATTTAATTATAAATGATCAAAAAAGCTTAAGTAAACGCGGGAAAACCCCACGAAATACCATAAATCACGCTATTGGATGACGTCATCCATTCGTGTGTCGGATAATAAGACAAAGCTCTGGACCATCAAAAATCCGGAATGAATTCTCATGATGGTGTGAAAAGAAATAATACGGTATTCTTTCGTCTTGATTAATAGACGAGATTCGTTGGATCAGATTTCTCTCTTTATCACATGTCCATGCATGTGTCACTATTCCTAGCTGCTGTTTATAGTTTCTCTTCTTGTTGGCCAATCTAGTCTTAAAGCTGATATTATCTTACAGGTAAAGATGGAAAAGAAACTTCTAAGATCACATTGGACAAGTTTTTCCACAATGACTTCGAAAGAGGTGACACTGATACTTACACGGTGAATGGAGAGGACGTTGGCGAAGTTGTGATGCTCACATTGAGTAATAACCGAGTAGGTTTCGGCTGTGATTGGTATATCGCCAAAATTACAGTGGAAAAAGAACTTCCTGGTGGATCAGAGAGATACTTTTTCCCTTGTTATCGTTGGGTCGTTAGTCAATTGGTTGTTTATGAAGGAAAAGGTACATGATTATATAGCACCCCTCCCCCCCCCCCCCCCCCAAGAGGGAATAAACATTCCCAAAAGAGACCAGAAACAGAGAGAAAAGGTAATTATAATAATGCAGAGAAGGGGCCGGGAGAGTTAGTGAAGAAAGATAGTTGCTCTTAATTCTTGGTAAATCACGTAATAATTCATTTTCTCGACCATTTTTAGTGTCAGCTTTATTGAGAGTCGATTGCTCTATCGGCTACAAAACAAAACCTGTGTCCATTCTTCAGCTAAAATATTTCATCCGACACTAACTTTTTTTTTTCAAATCGGGCGTTACAGTATACCTGCCAATTTTTGCCACTCAGAAAAAGGGAGATTTTAAATTTTACTTCAAAAAAGCGCCAGATTGAAGAGAAAAGAGTGAGATTGTGGTTGCCGTGAGATTCTTTGGTGTTGACGTGAGAGCGTTACTTTGAAATGAAAAGGATGAGTGTCTTCACAAAAGCGTAAGGGTTGACAGGTCTGCTTTGCACTATTTGTCCATTTCTAGATACACCAACATATAATCTATACAAAAATAGAACAAGTTGTATATTATATACTGGTGTATATCACTGATCTAAATAAAACTGGATAGGGTCATCTTTTTGAATTCAGTAACCCAATGTTGTATCCAGAATATCTATGAGATGATATACTAAAATCGATCTAAAGTTCTGCAAATCAAATCGTGCCGTGTAAAAACTTACCAAGTTAGAAAATTGTCTTCTCCATCTTAACTGTGAAATCGTACCTTGCCATAAAGTTTTTAATGTTTTCGAGAAAGTTTAAAACACTTGATATAGAACTCATGGCGGCCATCTTGGACAATCCTCATCAGTTATTCAAATTTAAAACGAAACAGAGATTATTTGTGAAAAATATTTAGTCGCACAATGTCTATCCAATACTGCAAAACCCCTTCTACTACGTCAATAGAACGAATGTTGATCTGTTGCTCCATTTATGCATGACAGAAGCTTTATCTAGTTGTAGTTGTGTATGTAGCCAGACATGGACTAATAATAACATCTCAGTATTATATAAATCACCATAACATTAAGATACAATGTGGTTTACACTGCGTGCTGCCAAGAATTATATAGAAATCAAAATTTTTGTGATAACTAATGACATATCAGTGGCGTAGCCAGCACAACAATTTAGCCCGCAATGCAAAGTTCAATAAGTTTCAAGTTATTATCATTATTCATTTCTTTTGTTATTGATTGTTTTTCTAGTCAGGTTTGCTACGCTACTGTACATTATTTAACAATTATTCGCCAAAGACGAGGTGATTATTGGAGAATATTCACCAAGACAAAGTGGAGGTTAATATTACCCGAAAATCACCGAGTCTGAGACGAATATTTGTTTTAGTATTTTTACACAAGTTAGCTATTTAATTTTTGTTTATATTTTTGTGTGTAATTTGTACAAATGGCGCCTAGTCGCCATTTTGTCAACTTGTGTTTGCTGTTATATTCACCTGCAGGTGAATATAAAGGAATTTCACGTCATACTGGAGCAATCACAACGTCGGATTTTTTATGTTCACTAATGTGTAAAAATACTAACAGTTATGAGTCTTCTCCTGTTCATTACACCATAGTCAGTTTGGTTGCTTCCTTTATGCTGACGCTTCCTTGGCGCATATCGAGGAAAATCTTTCAAGTTTTAAAAATACAAACCTATTTCTCTTTCGTTCTTTGAATCTTTCTTACCTACGGCAAAAAGCGATATTTCAATATTTATTATTATTCATTACATTAATTACTAATTGTTT
Organism: Muricea muricata; assembly: GCA_963855995.1. Classification (NCBI taxonomy): domain Eukaryota; kingdom Metazoa; phylum Cnidaria; class Anthozoa; order Malacalcyonacea; family Plexauridae; genus Muricea; species Muricea muricata. The sequence continues at coordinate 3,241,322 of OY979716.1, forward strand.
GCAATTACTTGCTACAATAAAATTACAACTTCAGAAATTACGCAAGAAAAATTTGTATGTATATTAAAGGATTATTGACTGGACGTGAGGTTTGTATATTGAAATATCGGACTGAGTTTTTCAATAAGTAGGATTTTTTTTGGCAGGTTACCGGTACGACGTTATGCACTGTGATATTTAAAAGTTTTATAATTGTAACTTGTCCATGCATAATGAGATAGACAAGACATTTTATGCGATAGCAACCCTGGACTATCAAAATAGGGTGGCTCAAAAGCTTTTCACATTAAATTAATGTTATTCAGTTTCCTTTTTCTCCAGCTTTTCTGCCCAACTCAAGTGACGGTGGACCAGCCATAGCTGAACAACGAAGAAAAGAGGTGGACGAAAACAGGCAAGTGTACAAGTGGGGAACAGATCCAAACTATACACACGATCTTCCAGGATTTATTGAAGCAAAAGATCCAAATGACCTGCCCAAAGATGTGCAATTCACTGATGAAGCCACTCTTTCTCTGTTCAAAGCTGGGTTGATTGGTTTCACAAATCTTGGTCTTGCTCATCTGTATGAGATTTGGGATTCTTGGGATTGCTTGGACGATTTCCGAGAGCTCATCACTCCAGTTATGCAGAGCGGTCTTCCCCACTCTGCTGAGTATTGGCGAGATGATGTTTGGTTTGGAGCGCAGTTTCTAAACGGTTCAAACCCTGAATTGATAAGACAATGCAAAACGTTGCCTGTGAATTTTCCTGTCAAAGACGAAATGGTCGCCCAGCTGCTGGACCGTGGGTACAATTTGAACAAAGCTATGCAGGTAAGACTTCTTCTTTACATTGCTGTTTGCGATGAAGTTCTGCATTAATTACTATTTCGTAGATAATATACAAGTTATTTCCAAGTTAATACACAGTTTCATTAAAAATTACGGTAGACAGTAAGATACTAAAAATACACAGTGAGATATTTTCGATGTCTTCACTAGTAAAGATATCCATCAATTTCAGCAAATAATTTTCTGTTTTCAAAATGGCGTCGCTTACAAAAGCAAGGAACAAATTTACATATATTTTGATCTGAGAAGCAAAACATGACGTGAACAAACTAAAATTGTATAATTACATATATTCGTTTTTCCTGACTATGCACATCAATAATTGTCCTATCTGCTTTAAAGAAAAAAGTCCATTAAACTTGATTACAATTAAGAGAAAACGCTGGTAATTTACACATATAATTTTCTCTTGACTTATAATACAGAATTAAAATCTTGGCGTTAGTTTTTTAATCTTTCCATTTCAAAATAATTTTGTGGGGTGTCCGCTGACAATACTGAACCTACACGAGTGGAAGAAATCAAGCTAAAATGAGCATCGTTAATGGTGCCACAGCGTGTAATCCTATAACATGAATATAATTATGGTAGACAGTAACATACTAAAATACACAGTGGGATATTTTCGTGAGATGTCTTCACTAGTAAAGATATCGATCAATTTCGGCCAATAAATTTCTGTTTTCAAAATGGCGTCGTTACAAGAGCTGGGAACTACTTTACGCATATTTTGATCTGAAAAGCAAAATATGATTTAAACATATAATATTTCTTGACTTCCAATACTGAATTAAAATCTTGGCGTTTTAAAATCTTTCCATTTATAAATAATTTTGTGGGTTTCCGATGACAATAGTGAACCTGCACGGGTGGAAAAGATCAAGCAAAAATGAGCATCGCCAGTGGTACCTCAGCGTGTAGTCCTACAACATGAATTTAAGCTAACAAAGCTTGCCAATCTTAAGGCGATCAGAAAAAAAAACAACTGATGTTTAAGTAAGGCCTTATTTTCCTTGTGCATTAAAAACTGATTTTTAAACTGATTTTTTAAAAAACTTATTTTTAATTACGCTAGGAAGGCCTTATTTTCCTCGTTAACTATGCAATCCTTGATGGTATACCAACAATGGACCAAGGTAAAGATAAACGATACATTGAGCCGGCGATGGGCTTGTTTTACCTCAGAAACAACGGTGATATCGTGCCTATTGCAATTCAGTTGGGACAAAACCCACGCAAGGACAATCCAATATGGACGCCATTACTCGACACTGAATGGGATTGGCTCATGGCAAAACTTTGGCTTCGCTGTGCAGACACGCAGTATCATCAGGTGAGACCAGAGTTTCTGGAAATTAAGACGTAAAAAGAAAATTTAATATAATGACCCGAATGTTATGTTCTTAACGGGTTTATCAGCTCTGTATTAAATGTTTAACATTTTGGAAATTCTTGAACCGGTCGTTGAGACATTCGAGTAACACACGGAAAATTGAAACTCACGGCTAGGCCAAACTTTGATTTTTTCACCACCAAAGCCTCTGCACTTTAAAAATCTAACCGACTCTTTTACCACCAGCGCTTAACAAACACTATTGTGCACGACGGTAATTAATAATTTCGTTTAAAAGTTTAAAAATAATATTTAATAATCCTGACAAATTAAAATAACCAATGAAATAAGCAAACAGGTTGAAAACACGAAAAGGCTTGTAGAAACATGGGCGGCGCAATTTAATGTCTAGTTTCAGTAATATATAGAGACCAGTGCGCACATAAACATACTTCGTAAGGAGTTATATCCAAGAAATATTGTTTATGTGCGCACTGATCTCTATACATTACCTAAAATACACAGTAAATTGGACTGCTGTGGTAGAAAGACAAATGTGATCAAACCGGAAGTCGTCATTCGTGATCACGTAATTTCACGTCGTCTTAAACGTCGACGTCCTGGCCTCAATCTAGAACTGAGACAACAAAACACTTGCCTGATAATTGCATGAGACTATTAGCAGCAGCAAAATTATTTTAAGGAATTTAATATCAAATAATGCACACACATGTGTATACAAGACCACGAAATTGTCACTGCATATCAGCTATAAAAAAAAACGTACCTTCTTAAACTAGACTTTTACCTGTAGATGATTACACATCTTCTTCGATGTCATTTGATGATGGAACCAACTGCCGTCGCTTCTTGGCGAAATCTCCCATCTGTCCATCCAGTTTGGAAACTTCTGTATCCTCACACGAAAGGAATCATGGCAATCAACACGCTGGGTCGAAATGAGTTGATTCCTGCAGGTGGTGTCGCTGACCAGGTTTTGAGCATTGGTGGTGGTGGTCATATTGATCTGATGCAGAAACACTACCGAAGCCTTACATTTGATAGTTATGATCTCATCAAGAATCTTACTGATCGCGGAGTCATGGATCTAGAAAAATTTGATTACAAAAATGACGCTGTCCAACTCTGGGACGCCATCAAAAATTTTGTTAAAGGAATCATATATATCTATTACAAGAACGACGATGACGTGCAAAAGGTAAATGTTTCTTTTCTGCGTTTAAATTAAATATTCCTTTCCATTATAATAATATTGCGCATCCGTCCCGCCTAAACCTTTATGCGATAGCGAGTAAATACCGCTTAATAATTGTGTTTTCCAACGTGAGAAGATTGATAGAGGGAGAGAGCAAATATGTAAACAAAATCTCCGCCTTTACATTGCTGATAAGATAGCTACAGGATTCTAGTAGGTGGTTGGATTGCAGTTAATTGCACTAAATGTTGGGAAGTCGGCTGGATATTCAAAAGGTACATGGACTATGAGAATGGCGCAACCAGCTACAAGAAATGTGGCCTTGCAAGCTTTTATTATTAGCTTGAATCATGCATTTAGAAATGCATTGCCTGCACAATTTTAATGTCATACGAAAAGCATAGTGTTTTTTACGACCGAAAATGGTGAAGAAAAAACCGACATTACTTCTGCTAAGTTTCTTACAAAGTGCTTTCGTTCAAAACTTGTATTTTACTTCGTTGTACTTGTATTTTAATCGTTTGGAGATATTTAGAAAGAACCTACACCATGTACGTTTTGTGTACTACTGTACCACTTGCACTGGCAACTTTACTTCAAAACCTTTTTCAAAAGCCGATGTGTTAACACATTTCATGTGCTATGGTAATATTTGCTTCGGGTTCATTATCATGACTGCAATTTCCAAATAATTCTAACCGAGTTTTACTTCAAAACTCGTCCCAACAAAATCTGCTGAATTATTTGTCCTTTGTAATAACGTCTATTTCATGTAATGACATTTTCACTAATAGCTCCTTCATTCCGTGTTGTTTAGGACAACGAGATTCAGGATTGGATCCTTGATCTCCGCAACAATGGCTACAAGTTTGGAGGTGAAAGTGTTGACAAGAAAGTGCCAGAATCATTCAAGACTCGCGAAAAACTCATCCACTTTCTAACTATTGTGATATTCACCTGCTCTTGTCAACACGCTGCAGTTAACTTTTCACAGATGGCGACCTATGGCTTTCATCCCAATTCTCCAAGCTTGATGAGACAACCAGCCCCTACTGAAAGAGGACAGGTAGATGATGCTTTGGTTATGTCTACCTTGGCAAACAAACATCAAGCTGGTACAATGGTATTTATAGTCAATGCCTTAACTACAGTTTATCCAAACGAGGTAAATAAATTCAAATGACATGATCGAATGTCGTAAATAAAGATCCCCACTCCAAGAGCGCTTTTACCAATAAGCTATTTACTCCCATCTTACCCTTCTTTAAGCAATTTTTTTCAAATCTCAATTTCAGGAAATAAATCTCAACAAACATAAGCATATTTTAAGTTAATTAAACAGAAACTTTTAGTTCATTGCACGGAGGCAGAGAGAATAGCAAGAGATCATACTTTAAAAGTTTCTCAGCAGTAGCCTACTACCCCTATGATTTGGAGATTAAATCAAGATGGTTTCATAAAAATGTTAAGAAATTTTAAAAAGTTGAAATATATGTATTGTGTACAAAGCTTCTCTACAAAACAATCAA
>OY979716.1:3246432-3251432 GCA_963855995.1 Muricea muricata
CAAACTTAAACTCAGCACATACCGTCGATATGCCAGCACTGATTGGGACCGTTTGACAAATACTGGCGTCTTTTGAGCATTCTATTTCTTCTCAAAGTGCTTGCTTCAGGGTGTAGTTCCTTGAAAATTCTTTGTACAAGCGGTCGTGGGACATGTAAAGGATGTTTGAGCTTCAGAATATGCCACATCTTTCTGTAACCAGCCTAGCAACCTACACCTCTCATTTCAGCCTGTATTATTTCCCTAACTTGTTCCTCGCTAATGTTTTCTGTGTGTTTGGACAAATTTTAAGCTTTAAGTCGTCGCTTAACAGTTCGTACACTCATGTCTACACCATGCTCATTCTTAAGTAGACAGGTTATCAGACAGTAATTATAACCGCAATGAAAATACTTTTCAATGATTTCGTGTTCTGTGTCTGTATAACAAATTGCAAGTGATAAGTTAGAATGAGGGAGGAAATATTTTCAAAAACTGTATGATCAATTCGTAATCACAGTGTCGTAATCACTGATTCTATTTTGCATTTGAAAATTGGTAGCAAAACTGATGTCATCACTAATTTGCTATGGCAACATTGACCATTCAGCATAGCATGTTTTTACTTTTAACCCATATATTTTACTTCTTGTTTACTTTCTCTTGTTTTTCAAGAAGCATTTCTTATAGTGCAACGAACAATCTGACCAAATTTTGTAGCACCTAATTTTTAAAAAATCTGTAAAAGTGTTTTATGAAATAATTTCGTTGTACTCGAAAAATGGTTTTTACACTAAAAATTCTTAATTTGTTGAGATTCGAGAAAAGAAATACCGGGGGTGTGGAGTTATTGCTGGAATAATTATTGCATAAATTTCTTAAAACATGCTTTTAACTATTCAGACTTGCCGATACCCACCAAAGTACTAATATAACGAAGAGAAATCAATCTCTGAGTAATAAATATTTGCCCGAAAGTAGAAATCAAACTTAGAATTGTTATTTATTGATAATAAATAGTTTATCTTTATTTATCTTTATTTGTATGATATTTGGCTGGCTTTCGTTCTAAAATGTAACAGCAGTTAATTGATTTCCTTGTTTTTACGAACTCGCTTTTGAGCGGAAAAACATTTTCATCTGTTGTTCAAACTAGGTGTGGCATTAGAGTCTAAAGAGCTATTTATATGGAAGGGCGAGATGTCGCTTGAAAGAGGCGAGTTATCTCGCCAAGCGGGATGAAAATATTCCCAACCCGCTTGCCGGGATCAACGTGTTTCCATCATTTAAAGTTTCGATAGTTTCAAACATTGTATAGCTCGAAACGACAAAACAAAGGACGGCGAACCGGCTTCAATGCAAACAAAAATTAATCTCATATTTTCGCTTACTGGGCTTATCCGACTCCTTATAAACAGCTCTTTAGTAAAAACTAGGTTGTCGTGGACAGAAAATAACATTTGCATTTGAGTTAGTTTGAATTTTCTACGTACGTACATGTGAAGAAAGAGTGTGGTTCGTGCGAAAAATACCAGAAATAAACATGTATTCCGACCAATTAAAACCGATGTTATGCATGAAATTAAGTCCCGTGGGATTTTCGTGAAAAAAGCAAGCCACCTATCTAGGAATGTTAATTGGGCCCCAATGAGCATGAAAAATTTTGTCGGCAATTTTGCGACCTGCTCCGACGGCTGTCACAGGGGGTGGGGTGGGAGGACTTTTTTGCCATCAGTGAAAAATCGATTTTTCTCTATAACTTTTCGATTCTAAGGAAATCATTCATTTTGAAAGTCCCTACCTCCCTAAACTAAGGGTCGATGAGCACAAAGAAGCCATATTTGGGGCAGTGATGTGTTTACCGGACCAAAATGCATGCTAATTAGGTCCACCATTAACTAAAATCGGATTTTTCACTCTGACTAAAGGCAAATTGGACCAAGATCAAAAATGAGAGTTTCTACCTCCCCAATTATTAGGTCGATTAGGATGATAATGCTAAATAAATCGCTTCATCATGTTATTTTGTGAATTGGAAGCTATGGAATAAGCTACCCTCCTCTCTTAGAGCATGTATAGATCTCCCGGAATTTAAGAGTAAATTTAAGACGCATCTGTTTGACATAGCCTATAATGTGAAGTAACGTTTTTTAGTGACTTGGGTTTCTTGTGACTTGGTTTGTAATCTTTTAACATTTTATCAGTATTATTATTGCTGTAATATATTTTTTAGTTAATGATTGTAAAGCGCTTAGATCTCTGTGCTATAAGCGCTATATAAGTTTTTGTAATAATAGTAATAATAATAAATTAGTTGAAGACAGACATCGACTGTCAGTAATTTGCAAAACCTTATCTTCACAACAAAAGCCTTCCAAAAAAGGGTTCCGTGATTCTAAAAACATTTGATATGATAAAATAAATACTAATCATTTACAAGCTAATGATCAAGGGGTTATGCCACCAAAGAATCACGTTACTCTACAAACGGCGAAGCTCTGAAGTTACTACTGAAGAATGATTATCTTCACGAAGTATCTTCCTCCTCGTCTTCCTGGTCAGACGATGGGTCAGATGGGCAGTTTACACAAGGCTCATCATCATCACCGCATGCGCAAAGATCAGTGCAGTTGAGCCCTGCCTTCCTGCCCTGACATCTGTTCGTTCCACATCCCTTGGTGCAACGGCACTTGATGAGATGAAGAACAGCATCAGGGGCGGGTCGCTACTGATCATCACTGGATGCCATTCATCTGAATCAAAAGAAAAACCTCATGATTTGATATTATTTTGGTCACTTTCACGATGATATGCCTTAGATGAATTACCTTTCCCCAGGTTCCATCCAAAGCCTGCCGGTGAGGGAAGCCTTGGGTTTGGGATTATATCGTTCTTCTATATATACTATTGCTTGGTCATGTGCACGTAATATCGCCTGTTTCAGGGCCGACTTAGTAGGCCGCTCCGCCTCAAAACAGCTACTAGTACTAGAGTCTTGCGACATAGAGGTCAAGATCCTGTTTGTTACAGACATACAGACAGTACGCAGATCTCCAAGGTAGGAGAACGTTTAAACTAAATTCTTTATACTGAATCCCAGTTTTAGACTTCAGATTAACTGATCGTAAACTTCTTCTTATTTTATAGGTACCAATGAAAAGACTTCTGGCATATGTTAACACCAAGAAAGGACTTACAGAGTACCTTGCCATTAAGACGCTGGAGAAAGGCCCTGAAGAGGGTTCACGTGGGACGGTGGCGTGGGATAGTAAATGTAAAGGAACGCACAGAGGCATGCAATACCTTGACAGCATGCATGCAAACATTCAAAAAAAATAAGTATTTAGTATTTTTACAATACTTGCACAAGATCAAAGTGTATGATTTTGGCCAAGGTACAACAGAACATTGAATAAGCACAGAACTTAGCAGAGTGCCCCATGCTGTCGTGGCGACCATCTCCTGCCATTACCACACCTCCTTTGACTTCTTTGGCTTTTTCCATTAACATGCTCTGGTATGTCTTCCAATGTAGGTAGATGGTTGGAAACAGCTTGGTCTAAAATAATAAAATGCAATTCAACTTCATAATGTAATTTTCTATATAGTACAGTACATTATTTGATAACTGTTTAGGAAATACAGTATTTACAAACCCTTTGATAACGAAAGTATGTACTCAAAGACACACAACCAAGGCCCATATTTAAAAACATTTGCCTAACTTTGGAAAAGGAACCACCACTGAGTAGAGTAGCCATACATATGAGAAAATTCCCACCAGAAATCTTGGTTCCAGGCACCATAGGTTGACTATGCCATGTTGTTGTTTTCTGTGGGCACTTGGGGTTGCTGCATGTAGTCGTAACTACAGCTTTTGAACCAACTTCTCTTGTTTCCACTAGAGGACTGTCAGCTTTGCAAGAATGACAGAAACGGAACAACAAAAGCAGCTAGGACAGAAATACAATGTGCTTTGGTATTGTCCTCAGGTTCTTATCATCCATTGTCAGTAACCTATAATAAGTACATAAATAGCATATCAATTCAAAAATAACTGAGAGTACATCACCCCTTTCTCTACATTTTATAACCAGAATAGGCTTGTGCATTATGAAAATCCTTCTCCATCTAGAGAGCTGAGAGTCTTGTTTGTTGCATAAGTACTGTTCTTTTTGCATTGACCATCTCTAATAATCAAATTACAAATAGCTTACTCTGATTCTTCATCCGACTCATCACTCATGGATTCTGAACTATCATAGTCAGCTTCCATGTCATGCTGAGGTTTATACACATCATCACTTTCATCCATTGATTCATCTTCTGATTCACTCTCAATCTCACTCATATCTTCCATTTCTACCATTTCATTGCTACATGATGGGAGTTCATCAGCAGTTGATGGTTGGTCAAGCTTATCCACTACACAAGCAAGACAAATAATTCCGGTTACTAATCACAATTGTTTATGTCCCATATGTCCCACCATCCTACATGTACTAACATTTCAACTGTCACATCACACATGGTACTTACCCTTTCGCTTCATTTGCTTTATTTTGTTTTTTTTATTTTTGACATTTGCTTGCAGGCTTATCACTTGGTTCCTCAACCTGCGGTTACCTTCCACTAACTTGTCATATTCCTCAGCTTTTTTGTTCTGTTCCATAGGTATGTTGTCATCCTCTATGGTTGGTACCTAAGGAAATATTACATTTTAAATCATTCTATATTTCAAAGCTAAAATCTTACCAGCCCGCTTTTATTTACTCCACCTCACTTTTGCCAAGATAGTGAGTTTAGAGCATAAACCAGAGCAATTTACAAATCATAATTAGTCGAATACATTGAATGAACCTACAATGACTTGCGCGCTCATAATAGGATCTTCAATTTCAGATGATTTCCTTTTCACACTTCCTCGATGCGATGGCTTCTGTTTTCGCTTGGGTGTTTGCTGGAGCACCGTATCTTGTTCATCATGGACATTCTTCAATGCCTAATTATAAAATATTCGT
>OY979716.1:3256432-3307881 GCA_963855995.1 Muricea muricata
TCCGATAAAGTTGAGCACTTTCCAAATGAGATTGCTATTTTACAATTTTATTACTATTATCTTTGCTCCATTTGTTGAGCACTCTATAATTTGGTTTCTCGCCATAATGAAGAAGATTAATTTCAACTGTTCAACAAAGAACATACCCATACCACCAAACCAGCAGTACTCAAAGAAGCTTATCGAAATGACGGAAAAACTCGTGAAAAGAATGAGATGGCGAGCGTATCACTTCCTCAACCCTTCTAACACAGCGACGCCAAAGAACTATTATGGCTTTAACACACGGACATCTCCTCCCCAAATACCACAACTCAGAGAGTTCGAATACAAAATGGCAGATTTAATACACAGCATAGAATTTAGAACCACCCGCAACGAAACGCAGTTCCAAGGAACACTTCAAGGTCACGTAAAAACTATTAAAAATTCCAAAACCTTATATGTGCGTGCAGATACGCCTACAAACTATTACCAGATGCAGGCCAAGGAGTATACGTCGTTACTAAAGAAGAACGTTGAGAAGGAATACAAGAAGGCACCAGACGACACAGAACACTCTATAAATCTGGAAGCTAAACATATTGCCAACAGCTTAGGTATTACTAATAGGTTAGACACATTATCCCAGAAGAGCTCGTTTATTACTTTGAAAGACCATGAAGACAACTTTGCAAATAAGCCAGCTTGCCGCCTCATAAATCCCTCAAAATCCGAATTAGGACGAGTAAGCAAGTCAATCCTAGAAAAAATCAATAAAGCAGTAGTCGAAAAAACAGGAGTACAGCAATGGAAGAATACTAGAGCAGCATTACAATGGTTCAACAGCATCCCCAATAAAAACCAAAATTCATTCATTAGCTTTGACATAGTTAATTTCTACCCATCAATTACACCACAGTTGCTTAAGAAAGCACTTGACTTTGCTTTAACATATATTAACATAACACCAGAAGAACGACAGATAATTATGCATACAAAACAATCGTTATTGTTCACAGACGGAACCGCATGGACAAAAAAAGATTCAGATGGAATGTTTGATGTCACAATAGGATCATACGACGGCGCCGAAACGTGCGAGCTTGTCGGGGCTTACCTTTTATGTCAGCTTCCTAATGAAATTGGCAGAAACCAAATTGGCCTTCACAGAGATGATGGCTTGGCAGCTTTTCGCGCAACAGCACGAAAGATAGAGCAAATAAAGAAATCTATCTGCAAAGTCTTCAGCAGCAACCATTTACAAATCACAATCGAAGCAAATAAAAAAGTTGTCAACTTTTTGGATGTGACCCTAGATTTGAATAAACAATCATATGCCCCTTACATCAAGCCCAACAACAAGCCACTTTACGTACATCGCGAAAGTAACCACCCACCGCTTATCCTTAAAAACATCCCACTGGCTATAAACCGATCTACAGACCCATGGCACTAAACCGTAAAGAAATTCGCAGCTAATTTGAATTTGAAAAGTCATCAGTTTTTTTTACTTAACCTCTATTTTTCAATTCCAGCGAGAGCATACAAGTATTATAGTAAGTTCGTCTTAAAGCCAACAGAAAACATTTAAAATATAAAAGAGTGTTAGTGTGAAGAGTGAAGATTATCTAAAAATCTTTACGGGCAAAGTTGATGGAGTTCATTGCGTTTACGAGCCCAAATCGTTTTAATAGGGCTTTGTCTTACGCAAAACTTTTAGTTATACAAAATATTTACATAATAAATATAATTCTCGTTAATAGAATGCACTTGTCCAGTTGTGGGTTTAACTTGGTGCTAAGAATTGAAATTCTGACAATTTAGACAATTTTCAGTAGTTTGCGTTTTTTAGCTATACCCTGTATATTAAGAGGAGATTTTTTAGAAAGTCGCGTATTTTTTGCAAAAACCGCTCAAAACATAGCTTCCAAGCCTTTGCGAAAAAATGCTCTGCCGCCATCTTCTGTACATGTTTTGAAAGTTTTCCAAAAATATTAGCGAAGAAAAACAGAATTTTACGGGATATAAAGAAGGATAACGTGGTAAGTGTAATATCGCATTTAATGGGTGTTATTTGAATTATTATTATGTTAATATGCACACGTATCTGACTCAGGAGTGAGCATATTTTAGCTGCAAAATTATCTGCTATTCTAAATTAATAATAAAACTGATTGAAAGCCACTGCTTTCGTCCTCTGAATGATGATCAGCTTGTTCACAACTTGTTAGTAACATAAGTGCATGGAAAACGTTAAAGGATTTTGCATTTTTAAGGAAGATTTGAGTATTTGTAATTTTAAATCCCTTTACTTCAATTTACTGATTTTACAGGCATTCAGTTTTTTACTCATTTACAGGCATTCAGTATACAACTTCATGCCATTCGATATATAATCTGAAACGCCCTTTTTAGGAATGAAAATAAAATTTTCAGTCATATGTTTACTGTAAAGTTTTAAATTACACCAGCATCATGGATGCAACAATCTGGTGAGAAGGTTGCTGAACCAGGACTGGTCATAAAGCAGGGCCTGACAGTCAACTGAGGCAGGATGCGCTATTAGTAAAGACACCAGACAGGCTCAAGGAGCCAAGCATGTTGACATCAAAACAAAATTGCCTATATGGTCATAAGGGCCAAATATTTTATTTTTTTTCTTTGATAATTACCTGGGGATTAACTCAGACCCCGCCCCCTTCCCAGTAACCTGAAGTAAATCAACTCCTCTACTAGTTAACTATGAGAGTATTTTTTATAGATCTCTGTGATATTGCTATTAAAATCTTGAAGATATGATTACAGTATCTGAAAACATTAACCTCATTTTGTCAGTGCTGTGTGGCAAAAATCTGCACATTGCGGAATATTTTGTCTACTGTATAAAGTTATAAACATTTTCATAATATTCAACCAACAATAGATTGTATCATAAATAATAAGCTGTGATTTAATAAATATTCATTTTCATCTTTCATTTTTTGTTTTCTTTAATAGCCTGCAAGAAAAGATCTTCTTAGAAATTCTGATATTTTTGCACATTTATGATGATACACTGTATACGCATGATTTAAATTATGCCTGGCCTGGCAGAATTCCAATAATTAGATCCCACCCACCCATGTGTTTATTTTCATGTGTTTAAAATGTGTTTTTATCATTTAAAACACAATGACCAAATTAATTTGAAAGGAACATGAGTCATGATTGTTGGCGTGGACAGTACCTGTTAATAGTAGCACTCAGACATAATTTGGTTGGTTTTAAAAATCATAAAAGACGGCCTAATCAATGAATAATGGTTTGAGTTGAAAATATCTTTTCTAGTTCATGTAGTGGCGGATCCAGGGTAAGTCAAAATAGATTACCACAGCTCATTCTAGGATATATTTAAATTTTAAAATACCTTCAAAGCAACTTCATTGATTAGATTTTATTCTTTTGAAATTCATAACCTATGACATTGTTATAAAGTTATTTTGAATTTAAAATTGAGCTGCTATAATCTATTTTGACTTACCCTGGATCCGCCACTGAGTTCATGCTTAGTTCCAATTCTCTTCCAAGACTGCTGGACTTTATGGCATTTGTAAAATGTCACTGTGAAAGTAATAAAATAATACAATACAATGTAACACAAATAGTAAACATTACATCACAACAGTAACATGGCTTCCATTTAATGTCAATTTTATTTTCGGCGTCCACTTCCGAATGACTTCAAATTTGAACTGGATGTAGTTTGTAAAGTCATTTTGATTTTGAAATGCATTTTAGGATTGAGAAAAACATCCAGGCACAAAAATAGATATAAAGGAAGGTTATTTGCAAATATTGCATAATAACAGTAACATGGCTTGCATTCTATGTCAATTTTCTTTTCGGCGTCCAATTCCAAATGACTTCACATTTGAATTGAATGTAGTTTGTAAAGTCATTTTAGTTTTTGAAGAAATTTTAGCATTGAGAAAGACATCCAGGCACTAAAAAATTGATATAAAGGAAGGTCATTTGCAAATATTACATCAACAGTAACATGGCTTACATTCAATTTCAATTTTCTTTTCGGCGTCCACTTCCGAATGACTTCAAATTTGAACTGGATGTAGTTTGTAAAGTCATTTTGATTTTCAAATGCATTTTAGGATTGAGAAAAACATCCAGGCACACAAAAATTGAAATAATGGAAGGTAGTTTGCAAATATTGCATTATATTATGATTTGAACAATGCTTGGATTCAAAGTCAATTTTCTTTTCGGCGTCCACTTCCGAATGACTTCAGAGTTAAGCTGAATGTAGTGTGTGAAGTAATTTTAATTTTAAAAAACGATTTAAGATTGAGAAATAAGAGCAAACACATAAAAAAGGGAATAATGAGGACTGAGGGCATATAGTGTGCAGGAAAATAGATGTTTATTTCCAATATATATTTGCATAATAGGACTTTTTCCTCTTAATATTACAAATATAAGCGTAGGTGATTGTTGAAAAAACTAGTGTAGTAGGGCGATAAGATGAAACAACAGCTTGCCCTTGGCTGGCAATGTATATATTGTCAGTAGTTCAGTTGACACAGCGGTAGAAATAAAATTCTAAATTAAAGAACAAAATACAAGTAAACACTATATCTTACCTCGATCATCTCCAAAGTCCCGAGGTAAGTCCATTGTAGGTATTAAAATCTTCGCGCGTGTTGTGAACTGAATGACTGAACGTATTAAATCGCGTCGTCGAATATCGAGCCAATTTCACGCAAATTTTATTTCTCTTTCTCTGTCGATAATAAATCAATATCCTAATATAACACATTTATTATTTAATTCAAATTTTTATTTTCTCTGTCGATAATAAATCAATATCCTAATATAACACATTTATTATTTAATTCAATTTTTTTCCATATGAATTACCATATACGTCTTTATTTTTAAATACTCATAGTAGAACAAAATGAAAACCGCTCTTTGACAGCCGCAATGTTGGAAAAATTCATTGATAAAGACGTCATGGGTTTTGAGCGTGTATTACGCGACATAGAAAAAATTCTCCTCTTAAGCATTGTACATGTGTGCAAGAACTGCCATGCATAGTGGCGTAACTAGTTCGTTCATTAGGAGCACGAATAAGTGATATTGATATATTTGTGTTAACGGAACACAAAAAGAATTAGTTTCAAAGGAAATTAATCAGGCAGAGCTTGTGAAGCGAGACTAAAGAACTGAAGTGAGATAATGACGGAAATGAATGTTGATCTAAGTTGACATGCACTCACGCGATCATGTTTACCATTCCTTATTCCCTTCCCAAGTGATGACTGTCAGGCATTTTACTGAAGTTAAAACATGGTCAAATATATATATATATATATATATATATATATATATATATATATATATATATATATATATATATATATATATATATATATATATATATATATATATATATATATATATATTCTATTAACGTCGTATACAATTGTAATCACTTTCCTATTTAACGTTTTACTTAATTGAGATCGACCGTGCTTAAAACGTTGTATATAATTTAGATTGACCAATCACTAGCACATTCTTTACAATATTATACTGACTAAATTTTCAAGAATACAGATCTTCTGGCTTTTTCATCACTCAGCGTAATGTTAATTTTCCCTCCTCGTAGCCTTTCCGTATCCTGCCTGTTGTATACAACTTGACATCCTCATTTCCCTTTGCGATTATTATATTTTGTCTATACTATTTACAACCTTGAACAAACTTAATATCTTGTAACCACATCTATGAAAGCTTACCTTAGATGAAGTCCTGCAAAACTTACAACAAACGTATCCCTAACTATCATTAACTGACTCCCACACTACCCGTACCAACCCTCATCCTTTACATCACAATTACGCATGTGCACAACCCCCAGACACGCAATTTATTCAGACGCTGAAGGCCCCTTCTTCCCTTTTGCTCTGGCCTTTCGCAACGCGAACACTGTGAGGAATTCTTGAGATTTTGAATACGAGATTTTGTTAACCTGATTTGTCATGGCCCAACATATTAGCTTGTCGAAAATCAACAACACATTTGGTATGCTTTCTTCTTATTTGATACATTATTGTTTATTTTTTTGTAATTTATCTATCTTGTATTTCGTTCCTCTATCTTTCTAAACACGTGCCAGCCCCTATTCCCCGCTGACGAGTCCACGAAGGACGAAGCGTACGGAAATATCCGCTTTACACACATGAAAATTTGTTCTTTCTATCCTTCTACTGTCTTTTTACATATCTCCTACTAGTTTTTTTGTATAACAGACCTGTATGTGTCTTGTCCTGTCGAATTTCGTGTTTTATACACTACATGAGGTTTAGCTATTTTTCTCGTTACATACTCATTGTTACTGTTGTTACAAAATTTTGCCCATTTTACTTGATACCAATACAGTTTCTATTACCTATTTAAGTATTTCCATTTCTAGATATTGTTTTTTACCCTCCCTGTCTCATATATTTACTTTTAGTCACTCTGGCCTGACCTACCCTCATTTTACTCTCCCTGTCTCATATATTTACTTTTAGTCACTCTGGCCTGGCCTGACTACAACCAAGGGAATGTTTAAACACCTAATTATTTCTGCAACAAAGTGAACTTTGAGTTTTTGAAAACCAGAAGCTTCTAACAAAGGTTTTAATTTTATTGTTAGAATTTGCCAATTTGTAAATTTTGTGTATATTTAGGCTATGTGTCAAACTGCTGGAGCCAGTTGTATGGAAGGCATTTAGCTTAGACAGTGGATAAGTTGAAAATGCAAAACAATTTTGGACATTGCTTCAACAAAGCAGCTAAACATTTTTGGTATGAGAAAAACAATTGCATATAAAACTAAATGTTTCTTTTGTTAAAGGGGCACTCCACTGGAAAAACAAGTTAGGGTCAAATTAAAGATCATACCTTTACTAGGTTATCCCCAAAATATTTTGTTCTGAATGTTCGTAATGAAGGAGAAATCGTTCATCAAAGTTTGTATTTTTTTGAAATTCCGACGCCATTTTGAAATTTCCCGGCAGACGCGGATTTTCAGCGGTTTCGTTTTCATGACGTCAGTGAGTGCTTCACACTTTCCTCCCGAAAATCGCTGTATGTTTTTAAACTATAAAGCAAGCTTTTCAAAATGTCTTCATCGAACTCGAGTTCTTTGTCTTGCTCAGACGAGTCTCTAGATGAATTTCATAGAGATATGTTACAGATAGGCGAAGTCCTGGGTTATCAATTTCAACCGAAACGTGATTCTGTTAGTGATGAATCTGGCTCAAGCAGCGAAGGCGATGAGAATATGTCGACCGATGAAGATCAACAGGCTGTTCGACTGGATAACCTAGACTGGTAACTCCCCATAATTTACTTTAATAAACACACCAAACCTTATTCCCCCCTCTTTTTAAACTGTAATGATGTCGTTGACTTGCAAATTGAATTTTTGTGCACAGGTGCTCATGTGAGCATTGTAAAATGATGGACAGAGAAGAGGAGTGTGTGTGTTGTCCCGAGATTTCACAAGTCAGGGATAAAAACAATGAGGTTTTTGAGTATATGAAACCCAGAGAGCCATACACCTGTGTCACAGATAACCCTGGTTTCAAGACGGGATGTCTAGATCGATGGGTCTTGCAAATTGCTTGGTTGCAATATAAACAAGAATACGGCAGAAGTGCATACGAAGGTCCAGAACACAAAGTTGATAGACATGTTGCATATCGGCAGTTTGTCCGTTGGTGTTGGGGAGTTCTTGGACGGGATATACGAGTGGTTTTACCATCTTGTGTAGTTAGCTGCATTCGAGCCCACTTTCCGCCTCCTGGAGATGAGGATGACTTTGTATTTGTTGGCTTTCACTTTGCATATGAATAAATATGCATCAGAATCCAAGGTATTTGTTTCATTGTAATAAATCATTTACTGCTTAGCCATCCCCAACCTTGATTGATGCTTTGCTATAATGTCCTGTTTATTGGGCTTAGGGGTTGGTGCTATGTGTTTGGCTTGTTGAGTTGGCTTGTAGGGGAATTTTTTGCCTTCCTGGCAGAGAATGACATCATCCATCATGCCTTCAATGTAGCTATATGTTTTTGAAGTTTTGATCTCCTTCACAAACCAATTTTTCCTTTGTTTTGAACAAACCAGCTTGTATCTTTTTTCCCCTTGACAAGCTCCGTTTTTCACTTCTGCCTGGCTCCTGGTAGTATTTGCATTGTGGTCTAAGGTTGCCAATTGTGTTCGAGCCACCATTCCATTATAGCTGAAGTGCTCTCTTTTAGGGACATATTTTGTCATGAGGGAATGGTAGGACTCTAACTGACCAAATCTTTGGCCAAATCTTTTAGAAGCTTCTGGTTAGTGATCACATCTTCCAAGGCAACTAGAGCAGGAGAACCTTTCTTTAACCAGGTATGCTCTTTTTCTCTCTTTTACTCATAGCAGCATGGCCACACTTCTTGACAAATTGAAACTTAGGGGAAGACTTCCATGAGTGTTTGTTGACAATATGTTCCAACATCGATAACCATTTCTCCCTGAGAACATCTGCCAGTCCATTGCAGGTTGCTGCACACCACCACAAATGATTGGATATGCATTGAATCCATGCTGTCAACTCTTCACAGTCCTTTTTCTTTGCTTTTTTGGTGAGCTTTTTCGTTACCCATTTATGCCATACATCATATTGGTGATTAATTGTTGGAAAGACAGTCCTCATTTTGGCAGTTATTGTTGTGTGCCGATTTGTTGTTAGGCAACGAATGGGAACTTTTTTCTTGATGACAGATTCAAGTGATCGTTTGCAGCCCTCATACTCCATCGCATTTGAAGAAGACACTTCTGTGACCTGCACTAAGCTAAATTCAACTATTAGATTTGATTTCTCATCCATCAGTGTATATGTTCCGTATTTTGCAGAGTGACCAGGGCTGTCACACCGCCCATCACCACATAAATCAACACTCTCAGTTTGCTTCAATTGCTTTACAACTTCTGCTTGGTTTTTTCTCCAGGCCTTCTGAACAACTGGGAAAATAATGTTTCTTTGAATTTTGTAATAACAGGAGGAGCTGATGAACTGAAGATTTAGGTGTTTTGCAAAGTCTGCAGAGTGCTTATAAGTATTGACACTAAATACAATAGCTGCTGTTATTAACAGGTTACCTGCAGCAGTTCCTTTGACCCATGGTTGTGATTCCCATGTAAGTGTATGTCCATTGGTACAACTGGTTTTAACTGTTACCATACTTCCATGTTGGTTCATTGTTGTTGTGTCAGTTGGACTGCCACATTGTTGACAAAATTTGAAAAGCTTTAATAATTCATTCTCAAAAACAATAAACTTTTTTTGTTTAGGTAATGTTTGTGAATTGTCATCATCACTGTCAGAACCCTCGGAATCTGAAGGGAAATACTCAGAATCACTACTTTCAAGAACTTCATTATCTGATTCAGCAGTTGCAAGGTTTTGATAACTGCAACACTCTAAATTCACATCGTCTGATTCTGGTACATCAGTTATACCCCATTTTTCTACTTTGGACATAAGAATATTTGGCAACTCGATCAAGTGGTTTGTAGATTGCTCTCCAGTTTCAGTTGCTTCAGTCATGATCTGCCCATTAACTTTGCCCAGAGAGTAATTGTGATCTTCAAGATGCTGGATTGGGTTAACATCATCTGAATGCATTACTATAGGATGGTATTTCTCAACTTGTTCAGTTTGTGTGCTAATTGATCTGAATGTCTTTATGGTTTGAATAGTGAAAGTTTCTACTTCTTTGTCATATTTCAATGGAAGAAATTGCAAAGGTGCTGGTATGGTGTTGTCATCAGCTGCAATCTCCATTTCTTCGTTTAAATGACCAGGTGCAATTTCATGTGATTCATTTTGTAACATACTATCTGCGACCTGAACAATGTTGATTTAAGAAGTTATGAACAAAATTTTACTATAACATGCTTGTGTTGTATCATTAGAGCATATGTTTGTGCTTTTCTTATTATAGAACTGTATATACAACAGAATAGTTTTGTAATTTAGTGTGTCTGTTTGTTTAATGTATAATTGCATTGTGCGTGCGTGCGTGCGTGCGTGCGTGCGTGCGTGCGTGCGTGCGTGCGTGCGTGCGTGCGTGCGTGCGTGCGTGCGTGCGTGTGTGTATATATATAATTATATATTTTGAATTTTTTGTATAAGAAATATTTTCAAACCTTTTGTTCTCGGTTTCGTATTTGTTTTATGCTTGAGTGTCTATTATTAATTTCCTTAGCTTTTGTTGGAAAAGGGAATATCGTAGGAACTGAACATGGCTTCAGTTTTCTGCCTTTTTTACTAAAGCCAGGAATAACTTCTCTTTCATCTTCGTAGCAATCTGGGCTGAAGTGCTCGCTGCAGACGAATGAATGTCCTTTACTGCGTAGGTTTTCCCGACGTATATTCCGCAACCAAATACTTCGCAGTGGCCCAACGGGCAATCTATGATAGCTTATTTTTGTCCCCTTTGTCTTCCGATAACCATTTGTACAAAAAGGCACCATGCAGTGAGGCATTTTGCTTTATTATAGATATTTTCTCTCAGCGCGCATATGTTTATAATTTCCCGCGGTAATGAAGCACTCACTGACGTCATGAAAACGAAACCGCTGAAAATCCGCGTCTGCTCGGGAAATTTCAAAATGGCGTCGGAATTTCAAAAAAATACAAACTTTGATGAACGATTTCTCCTTCATTACGAACATTCAGAACAAAATATTTTGGGGATAACCTAGTAAAGGTATGATCTTTAATTTGACCCTAAATTGTTTTTCCAGTGGAGTGCCCCTTTAAACATATAAATTTGGCTATTTACAACTTACAAAATTGTAGATTTTACTTAGTATTTGCCATGTAGGCTAAATGCCTTTGACACAACTGGCCCCTGTGGCTTAACGCCATATGTTGGCATAAAATTCAAAATGAGAATTTTTTATGCATACTGTACAAACTAATAAAACCCAAATTTGAGCTATTTACACAAGCAAGACAAAATTATTGAAAAATTATAGTTGCCATTAGTGGTTTAAAAGACTTTTCAATAAGATTAAATTTCATTTTTACCAGAATTATGCATCTTGCTCACGCAAATAATTCAGATCTTCACTTTGCAAGATGATTTTAAAATTGCCTGTAAGAAAACTGGTTCACTCTGGCAGATTTTGAGACAAGGGTTGTAAGGTTTATTATATATTTTGACTTTTGTAATTGTGTGAATATTTTGGCAATAAGTTTTTTTAAGTACAATTTATTTTGTCTTAAAACACCTAATAGCATGTATTTTTACTACTTAAGCATAACATTGAACCATTTTGGTGTATATACTCAATCAGGAAGTTTACTCCAAATCAGTCCTGAAAAGCACTTGCAATAGTACATTCACTCTTCCAGGTGTAAATTTACTCCAATATGGTGTCCCTATGGAGGCAACCAATTTACACCAAATCAGTGCTGGAAAACATTGTCAAGTGTATGTTTACTCTTAAAGGTGTGAATTTACACCATTTTGGTGTTCCTATGGAGGCAAGCATTTTACACTGAATTTGTGTAAAGTAACACTTCTTAGTGTTGGTTTATTTTTTCAAGTGTAAACTTACACTTGAGCGGTGTATATAACTTACACCCGTTTGGTGTTGCGTTACACCACTATAGGTAAATTAACCTTTATTTCTGGTGTATATTTACACTAAGTTGGTGTCCCCACGGAGGCAAACATTTACACCAATTTTGGTGTTGGCCCAACAACTGAAAATTTAGAGTGCATGTTCGGTTTCTGAAGTTTTGAAAGAAACGTTCCTGTAGAAATACAGAAATTAAAACAGTGGGTTAAACTTAAACCCTTTGCGCTAACCTAGCTTTGAACAACTAGCCGCAGGGCGTTACAGACAATGATGTGGCAATGAATGATATGGCAATGATTAAGAAAGCATCAAAACGTGTTCTACGACGTTGTGGTCTCCCACCAGCGACTTTTTGACTGTTTACTTTTCGTTGGTTCGGTCTGTCTTAGAATATGCCAGTCTTGTTTGGCATACTACATTCCTATTGTATTTGTTTGAAAACATCCAAAACGCGCAAAAAAGGATTTTTCGTATAATATATCCTGACGTTGACTATGCGGATTTAGCATAAATTTTCATCTGACTATTGATTTTCCCGCATTCAGATTGGGTCCCTGAAGTGATAGTCACTGATTGCAGTGTCTATGCCATTGGCTCGGGGATTACATTATTGTCTTTTTAGGGTTTATAATGAATTGAACAAAAACCTTAAGCAAGGTTAATTCATGTGTTCTTGTATCAGAGTCTGAAACAAATCTCAAGTCTGCAGATGATTACAAAGCTCTCCTCAGTTTAGAGTTTGAATGTTGTCCTCAACTTCTTCTTTATCTCAACACATTTTTTATACCCTGTCCAGGTGACTGGCCAACTTTGTACTTTGTTAAAAAACTTATTGCACATTTAGATGACAACTCAGCTTTGAATTCTGTCATACCTGAACAAGGTCCATTTCATATAATATTAAATACCACAGAAGATAGCGCAATACTGTTCCATTTCTTTTTTAACCAGCTGTATAGACACCTATTTAGAAAAGAACTACCGATTAAACAAAAACCTTTCCAAGTTTCTATTGTAACAACTGCTGCTTTTTGGGATGGTTTGCTGATTAGAGAAATCGTTCAAAAGAGATTCAAGCTACGCAAAGATATCAAAAATGTGATGCTGTTACATCTGTTGGAAGAGGTTTTAGCCTACCTTAATTTTTTTTCACTACAATGTAGTGTTTCAAGGTGATGACTTCAACAACTATGCAACAATTTCTGATCTTGCTTATTTGTTGGGGACGTCGACATTATGACAAATCAACACTGTACATGCCATGTGATACTCAACACCAAAATGATTATTTTCCTGAGTACTACAGAACAAAAGAATGTTGGCTACAAGTATTTACTGAGAAGAAAGTTGAAGTATTGCATTGAAAGCTGCGTAGCAACATTTCCCCATCAGATCCAGCAGAGGTTATAACACACAAAGCAAAAGTAGTCAGTTGTGCAACGAAAAATGCTCATTTCATCATCATTTCGTCCCAGATTACCAACGAAGTCGCGGTGAAAAAGATCATAGATTCCTGGCTGGTGAAACAGCCCAATACCTAATCCAAAAGTTTCAGGTTATTTTAACTAACCTCAAAAAAATCAAACAGGTAAAAAAATAAATCCGCATGCAAATATGGCAGTACTCTGCAATTGGGAAACTTATTTTTCTAGAAATGGACAGGCACAAACAATAATTATGCACTGCAGTGCCACTCATATACTTTCATTAAGGCACCAGACTGTACAAAGGATTGTTATCAGCAGAGTCAAAGACACTATAATTTTTGAAAAAACTTACACCATGGTAACACTTTACCATTCAGTAACAACATCAACAAATGAAGTGCTTTCAAAAAAGATGGCTTATTCTCAAAATAACTTTCCCTTTACAATATAATGTTACTTTTTACCGCTAAAAAAGATACAGTTAAAGGCAAGCCAAACTATCAACTACCATCTTTGAGAAATACAACTATTGATACTAAATGCCTACCATTGTCATACACACTGCATGGAAAACGCGATATTCTAATGTAAATACGTCCGAATATTAATTACAATACTATTCATATTCAGACGTATTCACAGATAATCTCGGCGAATACCCTCGGAATATCCGTAATATTCACATCTGAATACCTTAGAATAAAACGCACCTGATATTCTAATGCAGAATACTTAAGAATATTGTGTGAATGTTTTTATTTGTCTAATATTCTGACTTGAACGTTTGAATAGGAAATTTGTCAAAGCTTTTGATCGATTGGGTATGATTTTGGCAAATATTTAACATAAACGCTACGTATCTTAAATTTATTATTCAAGAGTACTTTAAATAATTCAAATTAAATGCTTAAACGATTTATGTAAGGTTATAATGTTACAGACATAGATTGTGACATTAGTTCAAACGTGCAATGTCTTGTTATAGCCTGTCGACTTTTGTTGTTCTGAATCACCAATTTGCGACTGTACATTTCTGGACATTGTTATGAGATATAGCCATTTGGGTTAAATCTATTTAACGCTAACATGCTATTTCGAATAAACTGCGTTGCTGCATGTTCGTGCGAACCTTAAGATCGACGACGCGGCAAGCTCAACGACGCGGTGTAAATGTATTTGAATAAGAAATTAAAGCTTTTTGAAACTTGATAACTGTAATGACCGTTTGAAGCTTATTTTAGTCACCTGCAAAAAATTTTCTTCGCACAAACGATGCGTTGTTTGCTATAAGATAGACTTCAAAACACTTTTTACATCGTACCCATTCATCCCCGTTGCTCAAGGGATGCTATAATGCTTAGTCTGACGCTGTATTGGGCATGACTACGCACTTGAGAATACTTCTGGGACTACAAATTATTTATAATATATGACTTCTACAACAATTTAGCGCTAAGATAGACATGCCAGAAGTCGCCGATTAGTAGCTTCCTGCCCTTTGGTCTGTAATATATATAAAATTCATTTAACAGAGAACTGAAACCGCGGGTGCAACTGGAAGCACATATCACCATCACCATGTTTTTAAAGATATATAAATAAAATAATATTATGTTTTTGCTGCACAAGAATGTGAAAATTGACCTTTTTCATCGATATTAAAGTGGAACGGTATCTCAGAAAGATATCATGGTGATTATGATGAATTCTTACACATCAGTAATGGGAGCAATCAAACATGGGAACCAGACGTGAACATTAATTGCGTACTCTACAGTACACACGAGTTTGAGACAAACCACTACACCAGGTGTCCAGGTTTATTTTGAACCAGTAAGGTTTAGATAATGTGAAAGCACATGGTTCATATCTTTAAGGCAGTTGTAAAATGAGGACAATTATTTACAATGATAATGTTAAAACGACAATGCCTTTACCCTGTCTGGTAGTTTGAACATGGAAGATTGCATAGTATTGAAACAATTTAAAGACCTTATAAACAATTGCCTTAAAGCATGGACAGTGTTTATTGATATTGCTACTTCTACATCACTTACCTACCTACAAACTCCAAACTTCTAAAAATCTGCGAGTGCTCGTGAATCTGTTACGCTCTGTTATGAAGTGAAATCTTGTAAATAAAAGGTGGAATGGTTCGCGAATCGATAAATCAAACACGTAGAATGGATATTGCATCGTATTAATATTTTAAAAACAAACAAATAAAACAATTCGATGTAGAATGAAATAAAATTCTGTGGCATTATTCAGTTTTCAGGTTAGCCTTATCTCCATAAACTTTCAACTATACAGGTTAGATATTCTCTCACAACTTAACAGATACACATGCAGATACACATACACATCGTGCTATATTAAAAGCATACAGGCCTTAAAAATATCATATTTCTATAACTGTCGCTCAAAGTTACTTGGTTCATATTACTAATAATTAATTGTTGTTATCAATCTATACTCGTTCATCGAAACATCGAACAAAGCCAGGATTTTACAAACCAGCCACCAATGACTTAAAACATTCTCATACTATGTCCATTAATCAAACTGGGAAGTACCTGATCCATCAAGGTATAACTCCATTCCATCACTTAATCCACCATCTCAACACAATTAATTTGAAAAAAAGGCGGAAAAACCAGGCAACGTTATTACAGTTGCCTGGTCATATTTTGTAACATTTATTTACTTCTACATTTTGTAATGACCTATGTTACATTGTGAATATTTTGGTTGAGCATATTGTCCAAAGTATATAGCCCGACTAGAGTACAAAATTACTTAAATCACTAATTTCTGACTTTAGTATAATTCAGAAGTCTTAACAGCTTAGAAGTCTCCGTTAATTGTGCCTTATATCAAATTAATTAATATTGTTAAACATTTTAATTATTAAACATTTTCTCGAAATTTTACTACCCTATGGTACGTACTATTGATATACTGAAAGCGAGCACCATCATTCCTGGACATTTAAATATTCAGGCTATGACAATTGCTAAAATAGCTTAAACTGGTGGCCAAAAGACAGAAATCTTAACTACCAACCACCCAAAGACAAAAATCTTAATGGTTTAGAAGTCTTTGCTATTGTGCTTTTATCTACTATTGATTTGGTATTGAATGTTATAATATATATATATATATATATATATATATATATATATATATATATATATATATATATATATATATATATATATATAACACAAGATGAGAAACACAAGTTACTTCATCGAAATTTTATTTACTACAGGACTGTTTCGTATGGCAAGTGTTGAACTTGCCACACTCATCAGGTAAATGATATAATATCACAACAGCGCAACGGAATATATGTACAAGGGATGCATATTTAAATGATTCGATCATGTTACATGTCCTGGTGAGAGTGTTATCATAGTAGAAATTTCTTCCGGTGTCGGCATGTGGATATGAGTTCGTTACGTTTGTTGAGAGAGCTTAGTTCGGGGTGGCATATGATGATAAATTTTTCGGACATACATAAGTTACAGCGTTTGGTTTTATTAGAGTATGGTTGTGATTTCTTAATGATTTTCCAGTTAATGGTATACGAGGTGTTGGAATCTTTTAATTTCCAGATGTGCTTGCTTAGTTCGGTTGCGTTTCTCTTGGTTTTTGTTACGGAAGGAGCTGGTGTGGTTAAGGTAGCGGGTTTTGAAAGTGTTCTCAGTAAGGCCAACGTAGGTTTGAACTTCTTTCGTAGCTTTGTTTGTCACTGCGGCCTGGTAGATTACTGCCTTTGTCTGGCATTCTCCTTGCTGTGGGCAGGCATCTTTCGCGCGGTAATTGCAATTTCTTTCTGTGATGGTGTTCTTGTTGGCTTCTTTGCGCAGAATGGTTTTATTGTGCGACGAGATGATGCTCTGGACATTCGGCATACAACTATAGCTTAGTTTCAGTGTGTTCCGGTTGAATATTTTGTTTAGCGGGTGGTTTTTTGGAAATGATTCATCGATAGCTTTAAGGAACTTATGCCCGAAAAACCACCCGCTAAACAAAATATTCAACCGGAACACACTGAAACTAAGCCATAGTTGTATGCCGAATGTCCAGAGCATCATCTCGTCGCACAATAAAACCCTTCTGCGCAAAGAAGCCAACAAGAACACCATCACAGAAAGAAATTGCAATTGCCGCGCGAAAGATGCCTGCCCACTGCAAGGAGAATGCCAGACAAAGGCAGTAATCTACCAGGCCGCAGTGACAAACAAAGCTACGAAAGAAGTTCAAACCTACGTTGGCCTTACTGAGAACACTTTCAGAACCCGCTACCTTAACCACACCAGCTCCTTCCATAACAAAACCAAGAGAAACGCAACCGAACTAAGCTAGCACATCTGGAAATTAAAAGATTCCAACACCTCGTATACCATTAACTGGAAAATCATTAAGAAATCACAACCATACTCTAATAAAACCAAACGCTGTAACTTATGTATGTCCGAAAAATTTATCATCATATGCCACCCCGAACTAAGCTCTCTCAACAAACGTAACGAACTCATATCCACATGCCGACACCGGAAGAAATTTCTACTACGATAACACTCTCACCAGGACATGTAACATGATCGAATCATTTAATTATGAGTCCCTTGTACATATATTCCGTTGCGCTGTTGTAATATTATATCATTTACCTGATGAGTGTGGCAAGTTCAACACTTGCCATACGAAACAGTCCTGTAGTAAATAAAATTTCGATGAAGTAACTTGTGTTTCTCATCTTGTGTTATACCGCTCTGCGTACGCATTGAGCACTCTATCCGTACGATTTTGTATGCGCTAAATTCTATCCTCACGATAGTTTTTTATCACTACATTGATCTATATATATATATATATATATATATATATATATATATATATATATATATATATATATATATATATATATATATATTTGTGAAATTCATTAATTATTCATTAGTCAAATTACCAATAAAAACTCTTCCTTTATGACACGTGATAACCTTTGAATATCCGATACTAGATCCACTGTTTGAAAACTGGGGGGGGGCTTTGATATTCAGCAGGGAAATTACGGGGTAAATTAAAATTCTGTATCATTTGATACAGAATACCAATAACCTCATTAGTATTCTGTATTATTTGATACAGATCTGTATCATCTGAAAGAAGATTGACCAACTTGTAACCAAAAAAGACATTTCACATTTACTTTTTACACACATAACATACACGCAACTACGCAAGTTCACATGCAACTCAACACATTGACGCAATGGTGCACTCTGTCAAGCTCCACTTTACATCAATATTTCGAGTTCATAACAAAGTTAATGCTACAATTATTGAACGTTCTATAGCTTGCAACATTTCCCATGACGCTACTTACACGTTCATTTGAAATGGGTCAAGACGGAAGGATGGATAACAAATCTATGCTCGCTAAAATGTCGTCACTTATATTACAATCAAATTCGTTAAACAATCTGAAAAACCAGCGCTCTAATTCTTCGCTGTGGTCCTTTCATGTACACCACCTAAGCTTTCCACATCGGGCCAATTTCCATCCAAGTTATTTGCGTTGCTAACATCTAACTCGGGTTTCGCATTGGAGACTATCTAACCTCTTGCATTCGAATCCGAAAGGCTCATTTCTTGCTATTTTATTCCCACGATGTTTTTGCCATTCATCAAATAACTTCACGGCCCATTTTGTGTTGTACCGTGTGCTTTTCGGGAGTGTTTCTTCAAGCCATGAACTTTCTTCCACGGATATGGGATTTCGAAAACGCCATGACTAGCTGCCATTTCGATATTCTTTATTCGACTGACTTACGTCGAATTTCAATCACCAACCAGGGTTGGTAGTATTCATGAGTAATTAGGTGAAACCATCATTAGAAAACAAAGAAAAACAAAGAGCATTGTTAAAAAATGTTATTCATGAATGCTATCAACCCTGTGACCATCATGCTCAGATTTTGAAAAAATTTTCATAATAGCCACACAAACAATGCATCTTTTCTTTTGAGCATATTAAATGCAATATTAAAAGCTAATTCAATTCTGCAGAATAAATAAATACATAAATAACTACCACTAAATAGCGGCAAATAACTTCGCGCTCGAACAAGCATTTGACATTATTCCTACACCTTAGATAAATTAATTTTAAAAATCTCTTATACATATATATATATATATATATATATATATATATATATATATATATATATATATATATATATATATATATATATATATATATATATATATATATATATATATATATATATAAAAGATATGTTACGAAAAGTAGCATATATATGACTGGAACTAAAAGAGCGCTCAATACCGGAGAAAGTAGAGCGTAAAACACAAGGAACAGACAAGTTTTTGCTGCTGTCGCTACCCTGGGTTTCACGCACTAGGCGATCATCAGGCGACTGACAGATAAGTTTAATTTATTCATTGTATAGGACACTGGAAATGTATCAGGTATTATGTTACGTTACATGACTATTGGTTATATGTTTACATAAAGTGAAAAGTTCTGAACGTTTATTCAGGAGGTTGTTCGCTTTGTTTCCTTTCATGATCAAAAGCTTTTCTTCAAGACAGAGATTGCATTTTCGGGAACCAGCTTTGCATGAGGGTACGCGTTTGACGATCGACCATTTTATGTCATATGAGCGTTTCGCGCGTTTGAGCTTCCAAATGTACTTTGACAATTCTGTTTCGTTGCCATGGCGTTCGTTCTTAATGGACTTCGTGTGATTTCTGAATCTTTCTTTAAACGAGTTAGCCGTCACCCCGATATACACTTTAGCATTATCTTTGTCAGTGGAGACTTCAGCTTTGTACACTAAGCTCTTTGCCAGGCATGTGTTGCTCACAGGAGCAGAGGAGCAGAGGAGCAGTAGGAGCAGTAGTAAGAACGTTACGACAAACATTGCACGAAATTTCCTACTGCTCCTCGACAAACATTTTCCACCGCACCACAGACTACACTCTATATTCAACAGACATACCGTCCGCGTTAGCTATAGTTGTAGCGATAACATGAAATCTTTCCTATCTAAGCACAACAAACACGTGCTAAAGAAGCACAACGACAAGGCCAAAAATACTAAGACGAACAATGACACAAAGACATGCAACTGCAGAAAACCCGACGAATGTCCTGTGAGCAACACATGCCTGGCAAAGAGCTTAGTGTACAAAGCTGAAGTCTCCACTGACAAAGATAATGCTAAAGTGTATATCGGGGTGACGGCTAACTCGTTTAAAGAAAGATTCAGAAATCACACGAAGTCCATTAAGAACGAACGCCATGGCAACGAAACAGAATTGTCAAAGTACATTTGGAAGCTCAAACGCGCGAAACGCTCATATGACATAAAATGGTCGATCGTCAAACGCGTACCCTCATGCAAAGCTGGTTCCCGAAAATGCAATCTCTGTCTTGAAGAAAAGCTTTTGATCATGAAAGGAAACAAAGCGAACAACCTCCTGAATAAACGTTCAGAACTTTTCACTTTATGTAAACATATAACCAATAGTCATGTAACGTAACATAATACCTGATACATTTCCAGTGTCCTATACAATGAATAAATTAAACTTATCTGTCAGTCGCCTGATGATCGCCTAGTGCGTGAAACCCAGGGTAGCGACAGCAGCAAAAACTTGTCTGTTCCTTGTATATATATATATATATATATATATATATATATATATATATATATATATATATATATATATATATATATATATATATATATATATATATATATATATATATACATATAAATATATATATATATATATATAAATATATATATATATATAAAAATATAAATTGTATATATATATAAATATATAAATATATATACATATATATATATATATATATATATATATATATATATATATATATATATATATATATATATATATATATATATATATATATATTTATCACATACTTGTGCCTTTATCCGGGCGATAACACGGTGACATAAAAACGATATGTCCCGTGATATCGTTTTTTGTCCCGCGATATCGTTTTTTGTCCCGCTCAAAACAAAGATGGCGTCCGACTGAAGGATCGATAGAGAGATAACAATAAAAATATAAAATAATACAAGGAAAATAACACAAAGAAATTTGCAGCTATTAAAAGATAAGTTATTTTTGGTTTGTTTTTGTAATTTCTACCTGTTTAGCGTATTTTAAACAATAATTTTGAATTCATTTTGAAATGTACTCGAAGTATAAATAATTTGAAAATGTAATCTGGTTTTTGCTCTAGATAAAGGCACAAGTATGTGATAAATAGGTTATCACATTCGAGACTCGGTAATATCAGTTTTATCGCTCTCGTTACGATATCATATTTTGTCCCTCGTTCGCTGCGCTCACTCGTGACAAAATTATGATATCGTCTCTCGAGCGATAAAACTGATATCACCTCGCCTCTCATATGATAACCTATACATATATATTTATATATATATATATATACATATATATATAGAATATAAACAATTTGTGAATCATGTATAGACACAGTGCTCAATACAATAGTAGAGCAAATAAGAATAGAATAAAAACAAACTTGAAATATTACATTTAGATTTTAATTCACTACAAATTTGTTTCGTATAACAGGGAGAACCCTGTTACACTCATCAGGTGAATTTGAATATTAGCGCGTTTCGTTGCCTAGGATATACTATATACATGTTTGACGTCACTACGTTGAGATTAAAAAGGTTATGTTACGTTGTTATCTGTTAGGAAATCATTTGTAGCTCAAGAGGAATTTATTCCGGTGTCTACATTTAGATAAAAGTTCGTTTCTAGAGTTCAGAGAGGCAAGTTTAGGGTGGTATATTATAATATATTTCTCATGCAAACACAGATGGTATCGTTTGGTTTTGTTCGAATAGCTATTGCATCTTGCAAGTACCCTCCACTTAATTGAGTATTTTACATTCTTATCGTTGAGATTCCAGACATGTTTACTCAGTTCTGTGGCGTGCTTGTATTTCGCGTTTCGAAAAGAACTGGTGTGGCCGTTATATCTCGTCTTAAATTGGCACTCTGTATGTCCTACGTAAGTTTCTTGCTCGTTTGTGTCATCTCTGGTAACTGTTGCCTGGTAAACCACGTTCGTCGTTAAGCATTCAGTGGCGGATCTAGAATTTTTGATACCTTAGTCAAACTTTTTTTGTCAATGATGTCATAACAATGACGTCACTAAAACGTCACGGTGCGTGGCTGTTTCGCCCCATATCAGAGCTCGTCAGCATGCCTAGGAAACGCAAATCAATGCGATTCCGACATGGACAGCCAAGCTCAAAAGAACTAGCTTTTAGTAGAATGCCTTCCAATGGTGGCTTTGAGCTCTACCAGCCCAGAGCTATCTGGTTTTAAGGCGCCAGAAACCCGCCTTTCACACCTCCTAGTAAAGAAGGAGTTTGGTTAGAAAAGGGGACCATGTGGGACTTTTTATAGAAAAAGAGCTGCTCAGTTACTCTTTTTCACCCCAGTCATTCTAACCGTTTACCCCCCAATTAAGATGTATCCTAACCTAACTAAACCTAGCCTAATCTAATCTAATATAATCTAAAACCACCAAATGAAAGCAAAATAAACTGAAGAAATCCATTGTATTATGTTTATATTATGAAAAATGTGTATGAAAAATTACATTCCATCTGCAATGATAGCAAAAATAGTACCAGTAACTTTGGTATTATGTTCATCAACTTGATTAAAATAGTTCGTGTGTTGTGGAGTACAGAAAAATTACAGTAAAATTATTGAGACATCTTTTAATACTACATAGATGTCAGTATAAAATTTCTTATCAAATATTACAATATATTGTGCAGTATAGGTCAGAACAATTACAGAATGAGAGGAAGAAGGAAAATTTTCAAAACATCATGTTATAGTATGCACCATATGCACATCTTTTGTCAGTAGATGAAATAATTGAAATTGGCCTGACTGTGGGGACTTTTTAATTTTTAATTTTAATTTATATACAAACTAGTAAATACATATATGCAGTGACTCCTTGCTCACTTCATCTGCAACATATTACTATACTATTTAAATTACCAGCTGTGAGTCTACCAACTTGTGTCATTTGCATTCCTTTTGGTGAAAGATTTGCATAATTACTGGGTAGATCATTGATCTAAGATAAGAACAAGGATAATGTTGCTCTTTAAAATTTATGTGAGGTTATTACTATTTGATACACTGATATACATCACTCACATTAATTTACTCTTTTTTAAATCTTATTTAACAAATGAATCAAAACAGGAAAGAAAAACCTGAAATTCACAAGATTGGCTTAAATGTGAAATTTCAAGTTAAAACAGAAATACAGAATGAGAGGAACAAGGAAAATTTTCAAAACATCATGTTATAGTATGTACCATATGCACATCCTTTGTCAGTAGATGAAATTGGCCTGACTGTGGGGACTTTTTAATTTTATTTTATATACAAACTAGTAAATACATATATGCAGTGACTACTTGCTCACTTCATCTGCAACATATTACTATACTATTCAAATTACCAGCTGTGAGTCTACTAACTTGTGTAATTTGCATTCCTTTTGGTGAAAGATTTGCATAATTACTGAGTAGATCATTGATCTAAGATAAGAACAAGGGTAATGTTGCTCTTTAAAATTTATGTGAGGTTATTGCTATTTGATACAGTACCCATATCTGTATGATACCTCTTGCATGAAAAAATGTATTAGGAAGGAGATATTTTATAACTTTAGTTCCAACCTGCGATTTCCTAAGGAGAACTTATTGATCACTTCATCAATACTAAGTTCAATTTCCTGGTGAATATGCATTATAGCCAAGCCATTCAAGCGGTCCTCTACCATGGTGCTCCTGCTATATGTCTTCAGCCTTTTCAATGCTGAGAATGAGCGCTCACATTCACATGATGTAACTGGTAGAGTGGCTAAGATGCGAAGGGAAATTTTAATATTATCAAACCAATGAAAAGTTAAATGTTTAAGTGTGGCAGTAATACTATCAGGCCTTGAACCTTCATATGTTTCCCAATAAGACTGCCAAAGATCTAACTCACCATCAAGAGCTAATGGATTTGGAAAATCATCTTCATAGAAATTAATAAAGAGTTTAAACTTCTCTTTCCAATCTTGGGAACCAGTAGCAGTTAACATTGAAATCATTTTAGAAGGAACAATACTCAAACCATAATAACTGTTAATAGTGCTGAAATCAAACCTTGTTTTCAAATCAAGATTTAGGTGGTCAAGTAAAGGAATAGTAATGGACATCTTAAAATAATCAGAAGGAGTAGAAGCTGGAGGATTATCTCTATGTTTTTGTTTTGAAGCACACCTTGGCATTTTTTCTTCAATTGAAATTTTGTCTGCTAATGCCACAGCTTCGGTGTACCAACGATCATGGTACAAATCAACCTCATTTCTCATAGTAATGCCCAGGTTCTTTAATGCATCAATTAAATGAATGCCATCCATTATGTCAATGGCTCTGGCTTGAAGCAACTCTGTGACAGGGAGAGTCAAATCTAAAATATTTCTAGAAATAACAAGCGCAACAATAAACTGAAAAGAAGAAATCAAAGATAAAAATGAAGAAGCCTTAGAAAAAGTTTCATTATTGAAACTTTTAGCAGCATTGGTGCTCATTTCTTCGAAAGTATTAAATACTGGAACAAATAGCTCTTGAAAGATATCCATGGCATCAACTCTCCCAATCCACCGTGTTCTACAAACATCTTGCAACTTTAACTTACGGGAACCTGGGCAATGGTTTAAAACATTCTTTTCTAAACACATTCTCCTTCCATCAGAAAGATTAAAAAAATAAGATATCTCCTTAATTTGCATAAAGGTATTTCTAACTAATGGGATTGAACAAGATTTGGTTACTACCAAGTTCAATCTGTGAGTAAAACAATGTGTATAAAGAGCTTTGGGATTTAATCTTAAAATGTGAGCAGAAAGTCCAGAAACATGACCTGCAACAGCTCCAGCTCCATCATACCCCTGACCTCTACAATCACTAACACACAAATTTAGATTTGTAAGTTCGTCTAAAATAAGTCTTGCTAGATCAGCACCACGCAAACCCCATTTACAGTGTAGAAACTTAACAAAATCTTCCCGGATGTTGTTATCATCATCAACAAAACGCAATACAAGAGACAGTTGCTCCTTATTTGAGGAATCTGATGCTTCATCAGCAATAATAGAAAAAAAACGGTTTCTTTTGACATCACTGACAATCTTATCACAAATAACTTGGCCACAACATTTAATCAACTCATTCTGTGTAGCTTTGGATACATATGAAGCATTTTTTGGGCAGGTTTTTAAGTGCTCCTCAAGAGTAGTATCACCAGCCCTAACTCGAAAATTTAACAGCTCAACAAAGTTACCTACTCTGCCTAGTGAATATGAACCTATGTCAGGATGGTATTGCGAATCATCCCGGTGTCCCCGTAAAGATAAGCCTAGACGGCCACATAGTTTGATAGTGTCAACAATTGGTACAGGCTTTTTACGGTTTTCAAGAATAACTTGTTGTGCATGCTCATTAACTATTACTTCAATTGGTTGACATTTGCCAGTTGCTTGTCCTACCAGTTGATAAAATTTATTTGTTGTACTTTCATGCAAACCAGATTTTGAAACTGCCTTAGAACCCAAGCCAACATGTCTTTTGAAGCAAGAAGATGCATCAGGCCAATGGGACATTGGTTCAGAAAATAATCTTTTAACCTTATGCTTTTTTGCTGGAAACTGATCACCAAACAAAACACAAGGAAGACAAAAAGCACCATCTACACTGGGAGAATAACACAACCATGAGTAGTCTTCAAGCCATTTATAAAGAAATGACCTACCGCCCTTCTTTGGAAACACAAATGACTTATCTGGCTTGAAAACATTCTTAATAAGGTCTAAAAGTTGGGAATCGTCCATATTTGCAACTTGTGCACGGAAGCATGCCACATCATAGTTTGAGTTATACAAAAGTAAAGAAGGCTTTTCTGGCAACTCTTCCTGCTTAATAACTGAAACAGCAGGCACAGGCTGACATTTTAAAACAGGAGCAAAAAAAGAAGAGATTGAGGTTTGGCTTACAGCAGTGTCTGCAGATTTTGTAAGGACAAGGCACTTTTTTTTTGAAACACTAGATTTAGCCTTTTGTGTTTCAATAGGAGCTTCCCTTTTAAGTTCCTTCTTTTTAATGATAATGGGTACAAAGTGGTTAGGTTGGAAAGCTTGACCTACAGCCACAGGACCACTATTACAAAATAGGATGTATAAAGCATCATATGAAGGTAATGAAGAAACACGAGGATTTATTTCTTGATTAAAAAGTAACTTAAATTTAGGCTCCCCACAGTCAGGATAAAGAGAAATTACTTTTCTATCTAACACAGATGATAAAGCAAGCATGCAAAGAAATCCAGCCCAAGTTTTGTCTTTGCAATTATGAATGGCTTCTTGTCTAACAAGTTCCTCCCCAGTCAGTTTTGTATCTAAACTATTAAATGAAACAGACACGGCCAGAAGATTACTACAGCAACTAGATATTTTTTCCTTGTGCTGTTCAAAGGTTAAAAGAAAGCTGGGGTGTTCACAATAAAAAGAAGCATTTAAAAACAGCTCTATAGATACCATCATCCTTAGTGCTTTAACTAGACTGTTGTTCCCCACAATTGCCAAAGAGGCAGAACTGTATAAACAGTCACCAGATGCTTCACATCTAAATATAAATAATAAATAAAATGTTTAATGTTAGTATTTAATCACCACCGAATTGACTTAATTACACGACTTGTCTTAATTAAAAACGACTTGTTCTGTTGTTGACACGTCAGCATGCATATATGAATATTTAATAAAACGTTCTAATGCGCAATATGTAAAGTAGCACAGTAGTTTAACACGTTATATAATATAATACAATGTTTTTTTGTTGAGGGTATCTACGTGGTATTATTTGCAACCGTAAAGCTTTAATTGTTGTCTTACCTTAAAGCCACGTGGGCTATGTCCCTCTCTGCTTTGAGGTGCTGTAGCATATACACTGTCTCGGCCATTATATCTCGGTAGAGACATTTGCCGATCAAAGGGAAGTGCTCTCCAGTTTTCAACCACTTTCCTTTTTTTATTTGCGATGACAAATCGCTATAGATTTGTCCTAAAACCTCCCCGTTATCGCTCGATAGAGCAGACAACACGCGATCTAACATGCTTGAAGAAGCCCTAACGATCATAAAATGAGCACGCTTTTCACTGACCGCTGCATTTCGTGCTCAAGTTAGTCGAAAACAATAGAACGTGAACATGTAGCATTATGGGGCGCAAGTAAGTCAAGATTGGAGTTGACCAATCACGCAGCACAATTTTGACTAACTTGACTAACTTGATTGATTTGAGCACGAAAACATCTGACAGCGGTTTCCCGTAAAGTTAGTCAAGTAAGTCGGAAGTAAGTCGGAGTTAAGTCCGAACATAATGAGCCTGTCAGGGGGTAATTAACTAAGTGATTGGCGGTTTTTATGGGGGGAGGGGACACGATACTAAACTATCTCGACCTAGGCTCTCATATTTCACAAATCAATTGCTCAAAAATATTGTACGCGAAGAATTCGAACAACAAAAGTTTAAATCGCGTTCTTGCTCGGATTTTGACAAGAAATCTGACTTCAATTTATGCTAAATATAAAATTTGAGTAGTTGAATCTTCAATGGTTTTGTAAGTTAGAATAAATTGATATTGAATGTAATTAATTTATTCGCAGACTTTGTTACGTTAGTCGCTTGACTAACTTGACTAATGCTAGATCCGCCACTGGCATTTACCAGAGAGAGGGCAGGTATCTTTCTTTCGGCAGTTGCAATCTTTGTCTACTTGACTTGCTGATGTGACTGATTGGTGCTTGAGTACAGATTTGTTGTGACTAGAGATTATGGATTTAACGTTAGGCATGCAGCTGTAGCTTAATTTTAGAGTGTTTCTGTTAAATATTTTGCGTAAAGAATGGTCGGGTGTGAAGCAATCATCGACGGCTTGAAGAAACTTATAGCCAATATTCGTGCTAACTGTGGAATTGTAGGGTGGATTGAACCATATTATATTTCTACTTCTGGATCGTTTAGGTTTTGACGGTTGGGGGTTGTATTGTAATTTGAAGTTGTAACCACTTTTTTGCAGAGCTTCCTGGTAAGGTGGAACAGCTGAATGGAAAGCATTCTTATCATATATATATATATATATATATATATATATATATATATATATATATATATATATATATATATATATATATATATATATATATATATATATATATAATAGTAATAAAATTGTAAAATAGCAATCTCGTTTGGAAAGTGCTCAACTTTATCGGAGCTTTATTAGTAAAACAGTGACTGAGTAAGACTAAAATTTCATTATGTACAATAAAAACTACAAATTTGTTTCGAGAGCTTTATACAGGAGACTCTCTCATCAGGTTATAAATACGACCAGGCTACTGCTTGCTTATTTAAATGTTTGTTAAACAACACTTCCGTGCGTGGCGACACGTATTTACTAATTCATTTCTACTGTTTAATGAACACAACTGAGGCTTACATATTATAAAGTACTTTTCGGCGATGCATAAATTGCATCTTTTGTTAGTATTTGAATACGAATTTGCTCTCGCCAGAATTCTCCATTTTAGGTCATAGTTTAAGTTGTTTTCCTTTAGTGTCCATATGTGTCTGCTTAGATGTGTGGCGTTCTTCTTGCTCTTATCCTTGAATGAGGCCAAGTGGTTACGATATCTTGTCTTAAAATGGTTTTCGGTTAATCCAATATAGGTCTCGGTTGACTTGTCTGTCACAACGCTGGCTTGGTATATGACATTGTTCGTGAGGCAATGGCCATCAAGAGGGCATTCAGACTTGTTCCTACAATTGCATTTGTTAATTTCGTCATTGTTAGTTCGGCTCGGATTTGCAAGGATAGCTTTGTTATGGTTTGTTATTTTAGCTTCTATGTTGGGCATGCACGAGTAGCTTATCTTCAAGGTGTTTTTGTTAAATATTTTGCGGAGAGGGTGGTTCTGCTTAAAACAATCCTTGACGATTGATAAAAATTTTTTACCAACATTAGTAGCCACGTGCTTGCTATATGGTAGATGGAACCATGTGATGTTGTGTGATCTGTTCTTTGCTTTACTTTCCGAGTTTGGTTTTACATTCTCGTACTTGAGTGTATGCTCATATCCGCTGTTGCGTAATGCTTCTTGGAAGACTGGCGCTGCTTCATCAAAAGATTCTTTGTTGGATGAAATCTCATTGAGACGTCGGTATTGTAATCTTGTTTCTGACTTTGTCTTGTTTTTAAAAAATCTTTTACGGCTAGATGCATCTTAAGATTAAGTTGTATTACATCAACGTCTGTCAAATTGCAAGAATGCAATAATGCTAGCTTGAATTTCAACAGTATCAGTTTTTTTACTCATCTTGTACTGTGTACTAAGTCACGAGCTGTTCTCTGTAGACCCATGGAAATAAACCGTAATGAATTCGCGGCTAATTTGAATTTAACCCAAAAAATATGAGTAAAATTTTGCTTTGCGAATCGTGATCAGTTCAAAATTTTGTTTCCAGTTTTAGGAAATGAAATGTTCTTGCTTGTTTATGAGTGTGCATTTTCCTTGTGTGTTTCTATTGTTTCGAGAAAAAACTTGGATTGGAACATAGGCGTTTTTTTGCGTTTGAGAAAAGGCAAATCAGATGTTAGCCAAATTGAACAAAGCTCTGTGCAGGTGAATAAGGATGTTTTTAAAATCTCACTTACGGATGTAGTAGTGATATAAAACCAAGCCAGAGTATTTTCCCAATGGTATTAATTTTCATGCATTCTTTATGGAAATCTTGATAATGCATGGTTGGACTTTTTTATTTAAACATTTTGAATAACAAAGCGAACATACGCAAACGTGAGTGAGCAAACTGACTATTCACCATCATTCACTATCTGCACACTATTTACTATCTATCATATAGCAAGACGCTTTACAGAGCGTTTTGTCACTGGGGTTAAAGCTAAGTAGACGAAGGATTGCTTACTCTATGTTACATGCCTGTGTAGAGTTACTAGCGCTAACATGAAGCTTTGCTGGCGTTAAACACTACAGATTGCATATACACAGCAAAAAATGAACAACCTGTTCAGAGTTGATTAGAAGAGAATTGAGCAGTGTTTTGCTGCGCCCATTGTTCACAGTTGTCAACAATATTAATCAGCATTGTTACATCCATTCAGGCTCAACAACAATATTCAATTCAATATTGTCAACAGTCTATAACAGTCTATAGAAAAACGTGGGCAGCAAAAGATTGTTCAATCCAGTTTTCATCCACCCTCAACAAGTTGTTCATTTTTTGCTGTGTAGATTTCGATATAAACAAGTATTAC
Organism: Muricea muricata; assembly: GCA_963855995.1. Taxonomy (NCBI): domain Eukaryota; kingdom Metazoa; phylum Cnidaria; class Anthozoa; order Malacalcyonacea; family Plexauridae; genus Muricea; species Muricea muricata. Next base: position 3,287,070 of record OY979716.1, read on the forward strand.
AATTTAAATCAAGTCGAATATATTTAGAATGAAACTTTATTGAGGAGTCATAGTTCAGAAAGAGACAGTTTAGTTACTTACAGATTCGTATCACAATGTCAGCCACTGATCTAAACCGACTGGATCCAACAACGTTACTAATATACTCGTTTGTGTTATTTCCCCAACATGGTCGTCGCCATGACGCTACATGCAAACCATCAATTTAGGTCATAGAAATAAATACAAATTTTATTAAACGATGCCCTATGCCCATGTTACGTTTGCTCGTTCTCGTCAAATTCATATTTAATATGCAAAACAATCAGATCTAACTGTTTTGCAAAATCAAGCTCGCACACGTGCATATTGCTCGTTCTCGTTGAATTGTGCCTGTACATTGTGTAAATCTTAGGTGTTGCTGATTGTCCTTTTTGTAAGAGTTACTCTAAGCTTGGTCTGAGTTAGGGGTCATTTGTTGAATCAATTTAGTGGAAAGTTGTTTAGTATAACAGTTCAAACACATAAATTTAAGTATACTATTGATTTCTGCGGCTGAAAGTAAAGTTTTGATTTCATTCGATTTTTGAAAGACCAGGTAGTAAAACTGGTGAAGTAAATGGTGAACTAGTCTGTGCGAGGGTTTTTACGAACGATTGTAGCATCATCAGCTGTAAGTTTGATATCCAAATAATGAACGTCCTCGTTTTTTCTTTCTGTGTACGTTGGATATCTGGGTGATAGCTTCACAACTTGTCTGATATTAAGTTAATCGCTAAAACCATATTGCCACAATGGCATATTTTCGTACATTGCGCATGACTGCACCCTCTACGTAATGTCCTTAATTAATAATTGAAAGATATTGGACAAAAAGCTTTATGATATCATAAAATGGGAACAAAATTTTTCCAAAAGATAGGAAGAATTTTTTTACTTATGATGCCGGAATAGAAAGTTTGCTCACTGACATTTGCGTATATTTGCTTTGTTATTCAAAATATTTAAATAAAACTACCCTGCCAATACGACAATACCTCGGTTTGATATTTTTCCGTAAAAACCTCGTACTCGTTTAATAAGCAGTTAAGAATCAGAATAATTATAAGGAATGACAGTCGGACAAAATTATGACATAATATTCTATGAATTTTTATTCTCGATGTTTTCATGTGTAAAACTGAGCACCTCCACAAGGTACGCAAAAATGTAATAATTATATTACAATGAATAAGATAAACTATAGATCATACGTCATCTGCGTCACAGTGGTGAAACGCAATGCTTGATATTTTTAGCATTGCGTGACACGTAACAACACATAGCTACGTCATTTCACAGTTCAATTTCCTGTGCTACAGTATATTTGCACCGGCCCAGCACGGAACGAGGTTATTTTAACAGGTGGTCGTTGTGCTCCCAAAAAGAAAAGATAAAAGAGCAACTATACACGAACTTTGCAAATAAATAAAATTGTCGACGCTTCATTTAAAGGTACTGTTACTGACATTTATCAATTTGATTTATCGAGTCAAGCACGCAATTACGGTCGTCGATTGTCTCTGATAATTATTATATGGATGAACATGCGACCAACAGTGGATTTATTTTTAGTGTCAGTGGAGACAGAATATACGTGGGGTTATGCATGGTTCATGGTAGTTTACTGTGCTTGAATGGGCGATGTTGTTTAAATATTTAAATGAACAAAACAAAATAATGTGTGTAAAATTTGGCTTTTCGAATCGCAATCAGTGCCAAATTTGTCTCCACATTGAGAAAAATGAAATATGAATTTTCCTTCTGTGTTTCTATTGCTTTGGAAAACAACTTGGATTGAAACAAATGCGTTATTTTGCGTTTGATAAAGTGTAAAACAGATGTTAGCAAAATTGCACAAGGCTCTGTGCGGGTGAATAAGGAAGTTTTTAAAATCTCCGTTACGGATCTAGCGGTGGTATAAAACTAAGCGAAAGTATTTTTCAAGTGTAGCTACATATTTTTCGCAATACGATAACAGGGCTTTGTGAGTATAAAATGAGTATGAAATTGATTAGAGTAGTAACAGACTAAAGCTGCTCAAGTTGATAAATGTCTTTGGTTTGGGTTTATGTTGTAGTAACGGTTAGTAATAGTAATGTGACTTGGTGTTATGCTACTCATATTTACGCACATATATAAGTATATTGTAACAGTAATAAGGTAATATACATAGATACATACATAGACTCACCTGATATACATATATATATATATATATATATATATATATATATATATATATATATATATATATATATATATATATATATATATATATATATATATATATATATATATATATATATATATATATATATATATATATAAGAAAGCAGACAATATATAAACACTTATATCAATGAAATGTTTATACATAGTGATGTTCTGGGTCAAAGATAGGGAGAATACTCAAGATTATCATTCCCTTATTAATTACTCAATTACGGGTAATAAGCAAAAAAACGTGAAAGTGTCAGCCTAAGTTTAGGCCTGGTATACTCAAGTTATTGAAGACATTATGCAGAGGATTTATGGACGCGTGATATGTATAGGTTATCATATGAGAGGCGAGGTGATATCAGTTTTATCGCTCGAGAGACGATATCATATTTTGTCACGAGTGAGCGCAGCGAACGAGGGACAAAATATGATATGGTAACGCGAGCGATAAAACTGATATTACCGAGTCTCGAATGGGATAACCTATTTATCACATACTTGTGCCTTTATCTAGAGCAAAAACCAGATTATATTTTCAAATTATTTATACTTCGAGCACATTTCAAAATGAATTCAAAATTATTGCTTAAAATACGCTAATCAGGTAGAAATTACAAAAACAAACCAAAAATAACTTATCTTTTAATAGCGGCAAATTTCTTTGTGTTATTTTCCTTGTATTATTTTATATTTTTATTGTTATCTCTTCTATCGATCCTTCAGTCGGACGCCATCTTTGTTTTGAGCGGGACAAAAAACTATATCGCGGGACAAAAAACGATATCACGGGACATATCGTTTTTATGTCACCGTGTTATCGCCCGGATAAAGGCACAAGTATGTGATAAACAATAATATGTATCGTAGTGGCTATAAATATGCATTCTAATTGAATATAAATGTCTTAAAATGGATAAATGCGCGATCTATTTCATTCCTCTGTTGATCTGGCAAAACATCTTCGATTCAAGGCCTTGTTCGGAAAAAATCGCTGTATTTTGGCTGTGAAGTCGTTATCTATGCAAAATACATCAAGTGTTTTTGTTAACTAAACACACAAGAGATTCCGCTTAATTTCTACATGGTTTATAGAAATCTTGGTTCAGTAGTTTCACTTAATCACGTTAATACATGCAAATGAGAGTAAACTCTAGCATCTGTCTTTACAAATCTTTGTGAGCTCTGCTCATACAACTTCTTAAATGGCTAAAAATATGTTGCCACAATGATTTATTTTCGTGTATTACCCTCCACGGAATGTCCTAAATAACACTCGACAAAAATGCTCGACAAAAAGCTTTGTGATATTTTAAAATGGGACAGAATTTTCCCAAAAGATAGGAGGATTTTTTTGACTGATGGTGAATAGAATATTTGCTCATTCACATTTGCTCATAATCACCGTCCACGTTTTTTCTTCCTGTGTGCATTGGATGTCTGGGTGATAGCTTTTCAACTTGTCTAATATTAAGTTAATGGCTAAAAACATGTTGCCACAATTTTTTTTCGTGAATTACACATGACTAAACCCTCTAAGTAATGTCCTTAATAGCTTGAGTGAAAAATGCTCGACAAAATCTTTGTGATATTCTAAAATGGGACAGAATTTTCCCAAAAGGTAGGAAGACTTTTTTTGACTGATGGTGAATAGAATATTTGCTTATTCACATTTGCTCATAATGACCGTCCTCGTTTCTTCTTCCCGTGTGCATTGGATGTATGGGTATAATAGCTTCTCAACTTGTTGAATGTTAAATTAATAGCTAAAATTGTGTTGCCACAATTTTTTCGGGAATTGCGCATGACTGAACCCTCCAAGTAATGTCCTTAATAACTTGAGTGAAAAATGCTCGACAAAAAGCTATGGGATGTTTTAATTAAAATGGGACAGAATATTGCCTAAAGATAGGAAGACTTTTTTGACAGATGGTGAATAGAAAGTTTGCTCATTCACATTTACGTGCATAGAAAAAACTACCCTTATAAAACTACACTGTCATTACGACAATACCTCGGTGTAATATTTTCCCGTAAAAACCACGCACTCGGTTGATAAAAAGTTAAGAATCAGAGTATAAGGAATGACAGCAGGACCAGACAAAATTATGACACATGTGAAGGTCTATTCTCAATGTCTTCATGTGTGAAATTGAGCACGTCCACATTTGACTCAAGGTAAGCCGAAAAGCAATAATTATATTAAGATGGACAAGATAAACTATACACTATACAAGACTATACACTATACACTATACATGGATCGTATCCATGTCACAGAGGCCATTGGTTGATATTGCTTGACGCGTGACAACACATAAGTCATTTCACAGTCCAAATTCCTGTACCACATTATGTTTACACTGGGCCCAGCACTGAACGAGGTTATTTTAACAGGTGGTCGTGGTGCTTCCAAAAAGACAAGATAAAGAGCAACTATACACGCACTTTGCAAATAAATAAAATTGTCGACTATTACTGATATTTATAATTCTTAATTTATCGAGTCGAACACGCAATTGCGGCCATCGAGTATCTCTTATGTTTGGATAAACTTGCGATCCAATCAGTAGATCTATTTTTAGTTTCAGTGCAGAATATACATGGATTTATTTATGGTGTATGTTAGTCTTGATAGTTTGTGCTTGGGCAGTGTTGCGTGGTTGGGCAGTGTTGTTTAAATGTTTAAATGAACAAAACAAATATGAGTAAAATTTGGCTTTGACAATCGCGATCAGTGCAAAATTTTTTCCCCACTTTTAGAAAATGATATTTTCTTGCTTGTTTATAAGTATGCGTTTTCCTTCTATGTTTCTATTGTTCTGGGAAACCACTTAGATTGGAACAATGCATTATCTTGCATTTGAGAAAGTGTAAATCAGATATTAGCAAAATTGCACAAAGCTCTGTGCGGGTGAATAAGGATGTTTTAAAATCTCACTTACGGATCTGGTACTGATGTAAAACGAAGCCAGAGTATTTTTCCAAGAGTATTTATGCATTGTTTACGGAAATCTTGATAATGCATGTTTATTTAAACATTTTGAATAACAAAGCGAACATACGCAAACGTGAGTGAGCAAACTGACTATTCACCATTATTCACTATCTGCATGTTGCGAAAATTCTGTTCTCATTTTACGATATAAAAAAGCCTTCTGTTGAACGTCTTCCGCACAAGTTTTTAAAGACATTACGCAGAGGATTCAGTGACGCGTGATATACAATAATACATATCATAGTGGCTATAAATATACAATCAAATATAAATATCTTAAAATAAAATTTAGGATAAATGCGCAATCTTCTTTCATTTCTCTGTTGCAAAAAATTGCTATGTCAGGAAAACTTTTAAAGGCTATCGAAGAATCTTTACGGGCAAAGTCTTAAATGGAGTTCATTGCGTTTACGAACCCATATCGGTTCAATGCGCTTTGTCTTGCGCAAAACTCTTGGTTATGTACAATATTTACAAAATCAATACAACTCTCGTGGATAATTTATGCACTTGTTGGTTTGACTTGGTGCTAAGAATTGAAATAATAACAATAGAGACAATTTTCAGTAGTTTGTATTTTTTAGTACACCTGGCCCTGTATATTAAAATTGTTCATGTATAATTTGTTATTGGGAGGAGGATGATAAGGATGATACTGATATATTTGTGTTCACGGAATATAAAAATAATTAGTTTCAAAAGAAATTAATGGCGTAGAAAATGTAAAGCTAGACAACGAAGTGAGATAATGACGAGAATGAATGTTCATCAGAGTTGGGATGCAGTCACGTGATCATTTTTACCATTCTTTTTTCCCAAAACAGTCATGTATTCTATGGAAGTTAAAACATAGACAAAACACTCGTTTTTATATTATGAAAATTAAAATGTATATATGTATATGTACATAACTACATTTTTGTTTAAAATTTGTAGAGGAGGTTAAACAGTGGCAGTATAATCTTGTCGCTTACAACAATAATAAACAACCTCAATTTTGTTTTCAGTAAGCCAATAATGAAATACAAGATTACTGTGGTAACCGGCAGTTTGCGTGGTGCTGGAACAGATGCATGTATTTCGATGAAACTAACAGGTATACTCCGAACATACTTTGAATTTACGCGCTGCAGGTAATACGTTTGTAATATTTTTAACATTCTTTCAAGTGTGGAGGCGCCGATGTTATAAGCTTGGCGAAAATGATTTCCAGTGTTTTGATTGTGGCTAAATTGTCAAACTGGCTACACTGCTGTTTAGTAGAACTGAATTTAGCAAATAGGGTTCATTTTTTCGTGCGTCTGAATCGCAGTGGATCACATATGACGTCATCGAGTGTGAATGACAATAAACTGCAGCATAAGTCGAACTCGAGTGTCGTACGTTTCTTTTTTTGCATGCAATGGTTTCTTTTATGATCTAGCATATAAGGACAACAGAATGAAATCTATTTGTATGTTTCATATAATCATGAAAAGCTTAAATAAACGCGGAAAAACCCCACAAAAACATTTTGCTCCAGTACATCACGCTATTGGATGACGTCATCCGTTCGTAGGTCAGATAATAACACAATTGCAAAGCTCTCGACCAACAAAAATCCAGAATGATTGTATAAAAAAGAAATAATACAGTACTCGTACGTCTTGATCAATAGACGAGATTACTTGCATCAGGACATTTCCAGGATATTTCCGTAATTTCTAGCTGCTGTTTTTAATTTCCCTTTTTGTTGGAGATTTAGTCCTAAACCTGACATTATCTAACAGGTAAATATGGAAAAGAAACTTCTAAGGTCACATTGGACAAGTTTTTCCACAATGACTTCGAGAGAGGTGAAACTGATACTTACACGGTGAATGGAGAGGACGTTGGCGAAGTTGTCATGCTCACATTGAATAATAACCGAGAAGGTTTCGGCTGTGATTGGTATATCGCGAAAATTACAGTGGAAAAAGAACTTCCTGGTGGATCTGAAAAATACTTTTTCCCTTGTTATCGTTGGGTCGTTAGTCAATTGGTGGTTTATGAAGGAAAAGGTACGTTATTATGTAGAACTCACCCCCCCCCCCTCCGCCGGCAAAAATAGTGATAAACACTCCCGAAAGACAGAAGAGGGAGGGGGTAATCTTTTGTAATAATGAAGAGAGGGGACGGGGGGGGGTTAGCGAAGAAGGATGGTTGCCCTTAATTCTTGGTCAACAAGGTAATAATTCATTTTCCCAAGCATTTTTGGTGTTAGGTTTATTAGGAGTCGATTTCTCTGTTCGCTAAAAAAATAAAGCCTGTATCCATACTTCAGCTAAAATAATGCATTCAACACTATCTTTTGTTATGAGTACGAGCGTTACTGCACACCTGTTAATTTTTGCCAAATTATTTCAAAAAAGCGCGAGATTGCATAGAGAAGAGTGAGATTTTGACTGGCATGAGAGCGTGATTTTGAAATGAAAAGCGTGAGTGTTCTGGGTTGCACTACATGTCCATTCCTAGATACACCACTATAAATCAATACAATTAAAAATAGACCAAGTATGTATTGGTATATATCACTGATCTGAATAAAACTGGATAAAGCAGAATTCATTCACCCAATTTTGAATCCAAAATGTTTGTAATGAGATTATACACGAAAATCGATCTAAAGTTGTGCAAAAACTGTCCAAGTGTTAAAAAAATTGTCTTTTCCATCATAATTGCGAAGGCATAGCTTGCAATAACGTTTTTAGCGGTTTCGATAAGGTTTAAAACACTTGTTAATGAACTCATAGCGGCCATCTTGGACTATCCTCATTAGTTATTAAACAATAATTGAATGAGATCAAGCAGGATATGAGGAATTATCAAGGTTGAGGTTTGCTTTATGTGGGGCAGATAATACGAACCGAGACCTTAATAATTCCTAATGTCCTCCGAGAACCAAATTCAATAATTGCTTTATATTAATTGTTATTTTTTAAAAACATTTTAAACTCAGTTTGAACGCTTGCTTTGTAATTTAAGTAAGAAAACACAGGTTGCTAATAATGGAACAGCATGAAATAGTTCGGAGACTTTAATAAGCCAATCAGACTACAAAAAGTATCCTAAAAACAATTTTCAAGTTTCAAGGTCAGTCAATATACGACGAAATGAGTCATAATGTCGTATATTTGTTTTCAATATACGACGAAATTAGTCATATTGTCGTATATTTATTTTCAACCCCAAATTTGAACAACTAGCAAGCGAAATTGACGATTTCACCTTTAAAAAGATAAATATAATATAAAATTATAACATAAATTTAAAATAAAAGATATAATATAAATTATAATATGAATTTAAAATGATTTTATTTGACGATTTCACCTTTAGCTCTTAACCAACCAACACTACTCAAATACTTTCAATAAATAATAATCAAATTTAAAAGGAAACAGAGATTATTTTTGAAAAATATTTTTTCACAGTTTTTTAACTAAAACTGTAAAAACACCTTCTACTAGATCAATAATACGAATGGACTTACAACGAGATCGGGTTTCTCCGCGCTGCGTGCTCATAATAACATCTCAGTATTATATAAATCATCATAAGAGAAAAATGCAATGTGGCTTACACTGCGGCCAAATGCAAAATTATATAGAAATCAACATTTTTTGTGATAACTAATGATATATAAGCGGCCAGACCGACAATTTAGTCCCTCAAAGCAAACTTAAAGTTAGTTTCAAGTTATTATCACTATTCATTTCTTCAGGTGAACATGAAAGTATTTGCCAAGCGGGACTAAATCGTCGGGTGGGCTACGCTGCGGTGTATTTAACAATTATTCTGAGAACTCTAGTCGTACATGCGCTGATAGCTACCAGTCATATACGACGAGGGTGAGCGGAATAACTGTTTTATTATATACACAAGCGCTGGATAAAAACATCTTTCAAATTTATTCGTAATTTAATTAATAACTGAATACACTTATAATTAATAATACACTTTTAATGACATATATATGTATAGGTTATCATATGAGAGGCGAGGAACAAGGGGGAATTTCATTTTGAGCCAATCAGCGTGTTTGTTTACATTTTCGCAATAGACCAATCAGAACGCGCGACACGCAAAAACGTAATCAAAAGCAGTGAGAAAATAGCACCTGGTTTAAAGCCTTCGGTGAGCTTCGTTTTTAACTTTTTCATTTTAAAACTTAAAAAATCTAGTTCAGCGACACCTCCTCTTTAAATTCCTCGTGTAATTTGTGGAATTTTGACCTAGAACCGAAGATATCGACGTCGAATAGCAGCCTTTTTTGAGCACGCGAAGCAACAATTATTTCACTGTGCATGACCTGCAGAATTCTGTAAAAAAGTTAATATTTAATACCTGTCATCATGTGACGCCCTGTAAACGTCTTGCAAAGATCTTGTATAATATCCGGTCTCGTCAGTCGGCCATTGTTGAATGTTTTTTTGTAAAGACTTTATATTGTTTGCTTTTGTGTTCACAACTTGCAAGCGAATTATACCACGCTTGCAAGCCAAGGGCAATTATACTCCAATGCAACAGTTTTTAACATTGGGGAGAGTTAAAAACAAAGGAATCGACACACTATTGTTGTGGAACCTCTGGTCTTTGCCACAGACTTATTCTTCGCAACAGAATGTGCACACTTTCTGGTTGTTCTGGTTGTTCGTTCTCGTGACATTCTGTCTCGTCATCTGATCCACTGTCGTCGTCGTCACTTGTGTCCTCGTCGCCATCGTCGGTGGAATCGGGGTTTATATTAAAGACGGCATCGTTTGCAGTTTTGCCAAGAATTTCAATCTTGGACAACAAAGTCGCTTGACAAATCTTGCAGACGCTGAGATCTGGTAGAAGACATTCGACATGGAATGAATGAGCACAACCTCGGAACACCGTCCATAGAGCGCTACTCTTCTTGCAGCCAGGTAAGTCGCATTTTCTGTATAAACGAAATTGTATTTTCTAATCTGCATATGCAAAAATGTCACATCTTGTTGACAAGTTGTTGACTCATGAACACTGAACAAGCTTGTTGTGAAAGAAGTCTGATGCAGGTTTGCTACAAGTTGTGCATTTTTATATGTGTAGGCTTTCTACCCTATAAGACCCTAAATACAAACAAAATATTCTAACTTGGTCTAGCTGCAAACAAAACTTTAGAAGACCTAGTCATACTTAGCCACTTGGCACTTGATTTGATATCAGAATTTTGTTTCTCTTTATATAGCTGGTAGGGCAAACAAGGATGTACTACTAAACATGTGGTTTAAAGAGTTGGAAGGTTGATCAAAACAAATAATTTTAAATTTCTGATGATATAAGGATTGTGCACAAGCTGCTATAACAAGAAACCTAGTAATCAGGTATTCTAAAGTTGTCCTATTAATGATTCTACTGTTTATTACAAACTTGGGTAAAGCATTTACCTTGCTGGGTTGGGAGGATTTTAAACAGAGGTAAATCCTAAAGGGAGCACTCGGTTGGTCACTACTTTCTCACCAAACAAATTTGGAAGCTTCCACTTTGTCATGTACTTGGGCTGCCTTGGTTTTCTTGGTAGCTCAGCTGCCATGTTTGGGTTATCATGGAGGGTCTCAAATTTGTTGGTCAGGAATTCAGCAGCCTTTGCCTTTAGCCCATCTATTTTCTTTCGGCTGAAAGTAAACTTTCTTGGTGGTACAAATGCTGACTGAAATGACTGTAACATGTGTTTGCAGGCATCAATTTCCTTGGCTTTAAATGCTATCTGGTCTGCAGAATCTGTTTCCTTGGTTCTTCCTCGTAGAACAGAGTGGAAGTTCTCGACTGGGTATTCATCCAGTGTTACCAAGTAGTTGCGCAAGGTTTCATACATTGTCGGGGAATTTTCTTGCCAATGATGGAATATGGACAAGGTAACCAACAATGCCTTATTGTAGTGGCGTCTTCTAAACACGACACACATGACCCAACATTTTAGCAATGATACTAAAAATTCTTCGTATTTGTTGCACTTAAATGCAATAGAGTAGATGGTTAAGACCAGTGGAACATAGGTATCAAGAAGATTGACAAGTGTCAAATACTCAATATCTTTACACTTGAAAAATACTGAGAGAACCATATCTCGTATGAGTGTCCACCCACCATAGATGATTTCCAACAGTAGGGAGATCCTCCAGGGTTTTGGTTTTTTTGCTAGCTTGGCTTTTTTACCAAAGATGAATTTGTAGAGGTCTGCAAAGATCTCATGGAAAATCAGCAATATACATTCTCTGGCATTCAAAGAGATGTGGAGTGGTCCAATTAGAGGGATGACATTCTTTAGAGCTGCAGAACAGGGAGAATTGGAGTAAACCAGTTGTCGAGCAAAGAACTGCATTGGCCAGTCACCAACAAAGGGAGCAACAAATTTATCAAGGTAAATTTCTAATCCACTAGACAGGATTCTTTTAACTGCTGTGAGAACATTATCACATGATTTAAGAGGTAGTTCAAGACTGTCAACAAGCTTGGTGTTATCCATACATCTCATTTGCTGGTTTTCAGTTTGCTGATAGTCGTGAACTAACAGTCTTTGTCTTTCAGCTTCCGGGTCAAAGTATTTTGCAACAATCCAATCAGGCATGATTTCTGCATACGTTTTTGAAAGATTGTCCATATTTCTTGCCATAAAGATTTTAAGTTCAGGAATTGTTACAGGACTTTTAGGGTGAAGATCGACATTATTGGGGATGGCTTTAACCTCTGGAAATACTTTCAAGAGGAGGGTTGTCATGTGAATAGCTTGTGTTTGTGTTTTTGCTTCAGGTCGATGCTGTGTGTGAATATTATGGTAGTCATCAATAAAGAACAAAAGCAGATGCTCATTCTCAATAGCCAATTCAATGAAGCTTTGGACGGTATCAGAATGGGAGGAAGACATCAATTTTGACTGGGCTTTCACTGTGCGAGGGTGTGCAGTGATACCAAGATTGCGAAGAGATTCCAGTCCCCTCTCACTAATTCCAAACTGCTGGAGTGTCCTGGATAAAGCTATCTGGAACGAATTACATCTTTGCGATTGTGAGTATACCATAATATAGATGATCACCATTGTACGTACTTTAACCAAATTTTTGCGTTCATCCGACATCTGCTCTGTGCATATAGCATCATAGATACAAAAATACAGGTTCTCAGCACCACAATCTCTGCAAAGTTTTTGAAATCCATCTGGATTCATCTCAGGCTTTTCCAAATTTTGCAAAAGTGATCTGATGTTATTGAGATTATTTTTGAAATCATGGCAAAGTGATGCTTGTTTTAATAGCTTATCATATTCTTCACCTGACAAGAAAACGCCATCTGTTGTTTGGCATTCAGCATCAACATTAACTCCTGAGGGTTTTTTTAATAGAACAGACTCCTGACTGTCAACAGTAGTTGTGTGGCTGTGAGAACCCACAGTTATGGTCGTTTCGTTACTCAACTGACTGCTGTTGTATTCAGTATCTTGTGGCAGCTCTTCGAGATCTTGTGATTCTTCAGGGTTACTGGTGTTTGGCTGGTTTTGGCAATATTCTGTACAAACTGATACATCACCCAGCTGATTGCCAGAGCAAGACTGACCAACATTTGCATTCAATTGCTCATTTTCAATAAGAACTGATATTTCTGTATTGTTATCCAAAGTACTAAGCTAAATGGTAATTACATAAAAAGAGCATGTTTTCCCATGTGCATGTTAGGACTGTTTACAGTATTTAATTTGGGGTTTACCACTTTACCTATGCTGTATTTTTTGAAATAAAGTTTTAATATATTATAGCTTTCCCTCTCTTAGTGAGCCCAAAGTGCTATAACTATGAGTACCACTTACCAAATAAATCATAATGTAGGGTTGTTTTTCTTCAAAAATTTGTTTTAAATGAACATGTTTTGCTTTCCTAATGGCAATGTAAAACCCACTCTGACTTTGTGTTTGTTTCTGTTACAAAGGATTAACATAAAATTATCAAAAACTAAAACAGTAGTTTATTTAAAATAATGATGATTTTTCCTGCGGATTAAGAACCTAAAAAAAGCTACCCTAGCTGTCTGCCTGTTGATCAAAGTTGATCATGACAACTTTGCATACCTGTCTTTGAACTTTCCTTTCAAGGTCGAGTGAAGAATCTTTGGGGAGAAATTTGGTGAATTTTCGCTTTTTAAAACATTCGCGAAGACACGTAGTGCAAAGGAATTTTACACCACGAGGAACTTTCTTCCCCAATTCTGCCTCAATAAAACTTCCGAAAACCTTCGATAAAGTTAGCAAACCTCGTCCTGTAAGGTTCACGATTGTTTCCCCGTCATTTTTCGACGACGACCACTCTTCGTGAAAGGGATTATTGCAAGACCTCCTAAACCTAGGCATTTTTGCGTTGCTGTTTTCCAGTAGCTGTTGTAGAGATTAAAAAACACGATGTTTTTTGATACTTTTTTCCCGCCGCTTGCCGCTAGAAAACCATTTACTGCATAGTTCTAATTTTCGATCTGGCGGCAAAATTATCGCTCTTTTGAATATTTTGATTTGCTATCGTACTATTCACTTTAACTGTTACCACAGAATACCTTGTTTATGAAAAATTGTTTAGAGCCGTTTTATAAAAGTACAAAATTCTGCAGGTACACAAATTAATTCTTGTGCACTCAGTGAAATAATTGTTGCTTCGCGTGCTCAAAAAAGGCTGCTATTCGACGTCCATATCTTCGGTTCTAGGTCAAAATTCCACAAATTACACGAGGGATTTAAAGAGGAGGTGTCGCTGAACTAGATTCTTTAAGTTTTAAAATGAAAAAGTTAAAAACGAAGCTCACCGAAGGCTTTAAACCAGGTGCTATTTTCTCACTGCTTTTGATTACGTTTTTGCGTGTCGCGCGTTCTGATTGGTCTATAGCGAAAATGTAAACAAACACGCTGATTGGCTCAAAATGAAATTCCCCCTTGTTGAGGCGAGGTGATATCAGTTTTATCGCTCGAGAGACGATATCATATTTTGTCACGAGTGAGCGCAGCGAACGACAAAATATGCCATCGTAACGAGAGCGATAAAACTGATATTACCGAGTCTCGAATAAGATAACCTATTTATCACATACTTGTTCGTTTATCTAGAGCAAAGACCAGATTATATTTTCAAAATATTTATACTTCGAGTACATTTCAAAATGAATTAAAAGTTATTGTTTAAAATACGCTAAGCAGGTAGAAATTACAAAAACAAACAAAAAATAACTTATCTTTTAATAGCTGCAAATTTCTTTGTGTTATTTTCCTTGTATTATTTTATATTTTTAATGTTATCTCTCTATCGATCCTTCAGTCGGACGCCATCTTTGTTTTGAGCGGGACAAACAACGATATCGCGGGACAAAAAACGATATCATGGGGCATATCGTTTTTATGTCACCGTGTTATCGCCCAGATAAAGGCACAAGTATACGACAAATATGTACAGTGCGACTCACGATATTACTTGTATGAGATATTTATGCCGTACGTATTCAAAATGAGCATTGCCATTCATTAAAACTTACGAACATCAAAAAAAAGTTGTGAGGAGATCTTTACGATGTTGATATTTGATGTTAGTCACATGACTGAGAAAATATGGCGCTGATCCATATTTCAGGCGGACGACGCTATTAGTTTTAAAAATATGATAACACGATAAGACGTCGTTTTTAACCTTAATTGGAAGTGGAAACGACATTCTTTAACCAAAAACAGCACAGGTAACAACAAGAGAATGTTTTAGCTAGAAAATAAACGAACTTGGTGTCATAGTTGAAGGATTTTTCAAAGATTACGCGGAAGGGTGGAAAAGAGGGATTCTGGATTTCTAAAATGAATAAGAGTGGGAGGTATTAGGCGTTTGAAGGAGAACTGTTCGTTAATTATCATGATAAACGTCTATCAACATTTTGAGAAAGTTTGCTTTGCCATATATCTTCAAAACTAGCAATGATGGATTCCTGATAAGCAATAATAATTCTAAAAGTACCTCCACTTGTGTCTTGGAATTAACGTTTGGCACTGGATTGAGGCAAAAATATGCTTGAGAGCACAACAGAAGTTTGTCCTTCTGACGGGCAAACGAAACCAGCATGATAAAGCTTGGAAAATGCATGCATGGGTTAGATTATTGATATTCAATGATGGTATGTGACCAGCGAGGCTAAGGAGTCAACACAAAAAGTTCTAAAGTAAACGAGTTCTGCTGGTAACAGCGGAAATAGAGATCAGAGATCTCTTTTGCACATTTAGGCACATATGAAGACATGTTGGTTGCTAATAATACGGATCTAAATGATCGTTCTGCCACTTCTTTGGCAGGTACCTAAAACCTTTCATCAGAAGTTCCTTTTCCAGCATTAGGGAATTTATCATGTTGATCTCGACTTGTCTGTCTTGTCGGTCTCGACTTGTTGTGCTCTCAAGCACTTTTTTGCATCAATCCAGTGCCAAACGTTAATTCCACGACACAAGTGGAGGTACTTTTAGAATTATTATTGCTTACCAGGAATCCATCATTGCTAGTTTTGAAGATATATGGCAAAGCAAACTTTCTCAAAATGTTGATAGACGTTGATCATGACAATTTACGAACAGTTCTCCTTCAAACGCCTAATACCTCCCATTCTTAGCCATTTTAGAAGTCCAGAATCCCTCTTTTCCACCGTTCCACGTAATCTTTGAAAAATCCTTCAACTATGACACCAAGTTCGTTTATTTCTAGTTAAAACATTCTCTTGTTGTTACCTATGCTGTTTTTGGTTAAAGAATGTCGTTTCCACTTCCAATTAAGTTAAAAACGACGTCCTGTAGTGTTATCATATTTTAAAACTAATAGCGTGGTCCGCCTCAAATATGGAACAACGCCATATTTTTTCAGTCATGTGACTAACATCAAATATCAGCATGGTAAAGATCTTCTCACAACTTTTTTTTGATGTTCGTAAGTATTAATGAGTAGCAATGCTCATTTTGAACACGTATATACGGCATAAATATCTCATACAAGTAATATCGTGAGTCGCAGTGTATATATATATATATATATATATATATATATATATATATATATATATATATATATATATATATATATATATATATATATATATATATATATATAGATATATATATATATATATATATATATATATATATATATATATATATATATATACATATACTTGTATATATATATATATATATATATATATATATATATATATATATATATATATATATATATACATATATATATATATATATATATATATATATATATATATATATATATATATATATATATATATATATATATATATATATATATATATATATATATATATATATATATATATATATATATATATATATATATATATATATATATATATATATACTTATAATTAATACACTTATAATTAATACACTTATAATTAATATACTTGTAATTCAATCTTTTTACTTCCGTCATGGCCAATGAACTGAATTCTTAATCAGGTACGGCATTCAAAGTTCGATCGCTTTGAAATCAACATTATTGAACAATTTTTAACAGTTAAAACGTCTTTGCGACCGATTAAAAGAATGAAATCCATGAAGTTCAGTTTGTAAATGTTAACTGTACAGTTTTGAATTTGAAACACTGGACTTAACGCCTAAAAGCTCTTTGTTGATTAAGTTGGATCGCTTGTTGCTGTTTGTTAACAACGGTAACTTAATGGTCGCGCTTAGCGCTTGAAGCAGGAGTACGAGATTCTGGTTGAATCTGATTCTCTTTGTCCTCAAATGCTGGTGAAGCAGCTACTGATTCGCTCTGGCAGATGTAGTTACTCAAAGTCGAACACATAACTTCCATTTGACTTGAGGATGGCCGGCTGCTGTATAACTCGATCGATGTGTCGGATTTGTGGCCAGTGATTGACTTGATTCAACGGGTCTCGGCGTTTGGATTTGCTAAAACCGTTACGGGGGTCGCCATAATTGAGTGGTTAGTTAAGGGTGGTTCGATACCTGCTTTTTTTGCGTACCAGATCAAGTTGTCGACATCAAATATGTTGGCATTCGCATCTTTTGGGCGCTGAAACAAGCTCTCACAAGTTGGGTTAAGATGCTTTAAATAATTCTTGATTGTTTGGACAGTACAAGTGGGAGAATCTGGTATACTATAGATTTTGCCATCGGAGTCGTCTTCGGGATCGTAGAGACCACCTTGGTGATTTTTTGTTGCCAAAACATACTTCAACTTCGCAATTTAACTCAAACAAGAATGTTAGGTTTCAGTAGCCGTTGGTTTTCTCTGCCTCTTTTGCTAAAGTAAAAACTAAAGTAAAACCAAACTGTGCGAAACAGTTGTGCGGGGTGTAAGGTGTCTGCGGTACCTAATTCACTGGCACGGAAAAGCTGCTGAATTCATTCTTTTGAAATTGGTTTTTTGTGTACTGCCCCAGCTATTTTGCCTGACTTTCTTAAATCTTTGACAGAGGCATCAAGAACTGCATTTGCTTCAGCAAAGAATATTAAATATTAAAGGCTTATTGACCGGATAATTGTAACTTGTTCCATGATGAGTTACACAAGATATTTTATGCGACAGAAAAACTCCCCAATAAAAATAGGGTGCCTCAACAGCCTTTACACATTAAAAATATTCAGTTTTCTTTTTCTCCAGCTTTTCTGCCCAATTCAAGTGACAGTGGACCAGCCATAGCTGAACAACGAAAGAAAGAGGTGGACGAAAACAGGCAAGTGTACAAGTGGGGAACAGATCCAATGTATACACATGATCTTCCAGGATTCATCGAAGCGAAAGATCCAAAGCACCTGCCCAAAGATGTACAATTCACTGATGAAGCTACTCTCTCTCTGTTCGATGTTGGGTTGAATGATCTCGAAAATCTTGGTCTTGCTCATCTGTATGAGATTTGGGAATCTTGGGATAGCTTGGAAGATTTCCGAGAGGTCATCACTCCAGCTATTCAGAGCGGCCTTCCCCACTCTGCTGAATATTGGCGAGATGATGTTTGGTTTGGAGCGCAGTTTCTAAACGGTTCAAACCCTGAAGTGATAAGACAATGCAAAGCGTTGCCTGTGAATTTTCCCGTCAAAGACGAAATGGTTGCCCAGTTGCTGGACCGTGGGTACAATTTGAATAAGGCTATGCAGGTAACGACTTCTTATTTGCATTACTGTTTGCGATGAAGTTCTGCATTAATTACTATTACGTTGTTAAGATACGTAATTGTTAATATACGTAATATAAGTAATTTTCAAGTTGATATACAGTTTGATTAGAAATCATAGTTTACAGTAAGATACTAAAAATACACAGTGAGATATTTTCGACGTCTTCACTAGTAAAGATATAGATCAATTTCGGCAAATAATTTTCTGTTATCAAAATGGCGCCATTTACAAGAGCAGGGATCTACTTTACACATATTTTGATCTCAAAAGGAAAATATGACGTGAACATACTAAGATTGTATAGTTTCATATATTCGTATATCCTGACTATGCATATAAGAAATTGTCCATCCTACTTTAAAAAAAAAATCCATTAAACTTGATTACAATTGAGAGAAAACGCTGGTAATTTACACATGTAATTCTCTCTTGACTTCAAACTCAGAAGCGCTACATCTTGGCGTTTTATAAGCTCTGCATTTCCAAAGAGTTTTGTGGGGTGTCCGCTGACAATAGTGAACCTGCACGGGTGGAAGAAATCAAGCAAAAATGAGCATCGCCAATGGTACCACAGCGTGTGTAATCCTACAACATGAATTTAAGCGAGCAAAATTAGTCTTGCCAATTAGAATTTATTAACGACATCTCAAAACGATCAGAAAAAAAAAACAACTGATGCTTAAGTACCGCCTAATTTGCCTTGTGCATTAAAAACTGATTTTTAAACTGATTTTTTACTAAAATGACTTTTAATTATGCTAGGAAGGGCTTATTTTCATCGTTAACTATGAAATCCTTGATGGTATACCAACAATGGACCAAGGTAAAGATAAACGATACATTGAGCCGGCGATGGGTTTGTTTTACCTCAGAAACAACGGTGATATTGTGCCAATTGCAATTCAGTTGGGACAAAACCCAGGCGAGAACAATCCAATATGGACGCCATTACTCGACACTGAATGGGATTGGCTCATGGCAAAACTTTGGCTTCGCTGCGCAGACACGCAGTATCATCAGGTGAGACCAGAGTGTTGTAAATTAAGACGTAAAAAGAAAATTTAATGCTGATTGAATACTAAATAACTATAAAATTTACGCGGAAAAATTACCTGTAGCTTTTGTATTCTTTCCAAAAAATTCGATAAAGTTCATCTTTTCAAAACAACCAAATATTCTTGCAATAAATTTATTCTTTCAAAACGTATTCCATTTTCAGACACAATCTTCAGAAACACACGGCTTACCTCAGAAAGCATTTCCTGCTCATATCTAGAACTTTATTGAGATATCCAACGAAATAAACAAACAGGCTGAAAACACGAAAATGCTTGTGGAAACATTGTCGGCCTCATCCACTGTGTACTTTCAGTAATATATAGAGATCAGTGCGCGCATGAACATACTTCGTATGGAATCATATTCAAGAACTTATGTTTATGTGGGTACTGATCTCTATACATTACCAAAAATACACAGTGAATTAGGCTGCGTCCAGAAAAAAAACTTTTAATTTATATTTTTAACTATAGATGATTACGCATCTTCTTCGATGTCATTTGATGATGGAACCAGCTGCCGTCGCTTCTTGGCGAAATCTCCCATCTGTCCATCCAGTTTGGAAACTTCTGTATCCTCACACGAAAGGAATCATGGCAATCAACACGTTGGGTCGAAATAAGTTGATTCCTGCAGGTGGTATTGCTGATCAGGTTTTAAGCATTGGTGGTGGTGGTCATATTGATCTGATGCAGAAACACTACCGAAGCCTTACATTTGAAAGTTATGATCTTATCAAGAATCTTACAGATCGTGGAGTCATTGATCTAGAAAAATTTGATTACAAAAATGATGCTGTTCAACTCTGGGACGCCATCAAAAATTTTGTTAAAGAAATCATATATATCTATTACAAGAATGAAATTGATGTGCAAAAGGTAAATTTTTCTTTTCTGCGTTTAAAGTAAATCTACTTTTCTATTATAATAATATGGCAGCGCATCCGTCCCGCCTAAACTTTCATGCGGTAGCGAGTAAATACCGGTTAATAACTGTGTTTTCGAAGTGAGAAGATCGATAGAAGAAGAGAACAAATTAAATATGTGAACCAAATCCCCCTTTATACATTGCCCACAAGGTAGCTATAGGAATCTAATAAGTGGTTTGGATGATAGTTAATTGCACTAAATGATAAAGTAAAAGCCGATTACTTCTAACCTTCTTACAAAGTGCATTCCTTCAAAACGTCGATTTTCCTTTATCGTTTAGAGCTATTTAAAAAAAACCTAAACCATGTACTTTTTGTGTACTACTGTACCACTTGCACTGGCAATTTTACTTCGAGACCTTTTTCAAAAGCTGATGTG
>OY979716.1:3308081-3403081 GCA_963855995.1 Muricea muricata
GTGCGTTTTGATATGTTTGTACTGCATCGTCAAATACTTGTTTGTCAGATGACAGCGTTGAAATGCGCTTGTTGATGGATGCTGGAAGTTGCCTTAAGATGCTGGGTGGGTGGTTAGAGTGCTTGTGTATGTATAATGGATCGTCATTGGGCTTCCTATAAGGTTTATATTTTCCGGTAGAAAGGTCGAATGTTACGTCTAGAAAGTTTACCACGTGTAAATTTGATTCTGCTGTTATTTTTAGGCCAAACTGTTCGAAAATTTTGTGTAGCTCTTTCCTGGTTTTGTCTGCCAAACGTGCTGATCTGTTTTTAATAACCGCCAAACCGTCATCTCTGTACAAGCCGATGTTTTTCTTGCCAAACTTTTTTCCTAAATGGTTTAAGATGAAAAGACCTACTAGTTCGCAAATTTCTGCCCCGTCATAGCTACCCATGGTAACATCAAACAAATTGCTATTGTTGTTTTTGATCCACGGTCTTCCGTGATTGAAAAGGAGTGATTTCCTAGCGTGTTTTATTATAGAAATGTCTTCGTCCCAAATATCAACCAAATTTATTTCTCTCAAAGATCATAAGGAAAATTTTCAGACCAACCCAAAATGCCGGCTCATCAACCCAGCAAAAAGCGATTCCGGAAAAATTAGTAAATCAATTTTGGACAGATTAAACACAAAACTTCGGACAATTTTGAACGTAAACCAATGGAGAAACACGCAAAACGTCATAGAATGGTTTGGCAGCATCGAGGAAAAAACTAGGCATTCTTTTATTTCGTTTGACATAGTCGACTTTTACCCGTCAATTTCAGAAAATTTACTGGACCAAGCACTATCTTGGGCCTCCAATTTGGTTGATATTTGGGACGAAGACATTTCTATAATAAAACACGCTAGGAAATCACTCCTTTTCAATCACGGAAGACCGTGGATCAAAAACAACAATAGCAATTTGTTTGATGTTACCATGGGTAGCTATGACGGGGCAGAAATTTGCGAACTAGTAGGTCTTTTCATCTTAAACCATTTAGGAAAAAAGTTTGGCAAGAAAAACATCGGCTTGTACAGAGATGACGGTTTGGCGGTTATTAAAAACAGATCAGCACGTTTGGCAGACAAAACCAGGAAAGAGCTACACAAAATTTTCGAACAGTTTGGCCTAAAAATAACAGCAGAATCAAATTTACACGTGGTAAACTTTCTAGACGTAACATTCGACCTTTCTACCGGAAAATATAAACCTTATAGGAAGCCCAATGACGATCCGTTATACATACACAAGCACTCTAACCACCCACCCAGCATCTTAAGGCAACTTCCAGCATCCATCAACAAGCGCATTTCAACGCTGTCATCTGACAAACAAGTATTTGACGATGCAGTACAAACATATCAAAACGCACTAGGACATAGCAACTTCAGCCACAAGCTGGAATACATGCCACATGTAACACAGCAACCACGCAGGAACAGGCAACGCAACATCATTTGTTTAACCCTCCATTTAGCAAAAATGTCAAGACAAACATCGCACGCAGTTTCCTCAAGCTTATAGACACGCACTTTCCAATAGGCAACAAGTTACACAAGATTTTCAATAGGAACACAGTTAAGGTCAGTTACAGCTGCATGAACAACGTTAAGTCAATTATCACAAGTCACAACACACGCATAATTAGGAAAAGCCAACCACAAGACATTAGCGCAGAGAACTGTAACTGTAGGAACAAGCACACATGCCCATTGCAGAACAAGTGCATGAGTAAGGACATTGTATACAAAGCAACAATTTTGACAGGCAACACACAGGACACAAAGCACTACATTGGCATGACCTCAAACACATTCAAAGAGCGATACAGGAATCATATCAAATCTTTCACA
The DNA here is from genome assembly GCA_963855995.1 of Muricea muricata. Classification (NCBI taxonomy): domain Eukaryota; kingdom Metazoa; phylum Cnidaria; class Anthozoa; order Malacalcyonacea; family Plexauridae; genus Muricea; species Muricea muricata. The sequence continues at coordinate 3,309,964 of OY979716.1, forward strand.
CACAAAAAATATTCGAACGAGACGGAACTTTCGAAACACGTTTGGCACTTAAAGCAAAAGAAAACAGATTTCACCATAAAATGGTCCATAATAAAAAAGTCTATTTCTTACACCGGAGGATCCAAAAGATGTAATTTATGTTTGGAGGAAAAAATCAGTATTTTGAAAGAAAAAAACAATTGCTTGCTTAACAAAAGATCGGAAATAGTTTCGGCCTGCAAACACAAAAGCAGATTTCAGGTAAACAACCTAAACAAAGAAAGGAATGCATGCTATTCAACCACCCACGCGCCCACGTTTCCGCCTTGAGCATAAAAGAAGCTCGCACATTTTCGAAATTTGTCTACCACCTGAAGATTCCCTTTGGATGAAACAGACTGTAGTGGTAAGTTTTTGAGGTATTTTGCACAATTATACATTTCGCTCTGTCTACATGTCATTGAGCACTCTTTTGTATTTCGCTAACCAAAACTAGCACATTATATATATATATATATATATATATATATATATATATATATATATATATATATATATATATATATATATATATATATATATATATATATATATATATATATATATATATATATATATATATATATATATATATATATATATATATATATATATATATATATATATATATATATATATATATATATATATATATATATATATATATATATATATATATATATATATATATATATATATATATATATATATATATATATATATATATATATATATATATATATATATATATAATGTGCTAGTTTTGGTTAGCGAAATTTACTTCATCTACTTACTTCATTTCTTTAGCGAAATTTACAACACTGTTTACTTCATTATATATATATATATAATGAAGTAAACAGTATATATTCACTTGGTTAAAAGAGAGCTCAATACGTATGTAGAGCCTGTACAAATGTTCAGTTGACTATTTACAGTTAAGAACCATCTGGTAAGAAGTACAAAAAAAATAAAAATAAAAATAAAAATACAAATAAAAAAAAAAAAAAAATAAAAATAAAAATAAAAATAAAAATAAAAATAAAAATAAAAATAAAAATAAAAATAAAAATAAAAATAAAAATAAAAATAAAAATAAAAATAAAAATAAAAATAAAAATAAAAATAAAAATAAAAATAAAAATAAAAATAAAAATAAAAATAAAAATAAAAATAAAAATAAAAATAAAAATAAAAAAAAAAAAAAAAATAAAAATAAAAATAAAAATAAAAATAAAAATAAAAATAAAAATAAAAATAAAAATAAAAATAAAAATAAAAATAAAAATAAAAATAAAAATAAAAATAAAAATAAAAATAAAAATAAAAATAAAAATAAAAATAAAATAAAAATAAAAATATAAAAAAAATAAAAAAAAAAAAAAAAAAAAAAAAATTAAAAATAAAAATAAAAACAAAAATAAAAATAAAAATACTAGATAAGAGTCAGTTAGTCTGAAGATCGCCAACGAGCGTGAAACTCTGAGTTAAAAAAAAAACAATGAAGTAAACAGTATATATTCACTTGGTGAAAAGAGAGCTCAATACGTATGTAGAGCCTGTACAAATGTTCAGTTGACTATTTACAGTTAAGAACCATCTGGTAAAAAGTAAAAATAAAAATAAAAACAAAAACAAAAATAAAAGTTGACTCTTATTTAGTATTTTTATTTTTATTTTTACTTCTTACCAGATGGTTCTTAACTGTAAATAGTCAACTGAACATTTATATATATATCTATATATATATATATATATATGTATATATATATATATATATATATATATATATATATATATATATATATATATATATATATATATATATATATATATATATATTTATATATATATAGATAGATATATATATAATATAAACAATTTGTGAATCATATATAGATACAGTGCTCAATACAATAGTAGAGCAAATAAGATTAAAACAAACTTGAAATATTACATATAGATTTTAATACACTACAAATTTGTTTCGTATAACAGGGAGGACCCTGTTATAGTAAACATGTCTGGAATCTCAACGATAAGAATGTAAAATACTCAATTAAGTGGAGGGTACTTGCAAGATGCAATAGCTATTCGAACAAAACCAAACGATGCCATCTGTGTTTGCATGAGAAATATGTTATAATATACCACCCTAACCTTGTTTGTCTGAACTAGGCCTACTCTGGGCCCCAATGTCGCCTAATATCGCCTAATATTGCCCAATATCGCCTAATATCGCCCAATATCGCCTAATGTCGCCCAATATCGCCTAATGTCGCCCAATTTCCCCTAATACTGCTTATGTTACTTGGGAGTGGAGAAGGTTGGTCAGTCACTTGGTTATGGTTTACGATAATATACTAACACTTGTGTCAATAGTACTCTTTTTGCTATGAGTGTGTAATTGTTTACAGACCTTGGCTAAGGCAGCTGTCTCTCTTTTAGAGCACAGTGATGACTACCACAAGGAGTACCATTTTTCATACATTTCACTTCACTCTATTAAGGCCCATGACTTGCCAATTGTGCTGCATATTTTTTGTGAAAGCAATTACATTTGAATTTTGGTTACACCAACTAAATAGACAGAGTCTGAAAAGTTATCTAGCTGTATTACAAATACTAATAGTAGACCATAGTAATACAGCTAGAGAATCAGGTTTTGCAATCAAATATGGTACCATGCCCCAGTGTGCATTCTGTGTAAAGTTGACGCCGAAGATTCATGATTGTACGCCGACTTTTATTGTAAATTATATTATGATTTTTGAAACCCCACGCCGAAGATCTTCGGCGTACGGGACTTCAAATGCACCCTGGACCATGCCTCAAGGTATGATTGTCATGCATTCCTAATCAGTAATATATATCCAATTTATTATCACTATAAAACAGGGCTGTAAGCATAATTTTTGTATGTTTTCAAGTAGAAAACGAAAGGTTAAGTTATCAAGGCAATTGATTTTATCTATTATTTGAAATGCATTTCATATTTGACATTTTGATCAAGCATGTTTAAACAAAGCAATGAAAATTTGATCTGCTATTAATTAATATGTACAGTACTCACCTGATCTATTAAGTTGCGCTTTATATTACACTGATGCACTGGATTCAAATGAATTGTCTGTTTCAAATATTTTACGGTTATGCCCAATTGATAGGCCATGTTTATTTCAACTGAAAGAATTTTTTTATCTCTTTCCTTTTTATATAAAAATTAAGATTTTAGAGCGCGCCATCATGAATGTACTCAGCCGGAAACTAGGCATCGACCTTTGATCTTCGTATCGTTATCTTCTAGCGCAATTCATGCAAAGTTCATGTCTATTGTAAACTGAGCAACAGTAACACCACTAAAACGTAATCTGGCACAACTTAGCTGCCCCATTCTATGAAACTACAACAATACGTTCACAGAAGCAGTATGAAATAAAAGTATGTAATTATAAATGTAGAAGAAATTTCTGGCAGTGGATTCAATTGGAATATACTTTGAGTTTCCAGGAGACAGTTGCCAGCAGGTTGGGTGGATACTAAAGGTCAAGCTAGCTACGTGGAACAAATGAGGAAGAAATTTATATGTATGGCCATATGGAGGCGTTCATTTCTTCAATTAATATGGTGTGGTCTATATCATATACAAAACTGTCCATATTGCTTGAGATAAATGGTGCTTGAACATTTTGTAGTCATGAAAAACACTTAGTAACTATGCAATGACCTACTGTTGTTTGTATATGCCAGTATGAGGTTTGTGACACAGTCTTAATATAATATTTCTACTTGGTTTTAGTTTTTGAACATTTACTGCGGATAAATATGAAGCATTTTGATGTTTCATACCTCGTTTCATACAATACAGTATATTTGCTGATTTTTTGCAGTCATTCTTATTTTAAATAAAAGCATAAATTTTGAGGCTTGAGTCTTACAAGTCATAGTCATTTGCAGGCAGTGCGTAGTCAGTGTTATGCAGTTGGGTTGGCGATATGTTCTGCGCTATTAATTTCTTTTGAAATTGGTTGTTTTTAAAGTTTGTAAACATAAACATTTCAATATTCACACCCTAATTATTGACACTGGTATGTCACTGGTTGCATGTGCAAGTTGTTGGTTGCTCTTAACAGTTTGCAAGTCAACGACTTGCTGGAAAAAATGCAAAGCCTTGCCATATATTTTAGTTGGAATTGGATAAATATTTGATTTATATTATGCTTAGATATTAACTAGTGAACATATTTATAGCAAGTGGATAGTACATTGTCTTAAACAATGGTATACAATGGTATTCAGTGGGAACTGTAATCATTGTATCCCATGCTAATACCCAAATGATATAACCTATATTGCTTAATATCACTCAATATCGCCCAATATCGACTAATATCGCCATGTATTTTACAGATTTTTTCTAATATCGCCCAATATCGCCAAATTTCATATAATCGCGGCGACATTGGGGCCCAGAGTAGGCCTTGAACTCCAGAAACGAACTTTTATCTAAATGTAGACACCGGAATAAATTCCTCTTGAGCTATAAGTGATTTCATAACAGATAACAATGTAACATAACCTTTTTAATCTCAACGTAGTGACGTCAAACATGTATATAGTATATCCTAGGTAACGAAACGCGTTAATATTCAAATTCACCTGATGAGTGAGTTAAAATGTAAATGTAATATTTTAAGTTTGTTTTAATCTTATTCTTATATATATATATATATATATATATATATATATATATATATATATATATATATATATATATATATATATATATATATGTATATATATATATATTATATATATATATATATATATCTATATGAATATATATATATATATATATATATATATATATATATATATATATTTATATATATATATATATATATATATATATATATATATATATATATATATATATATATATATATATATATATATATATATATATATATATATATATATATATATATATATATACAGTACAAGAAAGCTAACAATAAATAAATACATATATCACTGAAATGTTTATACATAGTGATGTTCTGAGTCAAAGACAGGGAGAAAACTCAAGATTGTTAATCCCGTATTAATTACTCAATTACGGGTAATAAGCAAAAAACGTGAAAGTCCCAGCCTAATTTTAGGCCTGGTAGAAGTGAAGACATTATGCAGAGGATTCATGGATGCGTGATATACAATAATATATATCGTAGTGGCTATAAATATGCATTCCAATTGAATATAAATGTCTTAAAATGGATAAATGCGCGATTTCTTTCAATCCTCTGTTGTTTTGCCAAAACCTCTTCGATTTAAGGCCTTCTGAAAAAATCCCTGTATTTTGGCTGTGAAGTCGTTATCTATTCAAAATACATCAAGTGCCGCTTAGTTTCTACATGGTTTATAGAAATCTGGATTAAGTAGTTTCATTTAAACACGTTAATGCACGCAAGTGAGAGAAAACTCTAGCATTGGCCATCCGTGTGAAATTTTCTTGTTGTTTTCCTCTCAAGCTGAAAGCAAAGTTCTGTCTCGACAAATCTTTTTGAGCTCTGCTCATACAACTTCTTAAATGGCTAAAAATATGTTGGCACAATGATATATTTTCGTGTGTCACCCTCCACGGAATGTGGAGGCCCTCGACAAAAAGCTTTGTGATATTTTAAAATGGGACAGAATTTTTCCAAAAGATAGGAAGATTTTTATGACTGATGGTGAATCGAATGTTTGCTTATTCACATTTGCTCATGATGACCGTCCTCGTTCTTTCTTCCTGCGTGCATTGGATGTCTGGGTGATAGCTTCTCAACTTGTCTAATATTAAATTAATGGCAAAAAATATGTTGCCACAATTTTTTTCGTCAATTAAGCATGATTGAACCCTCTAAGTAATGACCTTGATAATCTGAGTGAAAAATGCTCAACAAAAAGCTTTGTGATATTTTAAAATGGGACGGAATTTTCCTAAAAGATAGGAAGGATTTTTTTGACTGATGTTCCAAAGAAAGTTTGCTCATTCGCATTTGCTCATAATGAACGTCCTCGTTTTCTCTTCCTGTGTGCATTGGATGTCTGCCGTGAAAGCTTCTCAACTTGTCTAATATTAAATTAATGGCTAAACATATGTTGCCACAATTTTTTTTCGTGAATTAAGCATGATTGAACCCTCTAAGTAATGACCTTAAAAACCTGAGTGGAAAATGCTTGACAAAATCATTGTGATATTTTAAAATGGGACAGAATTCTCCCAAATGATAGGAAAACTTTTTTTGACTGATGGTGAATAGAATATTTGCTTATTCACATTTGCTCGTAATGACCGTCCTCGTTTTTTCTTCCTGTGTGCATAGATATATGGGTATAATAGCTTCTCAACTTGTTGAATGTTAAATTAATAGCTAAAATTATGTTGCCACAATTTTTTCGTGAATTACGCATGACTGAACCCTCCAAGTAACGTCCTTAATAACTTGAGTGAAAAATGCTCGATAAAAAGCTATGGGATGTTTTAATTAAAATGGGACAGAATATTGCCTAAAGATAGGAAGACTTTTTTGACAAATGGTGAATAGAAAGTTTGCTCATTTACATCTACGTGCATAGAAAAAACTAACCTTATAAAACTACACTGTCATTACGACAATACCTCGGTGTAATATTTTCCCGTAAAAACCACGCACTCAGTTAATAAAAAGTTGAGAATCAGACTATAAGGAATGACAGCAGGGCCAGACAAAATTATGACATATGAAGCTCTATCCTCGATGTCTTCATGTGTGATATTGAGCACGTCCACAAGGTACGTAGGAACGCAATAATTATATTACAATGGATAAGATAAACTATAGATCATACGTCATCTGCGTCACAGTCGTGAGACGCAATTGCTTGATATTTTTAGCATTGCGTGTCGGTGGCGGATCTAGCGTAAGTCAAAATAAATTACCACAGCTTATTCTAGGATATATTTACATTTTGAAATACCTTCAAAGCAACTTCATTGGTTAGATTTTATTCTTCTGTTATTCTATTGTTTAATCTATTGTTATAAAGTTATTTTGAATTTAAAATTGGGCTGCTATAATTTATTTTGACTTACACTGGATCCGCAATTGTTGCGTGATACGTAACAACACATAACTACGTCATTTCACAGTTCAATTTCCTGTGCTAGAGTATATTTACACCGGGCCCAGCACGGAACGAGGTTATTTTAACAGGTGGTCGTGGTGCTTCCAAAAAGAAAAGATAAAAGAGCAAATATACACGCGTTTTGCAAATAAATAGAATTGTCGACGCTTTATTTAAAGGTACTATTACTGATATTTATCAATTTGATTTATCGAGTCAAGCAAGCAATTACGGCCGTTGACTGTCTCTTATATATGGATGAACATGCGATCCAAACAGTTGATTTATTTTTATTGTCAGTACAGACAGAATATACATTGGGTTATGCATGGTTCATGGTAGTCTATAGTGCGTGGTTGCGAGTTATAAACTTGTTTAAAAACTTAAATGAACAAAACAAATGTGTGTAAAATTTAGCTTTGCGAATCGCGATCAGTGCAAAATTTTGTCTCCACTTTGAGGAAATGAAATGTGCATTTTCCTTCTATGTTTCTATTGTTCTGGAAAACAACGTGGATTGGAACAAATGCGTTATTTTGTCCTTGATAAAGTGTAAATCAGATGTTAGCAAAATTACACAAGGCTCTGCGCGGGTGAATAAGGAAGTTTTTAAAATATCCCTTACGGATCTAGTGGTGGTATAAAACTAAGCCAAAGTATTTTCTCAAGAGTATTTTATGACACTACATGCCTAACTTGATTTCAATAAAAACTTGTCTTTGTGTCTGCATTTACTTAACAACTCGCTTCTCTTGTTCAAGGAAGCAGTGTTTTGTTTACATAAAATAAAGAATTTTTCAGTATAATGCGGGACTTTACATAGCATTTTCCACTTAATAGCGTAATTCAAGTCACGCCCTTTTAGATCCCATGTATGTTTGCTAAGCTCGGTTGCGTTTCTTTTCTCTTTGGATTTAAATGATGCTTTGTGGTTTGCGAGACGTGCCTTGAAGCTTGTTGCCGTTATGCCGACATACGATTCAGAAGTCTCCCCGCAGGTAACGGTTCCCTGGTACACAATGTCGTTGCGTAGGCATTCACCATTTAATGGGCAGGTTGCATTCTTAGGGCAGTTACAGAGTTTTTCATCTTCTGAGTTGGAATTGAGCACATTCATATTATTCCCATTGATCTTTACTTTCATACTCGGCATACAGCTATAAGAGAGCTTTATGGTGTTTCTGTTCAGGATCTTGTGCAATGTATTGTCAGGTGGGAAACATCTTGCTAGTATCTTAAAAAATTGTTTTGATTCCCAATGATTTCAACGTTATAGTCGTACGGAGGATTAAACCATATAATGTTTCTTCTCCTTTTTCTCTTTTCCACTCTTCTTGACTGGGGTTTCAGGTAATGCAAACTGAATGCGTACCCACTTCCAGTCAATGCTTTCTGGTAAGGTGGGGCAGCCTGATCAAAAACTTGTTTGTTAAATGAGATCTCAGATAATCTTTTGTTAATTCCCTCCTGGATGTTCTTGAAAATTGCAGGTGGGTGGTTAGACTCGTCATTCTTTAGATTGACGGGAATAATATGAATGTGCTCAATTCCAACTCATAAGATGAAAAACTATGCAATTGCCCTAAGAATGCAACCTGCCCATTAAATGGTGAATGCCTACGCAACGACATTGTGTACCAGGCGACCGTTACATGCGGAGAGACTTCTGAATCGTATGTCGGCATAACGGCGACAATTAAGCTTCAAGGCACGTCTTGCAAACCACAGAGCGTCATTTAAATCCAAAGAGAAAAGAAACGCAACCGAGCTTAGCAAACATACATGAGATCTAAAAGAGCGTGACTTGTATTACGCTTTTAAGTGGAAAGTGCCATGCAAAGCTTCGCATTATTCAAATAAAACAAAGAAATTCCTGTTTGCCTGGCTGAAAAATTCTTTATTAATTTTTTATGTAAACAAAACACTGCTTCCTTGAACAAGAAAAGCAAGTTTTTAAGTAAATGCAGACACAAACACAAATTTTTATTGAAATCAAGTTAGGCATGTAGTGTCATGAATAGTTTTAGCAAATTTAATGTGAGAATACAATTTACTATGTTAGTAATTTTAATTAGACCAATGTGAATAATTCACATGCGATATTCTTACTCAGACCGCGTAGCTCAGGTGGTAGAGCGTGACGCTAGCAACATCATGGTCGTGAGTTCGATTCTCACCACAGTTGAAGTATTTTTTTCACTTTCCCGGTTGAGACTCATTCACTTGAGAGCACTTTTTCATAACATTACAGGGAGCATACTCGAGATTAATCCCTTATTAATTACTCATTTTCGGGTAATAAGCAAAAAAACGTGAAAGTTCCAGCCTAATTTTAGGCCTGGTATACTCAAGTTATTGAAGACATTATTCAGAGGAATAATGGATGCGTGATATATAGTAATATATATCGTAGTGGCTATATTATACATTCCAATTGAATATAAATATCTTAAAATGGATAAATGCGCGATCTCTTTCATTCCTCTGTTGTTTTGGCAAAGCCTCCTCGATTCAAGACCTTGTTTTGAAAAAATCGCTAGATTTTGGCTGTGAAGTCGTGATCTATCCAAAATGCATCAAGTGTCTTTCTCAAACGCACAAGAGATTCCGCTTAGTTTCTACATGGTTTATAGAAATCTTGGTTGGGTAGTTTCATTTAAACACGTTAATACATGCAAACAAGAGTAAACTTTGGCATTGGCCATCCGTGGGAAATTTTCTTGTGGTTTGCTGCTGAAAGAAAAGTTCTGTCTCTACAAATCTTTGTAAGCTCTGTTCATACAACTTCTCAAATGGCTAAAAATACGTTGCCACAATGATATATTTATATTACCCTCCACGAAATGTCCTTAATAACGCTCGACAAAAATGCTCGATTAAAAGCTTTGTGATACTTTAAAATGGGACAGAATTTTCCTAAATGATAGGAAGAATTTTTTTGACTGATGGTTGATAGAATGTTTGCTCATTTGCATTTGCTCATAATGAAAGTCCTCGTTTTTTCTTTCTGTGTGCATTGGATGTCTGGGTGATAGCTTCTCAACTTGTCTAATATTAAATTAATAGCAAAAATATGTTGCCACAATGATATATTTTCGTGCATTAAGCATGACTGAACCATCCACGTAATATCCGAACCTTAATAGCTTGAGTCAACAAAATGCTTGAGAAAATCTTTGTGATATTTTAAAATGGGACAGAATTTTCCCAAAAGATAGGAAGACTTTTTTTGACTGAATGTGAGTAGAATGTTTGCTCATTCACATTTGCTCATAATGAGCGTCCTCGTTTTTTCTTCCTGTGTGCATTGGATGTTTGGGTGATAGCTTCTCCACTTGCCTACTATTAAATTAAAGGCTAAAATATGTTGCCACAATATTTTTTCGTGAATTACGAATGACTGAACCCTCCAAGTAATGTCCTTAATAGCTTGAGTGAAAAACGCTGCACAAAAAGCTTTGAGATGTCTTAAAATGGGACAGAATTTTTATTAGAGATAGGAAGACTATTTTTGACTGATGGTGAATAGAAAGTTTGCTCATTCACATTTGCGTGCATAGAAAAGCTACCCTTATAAAACTACACAGTTATTACGACAATACCTCGGTTTAATATTTTCCCGTAAAAACTTCGCACTCGGTTAATAAAAAAGTTGAGAATCAGAGTATAAGGAATGACAGCAGGGCCAGACAAAATTATGACACATGTGAAGTTCTATTCTCTATGTCTTCATGTGTGAAATTGAGCACGTTCACATTTGACTCAAGGTAAGCCGAAACGCAATAATTGTATTAAGATGGACAAGGTAAACTATACACCATACGGGATCGTATCCATGTCACAGAGGCCATTGGTTGATATTGCTTGACGCGTGACAACACATAAGTCATTTCACAGTCCAAATTCCTGTACCACATTATGTTTACACCGGGCCCAGCACCGAACGAGGTTATTTTAACAGGTGGTCGTACTGCTTCCAAAAAGACAAGATAAAGAGAAACTATACACGCACTTTGCAAATAAATAAAATTGTCGACTATTACTGATATTTATAATTCTTAATTTATCGAGTCGAACACGCAATTACGGCCATCGAGTATCTCTTATGTTTGGATAAACTTGCTATCCAAACAGTAGATCTATTTTTAGTGTCAGTGCAGAATATACATGGATTTATTTATGGTGTATGTTAGTCTTGATAGTGCGTGGTTGGGCAGTGTTGTTTAAATGTTTAAATGAACAAAACAAATATGAGTAAAATTTGGCTTTGACAATCGCGATCAGTGCAAAATTTTTTCCCCACTTTTAGAAAATGATATTTTCTTGCTTGTTTATAAGTATGCGTTTTCCTTCTATGTTTCTATTGTTCTGGAAAACCACTTAGATTGGAACAATGCATTATCTTGCATTTGAGAAAGTGTAAATCAGATATTAGCAAAATTGCACAAAGCTCTGTGCGGGTGAATAAGGATGTTTTAAAATCTCACTTACGGATCTGGTAGTGATGTAAAACGAAGCCAGAGTATTTTTCCAAGAGTATTTATGCATTGTTTACGGAAATCTTGATAATGCATGTTTATTTAAACATTTTGAATAACAAAGCGAACATACGCAAACGTGAGTGAGCAAACTGACTATTCACCATTATTCACTATATGCATGTTGCGAAAATTCTGTTCTCATTTTATGATATAAAAAAGCCTTCTGTTGAACGTCTTCCACTCAAGTTATTGAAGACATTACGCAGAGGATTCAGTGACGCGTGATATACAATAATACATATCATACTGGCTATAAATATACAATTAAATATAAATATCTTAAAATAAAATTTAGGATAAATGCGCAATCTTCTTTCATTTCTCTGTTGCAAAAAATTGCTATGTCAGGAAAACTTTTAAAGGCTATCGAAGAATCTTTACGGGCAAAATCTTAAATGGAGTTCATTGCGTTTACGAACCCATATCGGTTCAATGCGCTTTGTCTTGCGCAAAACTCTTGGTTATGTACAATATTTACAAAATCAATACAACTTTCGTGGATAATTTATGCACTTGTTGGTTTGACTTGGTGCTAAGAATTGAAATAATAACAATATAGACAATTTTCAGTAGTTTGTATTTTTTAGTACACCTGGCCCTGTATATTAAAATTGTTCATGTATAATTTGTTATTGGGAGGAGGATGATAAGGATGATACTGATATATTTGTGTTCACGGAATATAAAATTAATTAGTTTCAAAAGAAATTAAAGGCGTAGAAAATGTAAAGCTAGACAACGAAGTGAGATAATGACGAGAATGAATGTTCATCAGAGTTGGGATGCAGTCACGTGATCATGTTTACCATTCTTTTTTCCCAACACAGTCATGTATTCTATGGAAGTTAAAACATAGACAAAACACTCGTTTTTATATTATGAAAATTAAAATGTATATATGTATATGTACATAACTACATTTTTGTTTAAAATTTGTAGAGGAGGTTAAACAGTGGCACTATAATCTTGTCGCTTACAACAATAATAAACAACCTCAATTTTCTTTTCAGTAAGCCAATAATGAAATACAAGATTACTGTGGTAACCGGCAGTTTGCGTGGTGCTGGAACAGATGCATGTATTTCGATGAAACTAACAGGTATACTCCGAACATACTTTGAATTTACACGCTGCAGGTAATACGTTTGTAATATTTTTAACATTCTTTCAAGTGTGGAGGCGCCGATGTTATAAGCTTGGCGAAAATGATTTCCAGTGTTTTGGTTGTGGCTAAATTGTCAAACTGGCTACACTGCTGTTTAGTAGAACTGAATTTAGCAAATAGGGTTCATTTTTTCGTGCGTCTGAATCACAGTGGATCACATATGACGTCATCGAGTGTGAATGACAATAAACTGCAGCATAAGTCAAACTGGAGTGTCGTACGTTTCTTTTTTTGCATGCAATGGTTTCTTTTATGATCTAGCATATAAGGACAACAGAATAAAATCTATTTGTATGTTTCATATAATCATGAAAAGCTTAAATAAACGCGGAAAAAACCCACAAAAATATTTTGCTCCAGTACATCACGCTATTGGATGACGTCATCCGTTCGTAGGTCAGATAATAACACAATTGCAAAGCTCTCGACCAACAAAAATCCAGAATGATTGTATAAAAAAGAAATAATACAGTACTCGTACGTCTTGATCAATAGACGAGATTACTTGCATCAGGACATTTCCAGGATATTTCCGTAATTTCTAGCTGCTGTTTTTAATTTCCCTTTTTGTTGGAGATTTAGTCCTAAACCTGACATTATCTAACAGGTAAATATGGAAAAGAAACATCTAAGGTCACATTGGACAAGTTTTTCCACAATGACTTCGAGAGAGGTGAAACTGATACTTACAACGTGAATGGAGAGGACGTTGGCGAAGTTGTGATGCTCACTTTGAATAATAACCGAGAAGGTTTCGGCTGTGATTGGTATATCGCGAAAATTACAGTGGAAAAAGAACTTCCTGGTGGATCTGAAAAATACTTTTTCCCTTGTTATCGTTGGGTCGTTAGTCAATTGGTGGTTTATGAAGGAAAAGGTACGTTATTATGTAGAACTCCCCCCCCTTCGGCCGGCAAAAATAGTGATAAACACTCCCGAAAGAGAGTAGAGGGAGGGGGTAATCTTTTGTAATAATGAAGAGAGGGGACCGGGGGGGGTTAGTGAAGAAGGATGGTTGCCCTTAATTCTTGGTCAACAAGGTAATAATTTATTTTCCCAAGCATTTTTGGTGTTAGGTTTATTAGGAGTCGATTTCTCTGTTGGCTAAAAAAATAAAGCCTGTATCCATACTTCAGCTAAAATAATGCATTCAACACTATCTTTTGTTATGAGTTCGAGCGTTACAGCACACCTGTTAATTTTTGCCAAATTATTTCAAAAAAGCGCGAGATTGCATAGAGAAGAGTGAGATTGTGACTGGCATGAGAGCGTGATTTTGAAATGAAAAGCGTGAGTCTCACGCCAAAAGCGCGACAGTTCTGGGTTGCACTACATGTCCATTCCTAGATACACCACTATATAATCAATACAAAAATAGACCAAGTATGTATTGGTATATATCACTGATCTGAATAAAACTGGATAAAGCAGCTTTTTGAATTCATTCACCCAATTTTGAGTCCAAAATGTTTATAATGAGATGATACACGAAAATCGATCTAAAGTTGTGCAAAAACTGTCCAAGTGTTAATAAAATTTTCTTTTCCATCATAACCGCGAAGGCATAGCTTGCAATAACGTTTTTAGCGGTTTCGATAAGGTTTAAAACACTTGATAATGAATTCATAGCGGCCATCTTGGACTATCCTCATTAGTTATTAAACAATCATTGAATGAGATTAAGCAGGATATGAGGAATTATCAAGGCTGAGGTTTGTTTTATGTGGGGCAGATAATACGAACCGAGACCTTAATAATTCCTCATGTCCTCCAAGAACCGAATTCAATAATTGCTTTATATTAATTGTTATTTTTTAAAAACATTTTAAACTCAGTTTGAACGCTTGCTTTGTAATTTAAGTAAGAAAACACAGGCTGCTAATAATGGAACAGCATGAAATAGTTCAGAGACTTTAATAAGCCAATCAGACTACAAAAAGTATTCAATTTTCAAGTTTCAAGGTTTCAGTCAATATACGACGAAATGAGTCATAATGTCGTATATTTGTTTTCAATATACGACGAAATTAGTCATATTGTCGTATATTTATTTTCAACCCCAAATTTGAACAACTAGCAAGCGAAATTGACGATTTGACCTTTAAATAAATAAATATAATATAAAATTATAATATAAATTTAAAATAAAAATATAATATAAATTATAATATGAATTTAAAATGATTTTATTTGACGATTTCACCTTTAGCTCTTAACCAACCAACACTACTCAAATACTTTCAATAAATAATAATCAAATTTAAAAGGAAACAGAGATTATATTTGAAAAATATTTTTTCACAGTTTTTTAACTAAAACTGTAAAAACTCAGGTCAATAGTACGAATGGACTTACAACGAGATCGGGTTTTTCCGCGCTGCGTGCTCATAATAACATCTCAGTATTATATAAATCACCATAAAAGAAAAATGCAATGTGGCTTACACTGGGGCCAAATGCACAATTATATAGAAATCAACATTTTTGTGATAACTAATGATATATAAGCGGCCAGACCAACAATTTAGTCCCTCAAAGCAAACTTAAAGTTAGTTTCAAGTTATTATCACCATTCATTTCTTCAGGTGAACATGAAAGTATTTGTCAAGCGGGACTAAATCGTCGGGTGGGCTACGCTGCGGTGTATTTAAAAATTATTCTGAGAACTCTAGTCGTATATGCGCTGATAGCTACCAGTCATATACGACGAGAGTGAGCGGAATAACTGTTTTATTATATACACAAGCGCTGGATAAAAACATCTTTCAACTTTATTCGTAATTTAATTAATAACTGAATACACTTATAATTAATAATACACTTATAAAGACATATATATGCATAGGTTATCATATGAAAGGCGAGGTGATATCAGTTTTATCGCTCGAGAGACGATATGATATTTTGTCACGAGTGAGCGCAGCGAACGACAAAATATGCTACGCAACGAGAGCGATAAAACTGATATTACCGAGTCTCGAATGTGATAACCTATTTATCACATACTTGTGCCTTTATCTAGAGCAAAAACCAGATTATATTTTCAAAATATTTATACTTCGAGTACATTTCGAAATGAATTAAAAGTTATTGGTTAAAATACGCTAAGCAGGTAGAAATTACAAAAACAAACAAAAAATAACTTATCTGTTAATAGCTGCAAATTTCTTTGCGTTATTTTCCTTGTATTATCTTATATTTTTAATGTTATCTCTTTATCGATCCTTCAGTCGGACGCCATCTTTGTTTTGAGCGGGACAAAAAACGATATCGCGGGACAAAAAATTTTATGTCACCGTGTTATCGCCCAGATAAAGGCACAAGTATGTGACAAATAGATATATATATATATATATATATATAAATATATATATATATATATATATATATATATATATATAAATATATATATATATATATATATATATATATATACATATATACATATATATATATATATATATATATATATATATATATATATATATATATATATATATATATATATATATATATATATATATATATATATATCTTATATACTTATAATTAATACACTTATAATTAATACACTTATAATTAACAGACTTGTAATTTAATCTTTTTACTTCCGTCATGGGCAATGAACTGAATTCTTAATCAGGTACGGCATGCAAAGTTCGATCGCTTTGAAATCAACATTATTGAACAATTTTTAACAGTTAAAACGTCTTTGCGACCGATTAAAAGAATGAAATCCATGAAGTTCAGTTTGTAAATGTTAACTGTACAGTTTTGAATTTGAAACACTGGACTTAACGCCTTAAAGCTCTTTGTTGATTGAGTTGGATCGCTTGTTGCTGTTTGTTAACAACGGTAACTTAATGGTCGTGTTTAGCGCATGAAGCAGGAGTACGAGATTCTGGTTGAATCTGATTCTCTTTGTCCTCAAATGCTGTTGAAGCAGCTACTGATTCGCTCTGGCAGATGTAGTGGAGGATGGCCGGCTGCTGTGTGACGCGATTTATGTGTCGGATTTGTGGCCAGTGATTGACTTCATTAAACGGGTCTCGGCGTTTGGATTTGCTACAACCGTTATAAATGTCGCCATAATTGAGTGGTTAGTTAAGGGTGGTTCGATACCTGCTTTTTTTGCGTACCAGATCAAGTTGTCGATCTCAAATATGTTGGCATTCGCATCTTTTTGGCGCTGAAACAAGCTCTCACAAGTTGGGTTAAGATGCTTTAAATAATTCTTGATTGTTTGGACAGTACAAGTGGGAGAATCTGGTATACTATAGATTTTGCCATCGGAGTCGTCTTCGGGATCGTAGAGACCACCTTGGTGATTTTTTGTTGCCAAAACAGACTTCAACTTCGGGATTTAACTAAAAAAAAGTCCTTCCCGTCCGGTGTGGACCTCAAGACAAGCATGTTTGGGTTCAGTAGCCGTTGGTTTTCTCTGCCTCTTTTGCCAAAGTAAAAACTAAAGTAAAACCAAACTGTGCGAAACAGTTGTGCGGGGTCTAAGGTGTCTGCCGTACCTAATTCACCGGCACGGAAAAGTTGCTGAATTCCTTCTTTTGAAATTGGTTTTTTGTGTACTGCGCCAGCTAGTTTGCCTGACTTTCTTAAATCTTTGACAGAGGCATCAAGAACTGCATTTGCTTCAGCAAAGAATATTAAATATTAAAGGCTTATTGACCGGATAATTGTAACTTGTTCCATGATGAGTTACACAATATATTTTATGCGACAGAAAAACTCCCCAATAAAAATAGGGTGCCTCAACAGCCTTTACACATTAAAAATATTCAGTTTTCTTTTTCTCCAGCTTTTCTGCCCAATTCAAGTGACAGTGGACCAGCCATAGCTGAACAACGAAAGAAAGAGGTGGACAAAAACAGGAAAGTGTACAAGTGGGGAACAGATCCAATGTATACACATGATCTTCCAGGATTCATCGAAGCGAAAGATCCAAAGCACCTGCCCAAAGATGTACAATTCACTGATGAAGCTACTCTCTCTCTGTTCGATGTTGGGTTGAATGATCTCGAAAATCTTGGTCTTGCTCATCTGTATGAGATCTGGGAATCTTGGGATAGCTTGGAAGATTTCCGAGAGGTCATCACTCCAGTTATTCAGAGCGGCCTTCCCCACTCTGCAGAGTATTGGCGAGATGATGTTTGGTTTGGAGCGCAGTTTCTAAACGGTTCAAACCCTGAAGTGATAAGACAATGCAAAGCGTTGCCTGTGAATTTTCCCGTCAAAGACGAAATGGTTGCCCAGTTGCTGGACCGTGGGTACAATTTGAATAAGGCTATGCAGGTAACGACTTCTTATTTACATTACTGTTTGCGATGAAGTTCTGCATTAATTACTATTTCGTTGTTAATATACAAGTAATTTTCAAGTTGATATACAGTTTGATTATAAATCATAGTTTACAGTCAGATGCTAAAAATACACGGTGAGGTATTTTCGACGTCTTCACTAGTAAAGCTATAGATCAATTTCGGCAAATAATTTTCTGTTTTCAAAATACATTTACAAGAGCAGGGATCTATTCTACACATATTTTGATCTCAAAAGGAAAATATGACGTGAACATACTAAATTTGTATAGTTTTATATATTCGTATATCCTGACTATGCATATAAGAAATTGTCCATCCTACTTTAAAAAAAAGTCCATTAAACTTGATTACAATTGAGAGAAAATGCTGGTAATTTACACATGTAATTCTCTCTTGACTTCCAACTCAGAAGCGCTACATCTTGGCGTTTTATAAGCTTTGCATTTCCAAAAAATTTTGTGGGGTGTCCGCTGACAATAGTGAACCTGCACGGGTGGAAGAAATCAAGCAAAAATGAGCATCGCCAACGGTACCACAGCGTGTAATCCTACAACAAGAATTTAAGCGAGCAAAATTAGTCTTGCCAATTAAAATTTGTTAACGACATCTCAAAACGATCAGAAAAAAACAACTGATGCTTAAGTACCTCCTAATTTGCCTTGTGCATTAAAAACTGATTTTTAAACTGATTTTTTCATAAAATAACTTTTAATTACGCTAGGAAGGGCTTATTTTCATCGTTAACTATGAAATCATGGACCAGGGTAAAGATAAACGATACATTGAGCCGGCGATGGGTTTGTTTTACCTCAGAAACAACGGTGATATGGTGCCTATTGCAATTCAGTTGGGACAAAACCCAGGCAAGAACAATCCAATATGGACACCATTACTCGACACTGAATGGGTTTGGCTCATGGCAAAACTTTGGCTTCGCTGCGCAGACACACAGTATCATCAGGTGAGACCAGAGTTTTGTAAATTAAGACGTAAAAAGAAAATTTAATGCCGATTGAATCCTAAAAAATTATAAAATCTACGCGGAAAAGTTACCTGTAGCTGTTGTATTCTTTCCGAAAAATTCGATAAAGTTCATCTTTTCAAAAAAACCAAATATTCTTTCAATAAGTTTATTCTTTCAAAACTTATTCACTGTTAAGACAAAATCTTCAGAAACACACGGCTTACCTCACAAAGCATTTCCCTGCACATATCTAGATCTTTATTGAAATATCCAACGAAATAAACAAACCGACTGAAAACACGAAAATGCTTGTGGAAACATTGTCGGCCTAATTCACTGTGTACTTTTAGTAATATATAGAGATCAGTGCGCGCATAAACATACTTCGTATGGAATTATGTTCAAGAACTTATGTTTATGTGCGTACTGATCTCTGTACATTACCAAAAATACACAGTGAATTAGGCTGCGTCCAGAAAAAAAACTTTTAATTTAAATTTTTAACTATAGATGATTACACATCTTCTTCGATGTCATTTGATGATGGAACCAGCTGCCGTCGCTTCTTGGCGAAATCTCCCATCTGTCCATCCAGTTTGGAAACTTCTGTATCCTCACACGAAAGGAATCATGGCAATCAACACGTTGGGTCGAAATAAGTTGATTCCTGCAGGTGGTATTGCTGACCAGGTTTTAAGCATTGGTGGTGGTGGTCATATTGATCTGATGCAGAAACACTACCGAAGCCTTACATTTGAAAGTTATGATCTTATCAAGAATCTTACAGATCGCGGAGTCATTGATCTAGAAAAATTTGATTACAAAAATGATGCTGTTCAACTCTGGGACGCCATCAAAAATTTTGTTAAAGAAATCATATATATCTATTACAAGAATGAAATTGATGTGCAAAAGGTAAATTTTTCTTTTCTGCGTTTAAAGTAAATCTACTTTTCTATTATAATAGTATGGCGGCGCATCCGTCTCGCCTAAACTTTCATGCGGTAGCGCGTAAATACCGCTTAATAACTGTGTTTTCGAAGTGAGAAGATCGATAGAAGAAGAGAACAAATATGTGAACCAAATCCCCCTTTATACATTGCTCACAAGTTAGCTATAAGAATCTAATAAGTGGTTTGGATGATAGTTAATTGCACTAAATGATAAAGTAAAAGCCGATTACTTCTAACCTTCTTACAAAGTGCATTCCTTCAAAACGTCGATTTTCCTTTATCGTTTAGAGCTATTTAAAAAACCTATACCATGTACTTTTTGTGTACTGCTGTACCACTTGCACTGGCAATTTTACTTCGAGACCTTTTTCAAAAGCTGATGTGTTAACACATTTCATGTGCTATGGTAAGATTTGTTTCGGGTTCATCATCATGACATCATTAACATATGCTTTTTACTCCTTTAATTTGTTGTGTGCCTGAAATAGCCTGAAGAAAATACTGAAAAAAATGGGCCTACAGAAAAATATGGGCCATGTTGTTAGTGGTGTTGTCACTCTTGTGGTCCTCATCCACAGACTAAAAACCAAAACAAAGTCGTATCGTGATATCGAGCTATGTGCTCTAACTTTTACATGTCGTGAAGATTGGAAAATGATACGTGTGCATGTCTCAGACATTTTTAATCTTCGAGTTCAGACGTTGGTGATAATTAATTTTCAAATAGGTCTAACCGTGTTTTACTTCAAAACTCTCTCGTAGTAACCTCTCTGGACCCTTTTTTTGAGGCTGCGTGAGGTTGCGCAAGCCTCCACAGGGCGCCACAGTAATTTGTATGCGAGAATGCTGCGCGCTGATTGGTCAAATTGCGTGACGTACAGTACGTACCCAATGCGTTCCGTAACTAATGCGTTACGTACCCAATACGCTACGTACCCAATGCCGTAACGTGACGTACGCAGGGTGATGTACGCTATAGCCGCGCTCTGATTGGTTAATGGTTGGTGGCAAAAAACTATATAAATTCACTATCGATTTGAGCATATATCGATGTTAGGATTTTGGTGTCTTTGGTTCAGTCAAAGACCGATTATAATTCAAGACGCTAAAGAAGGACTGGAACGTCTGATAAAGGATTCCTACCGACCGTGAGAGAATGTTAACATGTGCGCCTCCAGTTTTGGAAGTAAAATCTTAAACAAGATAACGGATAAAGAATTGGAGGAGAAGTTTACTCCCATTCCCAAAGTTGACGACACGGAAGACAAAACGTTTCCGAGTAGAGAATTCATCGAAAAAGTATGGAATGCATGCGTACGTCACGGATACCTTTTGCAAGATTTCAAACTGCTAAGAAAATTTCTCGATACCTCGAAAATCGAGCCATAAAATACAATACCAGTGTTTTTGATGGGACGTAAATTGTGCGTACAACCATTTGCCTAATGAGTCATTCTCATCCCTTCTTTAGTCACAAGACATGTGAAGACATTGCATAAGTAAATATAAGTCCATGTGATATGAAGACATTGCATAAGTAAATATAAGTCCTGCGCGATGAGCATCATAACAACTGCTCATAACAACTCTTAAGCACATCCTGATATACTCATACGATCCGAATTATTGGGATTGTACTAGCATGAGCTTGGGTTCATTTTGCTGCGACGGGACTCCCGGGACCTAATTTGTCCCTCCACGGGACTTTTTGTCACTCCACGGGACTTTTGTCAAGAAATATATTTTTATGAGCACATGCTCAAACAGCATGACACTTGCTCATACGCTCACAATTGCTCATGAGCACTTGCTCATTTGCTCATAAAGTAGATTGATATATAATGTTTTGTGAAACAATGTTTGATATGTAGCCATTTGGAGCAGGACGAGGAGGAAGAGGAGCAGGAGGAGCATGAGGAGCAAGAGGAGCAGGAGAAAGAGAAGGAGAAAAATGTCCTATGTTTATGATACCTGCGAAAAGTAATTCTCGACTTTATTTAATATGCAACGTCATCCGCAGGTATCACAAATATAGGACATGCTCCTCCCCCTCCTCCTCCTCCTCCTCCTCCTCCTCCTCCTTCTCCTCCTCCTTCTCCTCCTCCTCCTCCAAAAAAGTCCCGTAGAGCGACAAATTTGGCCCCGGGTGTCTCGTCGCAGCAAAACGAACCCAAGCCCATGCTAGTGCAATCCCAATAATTCGGATCGCATGAGTATATCAGGATGTGCTTAAGAGTTGTTATGAGCAGTTGTTATGATGCTCATGGCGCCGGACATTTATTTACTTATGCAATGTCTTCAAAAAATCATAATTTCTCGATTGAATAGCGGCAACCAATTGGTGATTTGGCTTATACTACAGCCACAAAGAATATGCATAGTATATAGCAAGTTTTAAAATGATTTATAATAATTTTAATTTACATACGCGAATAATATAGTCAATAAGATTGTTAATACACTCTTTTCTTTGGGATTCGGAATACATCAGAAACCCAATGAGTCATGACATATCAAACATTGTTTCAAAGTATCCTCTGTGCATCGCCGATGACTCTGGATACTTCAAAGTCTTGCATGCTTTAACCATCCCTTGCCACATAGCTACATGATGCAATAGTGATAGAGCTTGTTATGCTGCATTTACTAAAATGACGATATAAATCCTTCTTGCTTGCAAAATAACAATTGGTGATTAAGAAGGAGTGAAAATGACCCATTAGGCAAATGGTTGTACGCACAATTTATGTACCGTCAAAAACACTGGTATTGTATTTTATGAAATGTATCCGTGATGTACGCATCCATCCCATACTTTTTCGATGAATTCTCTACACGGAAACGTTTCGTCTTCCGTGTCGTCAACTTTGGGAATGGGAGTAAACTTCTTCTCCAATTCTTTTTCCATTATCCTGTCTAAGATTTTACTTCCAAAACTGGAGGCGTACATGTTAACGCGCGCGACAAGTTTGTTGTTTGCAATGAAGAGTAAATCGATCGTCATGCTCTCACGGTCGGTAGGAATCCTTTATCAGACGTTCCAGTCCTTCTCTTTCGTCTTGAATCATAATCGGTCATTGACTGAACTAAAGCGACTAAAATCCTAACATTGATATATGCTTGAATCGACAGTGAATTTATATAGTTTTATACCACCAACCCTTACCCAATCAGAGCACGGCTATAACGAATATCACCTTGCATACGTCACGCTACGGCATTGAGTACGTAGTGTATTGGGTACGTAACGCATTGGGTATGTAACGCCTTGTGTACATGACGCATTGGGTACGTAACGCATTGGTTACGGAACGCATTGGGTACGTACTGTACGTCACGCAATTTGACCAATCAGCGCGCAGCGTTTTCTCATACTAATTAGTGCCGCACCATGTGGGGGCTTGGGCAACCTCACTCAGCCTCACGCAGCCTCACGCAGCCTGAAAAAAGGGTTGATCGGTACCTATATTACTACTCTCCTCCTAATAAAATTTGTTGAATTGTTTGTCTTTTGTAATAGCGTCTATTTCAAGTAACGACATTTTGCTAATAGCTCCTCCATTCCATGTTGCTTAGGACAATGAGATTCAGGATTGGCTCCGTGATCTTCATGACAACGGCTACAAGTTTGGAGGTAAAAGTGTCGACAAGAAAGTGCCAGAATCATTCAAGACTCGCGAGGAACTCGTCCAGTTTCTAGTTATTGTGATATTCACCTGCTCTTGTCAACACGCTGCAGTTAACTTTTCACAGATGGCGACCTATGGGTTTCATCCCAATTGTCCAACATTGATGAGACAACCAGCGCCCACAGAAAGAGGTCAGGTCGACGATGCACTGGTCATGTCTTCCTTGGCCAACAAACACCAAGCTGGCATAACGGTTTCCATTGTAAATGCCTTAACTACAATTTATCCAAACGAGGTAAGTAAATTCAAATGATATAAACCTCGTAATAAAGATTGCTTGAATCCAACTTCAAGAGGGCTTTTTCTAGTAAGCCATTTACTTCCGTTTTATCCTTCTTTAAGCATTTTTTTCAAGTCTCAATCTCAACATTAAGAATAGTTCATTGCACGGAGAAATAGCAAGAGATCATGCTTTAAAGTTTCTCAACAGCAGCCTACTACGATTTGTTTTATAAAAATGACTAAAAATTAAAAAAGTTAGAATATATATTTATTGTTTGCAAAGGTTCCATACAAATATACAAAAAATAAGCGCATCAGTGTATCATCAAGAAATTTATATTGAGTTTTGAAATAAAAGAAAGATTAAACCTAGTACAAATCTTTGTACATTAACTTATTTCGGCTTCTTTCGGTCTATGATGGAAGATTTTCTCGTATTTTGTTCTGCTTTGTACTACAAACAAGCCGACATTTTAAATAATGAATCCAAGATTCACTGAGCCTCTGTAACATATTCCGCACAATCTAAATGCAAGTTATGATCAAACTAAATTTTTACCGAAAAAGGAGAGAATATTTCCATATTTTATTTGTTGAGGATGCTAAGATTTCTAATCATTTAACACCTTCTAATTCAGTTGTTCCTTGGAGATTATGCAGACAACTTGTTTGGTGATTCTTCTGCTCAAGCGGCTTTGGCGAATTTCAAGAGTGAGATCGACAAAATAACGGGGAAGATCAAGAAGAGAAACGAAGGAATGATCGCTCCATATGTCTGGCTATTGCCTGATCGTGTCCCAAACAGCATTGCTATCTAATGTACGACTTATTTCCTTTCAGTTTTCTTTGATTTAAGGTGTTGCCAGTTTTCGTTCTTTTTATAATTCAAGGTGCCACGTGCACAAGGGTGTAGAATTAGCGTAGGGTATTATCACCAGCCATACCTATCAGTTGAATTAATCCAAATAAATGCTCTTAGCAATTTATAGCATTGTGCTGTATCTTGCAAAAAAATGTTCTGCTATTTCATGATAATATTACCATGGCCAGTATACAATTTTTTATTACGATGACTGTTGGGACGTCATGGGAAGAAAGAGATATGTATTGTTTAGTTCATAAAAATTTATTTCTCTTCTGATTCTTTCGATTACAACACCGATATTTATTCACGGCAATGTACAATATATACAGTCGAATTATCGAAACTATCTCGCTCCTTAAACGGTGACTTACACACTAAACAAGTTATACTGACAGACAAATTCTTTCGCTCCTAACACGGCGACTTATAGAACTGAACTTTAACTTTAAAACGCTCCTCATACGGCGACTACCAAAATTATTGATTTTTACACTAATGCTAACGAGTTCTTTTATTGTGTCTGTATGCACAAACTATGCACTTATTTATTATGCGTATGCAATGCTAATTGATAATTCTTAACAAAATATTCATCGCTTCACGGGTTTGATGAGTCTACCATATCTTGATCGCCGCTCATGGATTTGAACATTCTCCCCAACCAATGGCAATTTGCCATTTCTTTTCCGAATGCTCTGGGGTTGCTCTTCTGCATTATAAATTTCCTCATGGACACTGGGTAGTTGTTGGGATGGTAACGATTCACGATACTCCTCTAACAAATGCAATCTTTGTACGGGTCGGTTGATCATTCCTTTTGTCGTTCGGACGGACACTGTTCTTATGATACCATCTTTTCCGGGAAACGTGTTCATGACTTTCCCTAATATCCATTTACCTCTGGGTACGCCATCATCTGAGGCCAAAACGACATCATTTGGTTTCAATGGAGATCTTTTTTGCAGCCATTTTCGACGCACAGACAGTCTTGGAAGATACTCTTTCAACCACCTCGACCAAAAATGTTGTTGCAGTCGTTGTAGATACCTATACCGTTTAGAAAGGGATGTTTTAAGTTTCTGGGTTGAATATTCTGGTATTTCACCGAGGCTACGATTGAGCGCCAATAGAGCTGGAGTTAGCACAACTCCGTCATTGATGTCGTCACCAATATATGTTAAAGGGCGAGAATTGATGATAGCTTCAATATCAGTCAAGATGGTCATCATTTCGGTATAAGTAAGTAAGGACTTTCGTAAGACCTTCCTTAACGGTTCTTTTATCTGCCTACATACTCTTTCCCAATGACCTCCTCGATGGCTTGCTCGTTCGGTAATGAATTTTCATACTACGCCTTTATTGGCTAGTAGCTCTTGGACGGTTTTCGGATCAAACCCTCTTAATTTCATCTTTTGTTTCGAGGTTGTTAAAACTCGGGCCGCTTTATGAAATGATGTCTGATTGTCCGAATGAATTGTACTTGACATACCTCGTCGATTTACCATCCGACGATATGCTTGTAGGAATTCTTCCGTTGTCATATTATTTGTCAATTCCAAATTGACTGCTCTTGTATCTTCGCACACAAATATACATACATATGCTTTGTTTGCTTGACTTCTCTTTTTCCTTCGCTTTCAAATACAGGGGACCCATAAAGTCCAAACCAATATTTGTGAATGCTGGCACCATTTGTACGCGCTCAGCTGGCAACGGGGCCATTTTCTGTTGACAAGGTTTGGTTTTCCAGTGCTGGCATATAAGGCACTTCTTAAGAATTCTCTTTACCTCACGTCGTCCTCCAATGATCCAAAAACGTTGACGAAGGATTGCCAAAGTAGTTTCTGGTCCAGAATGGAAAGCGTTTGTATGTAAATGTAAAATTAGTTTTTCTATCAGTTTGATCTTCTTGGGGATGATGATTTGGTGTTTGGCATCGTATGGTATATCTGCAAATTCTAAACGACCACCAACACGTATCAACTGTTTTTCTTGGTCAAATACAGGATCCAGTTTCAGGATTGGGCTTGCTGATACAATAACTTTTCCTTTACTCAAATTTTCATATTCTTTACGAAAAGAGGTTTTCTGGATGATTTCCGGGTCGACCTTTTGCTGTATCTCTTGCACGCGATTGGCGACGAAAACCTTCCATTTACTACAAGGTTGTTTAATCCAGCTTAATACAATCTGGCTATCTGACCAAGCGTAGATGTCTTGCACTGGTGTTTTCAGAGCTTTAAGGACATAACTATTTAACTTGGCAGTAAGATATGCTGCGAGCAGTTCCAACCATGGAAGAGTAATTCTTCTTGTTGGTGCCACTCTGGACTTTGCCATGATAAGATTGGAAATAGGTTTGCCAACTTTATCTTCAGCACAAAGGTAAATTGCAGCTCCATACGCTTTCTCACTTGCATCTCCAAATCCATGCAATTCAATTTTGTGCAAGTCACGCTCTTGCGGTAAAACACAGCGCGGAATTTCTAAAGTTTTCAGATTGCATAATTGCTTCTTCCAAATTGTCCATTCTTTCGCAATGTCATCATCGAGCTTTTCATCCCACTGCTTGCCTCGTGACCACAATTCTTGAAAAAGCACTTTAGGCTTTATCAGAAATGGTGCTATCAATCCCATTGGATCGAACAATCGAGCATACAAGCTGATCAAACTTCTTTTGGTCATTGAATCTTCTAACTTAACAAGACAGTCTCTTGCCTTGAACAAGAAAACATCTTTTCTTGTATTCCATGCAACACCAAGAGCTCTCAAAAGATCTGACATTTTTTCTTCATCCACAGGCATGTCTGAGGAAATAACTGTATTTGGAGCTCGATTCTCTTCTGGAATATTTTTCATAACCGTCGATGAGTTTGATGCCCATTTAGCGAGTACAAATCCGCCTTTTTCCATGAGTTTTGAACACTCCGAGTGCAGCTTTATGGCGGCTTGGTCATCGTCGGCACCAGAAAGCAAGTCATCCACGTACATATTATCTTGAATTTCTTCACTTGCTGTTGGGAAGGTATCGTAATTATCTTTTGCATGTTTCTGTACGGTGGCGATGGATACAAAGGGGGACGATGTGTTACCAAAGGTCACTCGAGTCATACAATACACCTTTGGAGGGTCATTCATCGCTAGATCACGCCACAGGAAACGATGACTATTCTGTTCCTTCTTTAGTAAGCATATTTGAAGAAACATTTTCTTTATATCAGCCATCATAGCGATTCGATGACATCTGAATCGTATCAACACATGTACAAGATCCGGTTGCAACTTTGGACCTTTCAAGAGACACGAGTTCAAAGAGACGCCGTCAGATGTTTTGCTGCTCGCGTCAAAGACAATACGGCATTTAGTAGTAATTTTGTCTTCCCTGAACACGGCATGGTGTGGCAGATACCGAGTTTTCTCGCTCTTCTCGTCCTCTTGGTCCGTTTCTCTTGCATGCCCAGCCATTATATATTGCTTCATCGCTTTCCGGTAAGCTTCGGCTTTCTTTGGATTTCGCTTCAAACTTTCTTCAACAGAAACAAGTCGTCGAAATGCTTGATGATAGTTATTAGCAAGAGGTGGTGGGTTTCTCTTCCATGGAAGCCCAACCGTATATCTTTCACCATCATAACGGAGATTTGATTCAAACTGGTCCATGGCATACTTGTCATCGCCAGTGAATTGTGAATCTTCTTTCTCATCGGCCAATCCAATTGCATCAAGGCTCCAAAAACCGCTTTAATACATCGTCCATATTGTCAACTCGTGTCGTGCTCAACATGCTGGTTATCTTATTATTGTTCCTTTCAGACCCAGGCACAGGTCCACTTACTAGCCAACCAAAAACGGAACTTGTCGCAACAGGTGCACGCGGTGTACCCCGTTTCGACGTATCGCCAACTAACTTATGATATTGGTCAATTCCTATCAGCACTTCCACTGTGGCCTGTGAGCGGGGAAACTTCTCTGCAAACTGCAAGTTTCTTAGATGATTACACTGCTTCAAATCAAACTTCACTGCGTCCAGTGGGACACAAACATTCCTCACCGTCCATGCTTAAATGTGGGTTGACTCCGTCTCCCCCGTCGTGTGCAGTGGTGCGAGTTGGAACGATACTCGATGACTTTCTCCGCCTAACATGTTAATTTTCATAGACGTTGTAACATTCCTTTTCTTTAGGCCAAGAGAATCAATCACCGACGAACGTACGAAAGTTTCTTCGGAACCACTGTCAAACAAAATGCGCACGACCAACTCTTTTCCTTCATGAATAAGCCGAGCTAAGGCGGTAGGAAGCAAGTTTTGCTGGCCAGTTTTCAGAGACACGAGCCCTGATATAGTTTCAACATCCTCAGTTTTCTTGTTTGCATCTGCCTGGTTGCACGTATGGAGAAGATTATGATGACGTTTACCACAAGCATCTATGGAACATTTCGGTCTTTTACACGTTCTTGAATTGTGAGACACACTTCCGGGTTTGAGGCAATTGTAGCAAGTCTGAATTATCGAGTTGCTTTTCAACATACTCCACCTTTCTTCCGGGGATTTTTCCAGAGCAACTTTACAAGTTTCTGTATCGTGAGGTTTAGAACAAAATCCACAAATCAGTTTACTTTCAGTGCTATTCAGCAAAGCAGACGCTGAAACAAGTCGCTCTTCTATTTTACCCGTTTTCCCCTTGTGCAATCTACCAGACGTCCGCGTATTTTCAGCCTCGTTACGTGCTTCCTTGCTAATCACATGTCCTTCTAGGAAATTAAAAAATGATTCAATGTCGATCTTACATTTTTCTTGCTCAGAGGTTGTGGCAACCTTGAGCTCCCACTTCTCGCGTAGTTCACCAGGTAGTTTAGTTTCCAGAATAGGCAGCATGACCATAGCCAAGCTATGCTCCTCATGCGATTCTTTAGAGTGTCGAGTAGATATCGTAATGCTTTCGAATCATTTTCATCAGGGACTTTCAATCCAAGGATCGATTTAACAAGCTCGCTAACAATAAGTCTTTTCCGACCGAACCGAGCCTTCAGATCTTGTAAAGCCTTTTCATAATTTTCGTTGATCACAGAATATCCTTCTATGCACTGTAAAGCAGTTCCCTTTAAGCAGGATCTAAGGTGTGTTAGCTTTTGAACGTTACTGAGCTTGGTATTGGACCCAACTGCAGCTTCGAAGGCGTCGTTGAAAGCAGGCCACTCTATGATCTTTCCAGCAAACTGTGGCAACTCCAACGAAGGAAGCTTCATGCTGTAATCTCTTGACTTAGTGGCAGCATATCTACTGATATATAATTCTGCTTGATCCTCCGCTTGTACAATTTGCGCTTGAACATCTTCCCAGTTCTATTTCACTCTCAGCTAAATCGTCATTGTCCAGTTGGGTTACAATTTCATCAATGGCTTTGATACATTCACTTTCCAACGCGTTTAATTTAGTAAGCTTTCGTTCCACAAGTTTCACATCAGCTTTCTCCTCAATTAACCTTTGAAGCTCCGTCATTACTCTCTCGACATTAATTGCCAAAAATCTTTTCTTTCTGTTCATTTTGCTGAGCAAAATTGTATCTTGTTGAGTCAAATTACCATTACAGCTTGCGAGCTCCTCTTTCGTTGAGGATGATTTTTCAACAAAGTTCACTTTATGTGGTAGTGGTGTAGACGACGTAGGGGCTTGTAATGTTGTCATGATAGCCTCCATCGACTGACGAAATACCGCCAGTTCGCTTTGTAGAGAAAACTTTAATTCGCGAACAGATTCTTCTACTTTATCAATTCTTTCTTCCGTGTTATCTTCTTGACGCATCGAGAAATATTCCTTTGTCTCTGCAAATTTGGTTTGATAATATTGAATTAAGCGTTTTTTCAACTGTTCTTTTGTCCCGTAGTCATTCAACCCAAACGTTGAACAAAAGACTCTTAAATCGTCAATAGTCAAACGCTCGACTAACTCGTATGCTTGTTGTATATTCTCGGGAATAGCTTCGGTTTCTGCCATATTTCCAACAACTATAATGTCCTATTTCACCATTCCTAACTTATCCGATTAACCACTCTCTGCTACCAATGTTTAGTTCATAAAAATTTATTTCTCTTCTGATTCTTTCGATTACAACACCGATATTTATTCACGGCAATGTAAAATATATACAGTCGAATTATCGAAACTATCTCGCTCCTTAAACGGCGACTTACACACTAAACAAGTTATACTGACAGACAAATTCTTTCGCTCCTAACACGGCGACTTATAGAACTGAACTTTAACTTTAAAACGCTCCTCATACGGCGACTACCAAAATTATTGATTTTTACACTAATGCTAACGAGTTCTTTTATTGTGTCTGTATGCACAAACTATGCACTTATTTATTATGCGTATGCAATGCTAATTGATAATTCTTAACAAAATATTCATCGCTTCACGGGTTTGATGAGTCTACCATATCTTGATCGCCGCTCATGGATTTGAACAGTATAATCCACCCTAAAAAATACAAGCTATTTTATGTACGTGCAATTAAAAATAGGTGGAAAAGTAGGATTGCTTTATGGGTAGGGAACCACTCCATAGAGAATTGGCATTCAGTAGGCCACTCAGCAGTACAGCGCACCGCCGTCAGCAGCTGACATCAGCAGCCTTTTTTGGTCATTAAAGCCTGATTCAGACGTCGAACTTTTCAAGTGCAGAATCTAATGCAAATACTTGGCGGTAGTTACGGGCCTTCAATCGGTCTTGGCGTAAAAAGGATTCTGTTTTCTCAAATAGGTTTTTCAAGTATTCCGAGGCTGCACAATTGGTGTATTCTTTGTGTTAATATTCCGAACTATACGTGGTGCTATCAACAAACGATGATTCTAATTTCATCATCATTACTTATAATGATTGAGGATATTGTGATTTTAAAATTCGGTCAAGTATTTTCGATTTATTCTTTTTAAAATCAGTCGGAAATGACTGATCTATTTTAAAAATCAATACTTGAGTCTAACAATAAGTTGAATTTAAGAATGACTGAGCTTGATAAGCATCTCCGCTCTTATGGTAACTGATAAACACTATTATGGTAAATTTATAGCAAATTTTATACGTCAGTTGTTGTTCAGCAGTTATAAAGCTGTTAGTGAGTGATCTGAAATCAGTTGTTGCAGTAAGCTTGATTGTTGTAATCATAGATTTGCTCCAAAATCTTGAAAATCTATCATACCCTTCAGGTATGTGGTGGTTATTAATTATTTCTATGCCTTTAGTGCAAGGTAGAAGCGTTATATCATACAGTCTTATTAAAAAAGACCCAAAGTCTATCTATCGCTTATTCGAATGTAAATTCAGTCTTGAATTGAAATATATAAGGCACGATTATTGCGTGATTTGAATTTAAATATCTTCAAGATTCGTTGTTCATCAACATACTGTCATTGTTTCGTGCTTATGTAAGTCGCCAAAATGGCAGTGTATTTAAGACGTAATTAAATATAATAATATAAACGAGGACCAGGCCCAAGAAATACACTTAATTGCTCTAATACGTATACATTTGCTCTTATACATGTGCTGTTAATGTGGTCTAGGTAGGTAGCAGTGACCCACCCCCCAAACAAAAAACCATCCACAACAAACTTTTATAAGTAAGAGTTAATTACCGAGGACCGAGGCATGGAGTCAAATATTTGGATAAATGAGGTTCGAGACTTTTTAAGTGAAAATACTTCCGAATGTTCTGTTGTTGAAGGGCAATGTAGTTACTAGTTTGAAAGCACCTTCTAGCAAGAGGGAGATTTGTTTTGTTACCGACGAAGAGTTGGAGTAAAGAAGATGGCAGGATTCCCACAAACATGAGACTCAGTACTGTCTGGGCAATAGGAGTTTAGGAAGATTGGGCCTTTAAACGTAACAGTTTAACCAAGAATTTAAGTAAAGTTGAAAGCTCAAAAGCGACGAAAGACAAAAGGAATTTAAGAATTAATGATCTAGCTACTAAGTTCATAAGTCAATATCTGTATACTGTCCTGGAGTTCGAAGACAATATCAAGAATATATTATCGTGCATGTGTTGTATACAGTTCATGAATATATAATTGAATTTAATTCAATTCGTCAGCCCCGCTCCCCTGCTTAACATCAAATCCTTCCCCGTGCTTTTGGACAGAGAATGAAAATTGCAGGCAATTATGCTAAATAAGGAATACTATAAATAACAAATGAAACCGCATCTATCGTGTAATAATTATATTTATTAATTAACGTCCTAAAATACACTGCTTTGGCGACTTACATAACCTTGAAACAATGACAGGATGTTCTTAAACTAAGTTCAACGAATCCTGAAGTAGGCTATTTAAATTTAAATCATGCAAAAATCGTGCCTTGTATATTTTAATTCAGGACTGAAACTACATTTGAGTAAGCGATAGAGTTTATCTCTCTCGCATTTAATAGCGAGTTCGACTTCCAATACCAATGCCGATACCGA
The DNA here is from genome assembly GCA_963855995.1 of Muricea muricata. Lineage (NCBI taxonomy): Eukaryota > Metazoa > Cnidaria > Anthozoa > Malacalcyonacea > Plexauridae > Muricea > Muricea muricata. The sequence goes on from OY979716.1 coordinate 3,343,334, forward strand.
TGTTTTCACTACCGTTCTCATTTTGGTAGCGGGAATTTTAAAGTGTTAAGTATAAAGTTCGATTAAAACAAACATGGCGTATGCTGTCGATATTTCATTCTTTTACTTAAATATGGTGGTAAGCTGCTATTGGCTGATGAGCACTCGGAAACGAAGAAAAGACGAATTCAATAGCAACCAATAGGAACTTAGATTTGCTTAGCCGAAGTCATTTCCGAAGATGACGTTTGTAGGGTACTTTGCATCTCGCCTATCTACACGGAAAATTTTGATCAAAAACACTTTTCATTGAACAAATTTACGTATTTTCGAATCTTGTTTTTGTCTAAAAACTATCTAGAAATGTAGAAGAGATATCCAAGATCATTTGTATCTATTTTTTTGCGGTAAATTGTGTTAATTTTTCTGCTTCAAGCGAAAGTCTAACGTGTGTCAGTTCATTACTGCAAAAGAGTTGCCAGCCTTAGTATATTTATATAATAATGTATGAAGCAGTGCGCTCTGATCTCTATATGAAACTACACACTGAATTGGGTCGCCTATGATTAAACAAAGAAAGGAGAGCACGCTTTTTGAACATCCACGCGCCAACGTTTCCTCCTTGAGAATCAAAGATCTACTATACATCAACTGGCAGTCAATTTTTCATACCCAGTAAATGAATATGCGTGCCTTTACTTACATGAGTTTTTTCACTTCTCACCAACTCTATCAATAAGAGGGCATCTCTTCATCGTGCCGCGTTTTGAACTTCTCTATGTTTTATGCTGTAATCGAATTAATTAAATGTTAAATGTAAATTTCTATTCGCATTGATAACCTGAGTCATTTGGGATCAGCAACGAGCTTGTTAAATAATATCCAGCTTGTATGCGATAGTCCTTTAGACTTCGGTAGTTTGCTCGCAAATTGTAGGGTCAACATCGCGTACAATTTAATAGAAAGACTAACTGCTTTCTCCTGTATGTTAGGCTCCATAACGCGACCTCGCACCCCTTTGATTGGCTAAAAAAGTCGTGACCCTGGAACTCGATCCGCAAAACGTTAGGGTAAAATACTCGTTCAAATAGTGGCTTTGGATTTCTCGAATGAGGGTATGTCGCCAGCTGGCCTTGTATTAGTTTAGTTTAATTTGGTTATTGTAATGGTTATGATGTAATCTTCAATACCTATAGCACTTCACAGACAATTTTCAACAACAACAAAGCACATTCAATATATCATTGAGGTAATTAGCTCGGCATCCTTTCACCGAAATCCTGCGGACATATTTTTCTCGAAACTAATCTATTCATGCCTTTGCAATCAGTCTCTAGGGATGCGGCAGATTGCAATATCAGCCACCCGCGCCGGCTGGGTTCGACAATGTTACTAATAATAATACTCTTTGTGTTATACACTCAACATGGCCGCCATGACGTTACATGAAATGAATTACATCATTTGTGACCTTCCATGGGAAAAGGTACGTTAACGATATTTCGTTAAAACCAGTAAAAAAACGATGACGAACGGATTGCAAACGCTTTGCAAAATTGCCAAACGGATACGCCGAACGTTTTGACGATTTGGGTGGAGTTTTGGGAACGCTTTAAAACAAAATTTCAAACGCTCCAAACAACGATCTTATGAACGGTAATTTTCTAACGAATCAACATCGTTGAACGTTAGCACAATAATTAAAATGCTATCGCAAAGCCAAAGGCGTTCTAAGCGAGTTGTAAATCTTTTCACTTATATATATTATAATTGTTATGACCTCGTCTACCTCCTATATTTTTGTGTACTAAATAATTGCTAGGTATATGATTGGTAATAATTTATCTTAATGCATGTGTATATACAGGTATGCTACAGTGTGAGGTCTGTTTTATACGTCGCACTGCAGCCGCGTCGAACGCAATTCGAGCAATAGATAATGAAGTGAGTCATCTCATTATCCATTGTTTGAATTGCATTCGGCGCGACTGAAATGCGACGTATAAAACAGGCCTGAGCATAAAAAAATACTAGGACATTGATACGCGTTTACTATGTGTGTACAAGGTCTGGTGTTTTTGTGAATTTGAAATAGTTTAAATTAAGCAGTCGAATTAATACGAAAGGTTGCGGCTAATTTTAGTTTTAAGGACTCGCTTTTTATAACGTACATCTTCCATGATAGACAACATAATTATTAATCGAAAAGTATTAGTCACAACAAACGTGTGAGATTTTGCAGAAAATATGTCTCACTTGACAAATATTTCATGATAGGAAATTAGATTAAGTAACAAGAATATGCGCAAGATTATATGGAGGAATTTGTAAATTTTACAGGAGATGGTTTGATTTAAGTTGCAACACGCAAAGCTGAGATCGCAGTTAAAGCTGCTATTGTTTGAATATAGTTAATTATAGCCCTAGCAATGGCACGTCAAAACTGTAAGCAGATTTCAGGCAGATTTTTTATTATATCTGTACACTTCGTATATCAGTCGATAGACCATGACTTTGCGCACGTTTTGTGTAACAGACCAACATGTAAAACACAAGTATATGTATTTCTTAGCGGTTAGCCTACCGATTGTACAAGAAAGAATTGCATTGTCTGTATCTAGGAAAGCATTAATAATGCAAGTGACAGGAATGATGAATCGAAAAACTCCAACAAAAAATAAAAAGCTATTAGATGCCGGGACTTCTAGCATGAATCACTTGACGTAACCAAGATAATTGTTAATAAGGCGAGAGCTAGTATTAAAGAATCCATTACTGTATAGTACCGGAACATAAGCTCTATTCCAGCTTCAAAGTGGTTATTGAATAAAATATAAGTAAGTCATCAGGCATTCTGTCAAATTTAGGCCGAATTGTTGAAATGCACTTCAGGGATGATGCATCAATTACCCATTGACCATGCATTTGGCGCGAGTAAAATCTCATGCAAGTACAAAATAAACATGATAAAGCGTACGCAAACTGCGCAATGAGCCCCGCATGTTTCTTGTAGTTTAGACCAGATAATCAACAACCATGGCAAGCATATGAAACGCATTCTTTTAATGTTAATGATGCGCAGTCAGGATTTATACATAACCTAAACCATCTGTATATTCGAGCAAGAGCAATTCGTCGTGGCCTGGCTGAGTCATTTAGGAAGTGGGTGATCCGAAGGTTTTGTGTGCTGTATAGATATATTTTTCTCTTAAGTGAGTACAGTTATATACAATTCAAATTGGTAGATAGATACGAACCTTTCTTTATGATACAACGTAATATATAATAACTTGACTGTTTGGTTCTAACTTACGAAAACATTTTAATTACCTTACGATGTGTTCATACTTGTGATGGCGTCCGTAAATTCTGTAACTAAACAGTTCTTTTGATGGTCATAACTCATAACCCCATGGACCTCATATAAAGCACACCATTGCATGTGCATCCATTGAAATTGTAATTTGACGTTGCACGCGTGTAAGGGCCACTGGAAGCTTCAAAGCATATTTCCGGCAAAATAAGTTGATTAACATCTTGGCTCTCATTTTCAAGCATCTGTCATACAGATGTTATTTTTATCAAGAGTTAAAATTACGCACAATTTGAAGTCTAAACCGCAAGTAGTTTGTAGGGAGTTCAACAAATTTTTATATTTAGATATGATTTTCATTTTTATTAAATCAACACACTTTAACCCTTAAGATTTGTCCATAAAAGTAAAGTGCAGTCCATTTGGCACTTTTATCCTTGTAGCTTTTCTAATGGTACACCAGGGCATATATTTTACTACAAGTTAATACTGTAGTCTAGACAAGTATTATATACGTTAGATTTGCATCGTAATATTATATCTGTTCCAATACAACGACTACGTTAAAATATATAGATAGACGCATGTGGCAACGTGCAGATGTAGGGTGTTATGTAGCGTAACACCACATATATATTGATCGCTTGTTCTTGCGCTTCTGCGCGAGATGCTTTCAATGAGCATTTCATTTTAAGACTAACTTTTCTGTCATTAAATCTTAACATAACATTAAATCAATAATCATTTAGAATTCGCGTATATATAGTAATCGAATATTATAATCATTATTAGCATATAGATATGTAGTCAAATTAACGTAAACGTGCATGTGGGAACGAAAATGCATCGTAATAATTTAGGGCCTTCGTAACCACACACAGACATGACATAGCAACGGATTATCTAAAGCGCAGTCGGAACTCATGCGCAGAGACTTGGTGAATTTGCATATTTTCCATAGAGAACTCGCGTCAGAGACCACAATGACTGCTCAATAACTTAGTATAAATATAACCTGTAAATGATAGTTAAACACATTAGAATAACCATTAGAGGAAAAACGTTGGATCAAACGCTAGCTTAGAACAACAGTTTGCTAGTAAACTAATTGATTGTAACCGGATACCGTATAACACTACGGTATAGTCTAACGTGACCTGTGAACTTTTACATTGCACTTTATTAAACGTATATTGTGTGATTGTGACTTTAAGTTGTTAGGCGAAACAACAAGGCAATACTGAATACCCAACACATCTACAATGTACATCACAGTGTACATAAACGCTTTCATGCAGTGAACGTTATGTGCAATGGATCTAAACGTTTATCACCTATTTGATAAACGCTTTAGTAAGATTTTTATAACGATCCTTTTTGACAATTTCAACGGTCTGTTATGAACGTTTAACGAATTGAAAATTCGGTGAACGAAATGCTAAATCATGTCAACGGTAACGAACGGATACCCAACGATATTTCCAAGCGTTTGGCAAAATCGTTAACGTACGTTTTCCCATGGAAGGTCACATTTTAGGTCATAGTAATAAATGCAAATTTCATTGAACGATGTCCTATGCCCTTGTTACGTTTGCTCGTTCTGGTTTGTCTCTTGTCGAATTCGTACTTAATAGTTTTGAAAAACAATCAGATCTAACTATTTTGCGAAATCAACTTGTCCAACATTAAATTAATGCTAAAATATGTTGCCACAAAGATATATTCTATTGTATTCAGCATGACTGAGCCCTACACGTAATGTCCGTAATGACTTGAGTTAAAGATGTTCGACAAAGGCTTTATGATATTGTATAATGGGAACAGAATTTTTCCAAAAGACATGAAGACTTATTGTATTCTTGATGTCTTCATGTGTAAAATTGAGCACGTTTACATTTGACTCAAGGTACGTGCGAACGCAATAATTATAATACAATGGGTAGGTATTGATCATACTTGATATGCGTCAGAGACGCGATTGCTTGACATTTTTAGCATTGGTTGACGCGTGACAACGCATAGGTCATAATAATTATATTACGATGGACAAGATACACTGTACGTCATACGGAACACGTCACAGACGCGATTGGTTGATATTCCTTGACGCGTTACAACACATAAATCATTTCACAGCCCAATTTCCTGTACCACAGTATATTTATACCGGCCTCAGCAAGGAACGAGGTTATTTTAACAGGTGGTCGTGGAGCTTCGAAAAAGAAAAGATAGAAGAGCAAGTTTATCACTTTGCAAATAAATAAAATTGTCGACGCTTCATCGAAAGGTATTATTACTGATATTTATCAATTTAATTTATGGAGTCAAGGACGCAATTACGGTCGCCGACTATCTCTTATATATGAATTAACTTGTAATCCAAACAGTTGATTTATTTATTAGTTTTAGTGCAGAATTAACATCGATTTATGCATGATTTATTGTAGTCTTGATAGTGCGTGTGTGGGCAGTTCTGTTTAAATATTTAAATGAACAACACAAATATGAGCAAAATTTGGCCTTGCCCTTGATTTCCTAAAAAAGTCCCGACCCTGGAACTCGATCCGCAAAACGTTTGGGTAAAATACTCGCTCAACTAGTGGCTTTGGACTTCTCGACTGAGCGTATGTTGCTAGATGGCCCTGCATTAGTTTAGTTTGGTTACTATAATTGTTGTGGTGTAATCTTCAGTACCTATAGCACTTCAGAGACAATTTTGAACAGCAACAAAGCACATTCGATATATCATTCAGGGTCATTAGCTATCCTTTCTCTGAAATCCTGCGGACATATTTTTTTTGCAACTTGCCTATTCTTGGTTTGCAATCAATCTCTAGAGACGCGGCAGCCTGCAATGTAAGCCACCCGCACCGACTGGACCCGACAATGATACTAATAACATATTCGATAGTTTTATACCCTCTACATGGCCGCCATGACGTTACACGCAAACCATCAATTTAGGGTATAGAAAGAAACACAAACTTTGTACAGTAAATTAATGGCTAAAACTGCGTTGCCAGAATGATATATTTTTGTATATTTCGCATGACTGAACCCTCCACGTAATGTTCTTTATAACTTCAGTGAAAGATGTTCGACAAAAAGCTTTATTAAATAAAATAGGAACAGAATTTTTCCAAAAGACTTCTTTTTACTTATGGGGAATAGAAAGTTTACACATTCATATTTGCATGCATTTGTTTTGTTATTCAAAATGTTTAAATAAAACTACCCAGCCAGTACACCAATACCTCTGTTTAATATTTTCCAGTAAAAACCTTGCACTCGGTTAATGACTGCAGGATCAGACAAAATTAGGACGTAATTATATATGAAGTTCTGTTCTCGATGTCTTCATGTGTAAAATTGAGCACGTTCAAATTTGACTCGTAGGAACGCAATAATTATGTTACAATGCATGAGAAAAACTTTAGATCATACGTGATCTGTGTCACAGACGCGATTGCTTGATGTTTTTACATTGTTTGACACGTAACAACACATAGCTACGTCATTTCACAATCTAATTTCCTGTGCTACAGTATATTTACACCGGGCCCAGCACGGAACGAGGTCATTTTAACAGTGGTCGTGGTGCTTCCAAATAGAAAAGATAAAAGAACAACTGTACACGCACTTTGCAAATAAATAGAATTGTCGACGCTTCATGTAAAGGTATTATTACTGATCTTTATAAACTTGATTTTTTGAGTGAATGATGCAATTGCGGCCGTCGACTATCTCTTATATATAGATGAACTTGCCATCAAAACAGCAGAATTATTCTAAGTGTCAGTGGAGAACATACATGTCGATTGTGCATGGTTTGTGGTAGTCTTGATAGTGCGTGGTTGGGTGGTGTTATTTCAATACTTACATGAATAAAAATAAAAAAGAGTAAAATTTGGCTTTGCGAATCGCAATCGGTGCAAAATTTTGTCTCCACTTTCAGGGAATGAAATTTCCTTGCTTGTTTATAAGTGTGCGTGTTCCTTTTATGTTTCTATTGTTCTGGGAAACCACTTGGATTGGAACAAACGCGTTATTTTGCATTTGAGATGTAAATATTGCACAAAGCTCTGTGCATTTTTAAAATGTCACTCACGGCTTTAGTAGTAGTTTGAAATCAAGTCAGAATACTTTCACAAGAGTATTTGTGCATTGTTCATGGGAATCTTGATGATGCAAGGCTTCGCGTTTTTATTTAAACATTTTGAATAAAGAAGTGAATATACGCAAACGTGAGTGAGCAAACTGGCTATTCATTATCATTCACTGTGTTTTGGGAAAATTCTGTTACCATTTTATGATAATAAAGCCTTCTGCTGAACGTCCTCCACTCAAGTTTCTAATTAAAGACATTACGCAGAGGATTCAGTGACGCATGATATACAATAATATATATCATTGTAGCTATCATTACAAAATTAAATCTAAACATTCTAAAATGAAATTGAGGATAAATGCGCGATCTTCTTTTATTCCTCTGTTGTTTTGGAAAAGATACTTCGATTTAAGACTTAGTTCTGAAAAAAATCGCTACATTCTTGCAGTGAAGCTGTGATCTATGGAAAATACATCAATTGTCTTTCTCAAACGCACAAGAGAGTTCAGTCAGTTTCTACATGGTTTATAGGAATCTTGGTTAGGTAGTTTCATTTAAACATGTTGAGCAACACAGTAGATACAAGCAAATGTGAATAAACTTTGACATTGGCCATGAGTGCAAAATTTTCGTCCCATTTCTTGTATTAACATAAAGTCTTTTTGTTTTTTACCAATCATTGCAGGTAATTATTTTATTGTTGGCCGTAGAGCCGGACTCCTTTGATCAACCTTGTTCAGCAACTCGGTTACTGCTTTTGAATAAGTCATCACGAGAAACTTTTAAAGATTATCGAAAAATCTTTACGGGTAAAATATTAGCACATATACAGTTTAATTTGAAATATTTAGAGCTGATAGAGTTCATTGCGTTTACGAACACATATCGGTGTAATCGGCTTCGTCTTACACAAATCTCTTACTTATACATAATATTTACATAATAAATAAAACTTTCGTTAATAAAATGCACTTGTGGGTTTAAGTGGGTGCTAAGAATTGAAACTCTAACAGTTTAGATATTTTTCAGTACTTCATTGCGTTTTTTAGTACACCCTGAATATCAAGCATTGTACATGGGTGCAAGAACTGCCATGTATAGTGGCGTAACTAGTTCGATCATTACGAGGTCCATTAAGTGATATTGATATATTTGTTTTCACGGAATATAAAAAGAATTAATCTCGCAGAGCTTTTGAAGCGAGACTAAAGAACTGAAGTAAAATAATGACGAAAATTAATGTTGATCTAAGTTGGCATAAAGTCATGTTTACCATTGCTCATTCCAAAGTGATCACAATCATGCATTTTATTGAAGTTAAAACATGGTCAAATATATATGTATATATATATATATATATATATATATATATATATATATATATATATATATATATATATATATATATATATATATATATATATATATATATATAATGTGCTAGTTTTGGTTAGCGAAATACAAAAGAGTGCTCAATGACATATAGACAGAGCGAAACGTATAATTGTGCAAAATACCTCATTTTGCACAATTATAAGGCAACTTCCAGCATCTATCAACAAGCGCATTTCAACGCTGTCATCTGACAAACAAGTATTTGACGATGCAGTACAAACATATCAAAACGCACTAGGACATAGCAACTTCAGCCACAAGCTGGAATATATGCCACATGTAACACAGCAACCACGCAGGAACAGGCAACGCAACAATTTGGTTTAACCCTCCATTTAGCAAAAATGTCAAGACAAACATCGCACGCAGTTTCCTCAAGCTTGTAGACACGCACTTTCCAATAGGCAACAAGTTACACAAGATTTTCAATAGGAACACAGTTAAGGTCAGTTACAGCTGCATGAACAACGTTAAGTCAATTATCACAAGTCACAACACACGCATAATTAGGAAAAGCCAACCACAAGACATTAGCGCAGAGAACTGTAACTGTAGGAACAAGCACACATGCCCATTGCAGAACAAGTGCATGAGTAAGGACATTGTATACAAAGCAACAATTTTGACAGGCAACACACAGGACACAAAGCACTACATTGGCATGACCTCAAACACATTCAAAGAGCGATACAGGAATCATATCAAATCTTTCACACACAAAAAATATTCGAACGAGACGGAACTTTCGAAACACGTTTGGCACTTAAAGCAAAAGAAAACAGATTTCACCATAAAATGGTCCATAATAAAAAAGTCTATTTCTTACACGGGAGGATCCAAAAGATGTAATTTATGTTTGGAGGAAAAAATCAGTATTTTGAAAGAAAAAAACAATTGCTTGCTTAATAAAAGATCGGAAATAGTTTCGGCCTGCCAACACAAAAGCAGATTTCAGGTAAACAACCTAAACAAAGAAAGGAATGCATGCTATTCAACCACCCACGCGCCCACGTTTCCGCCTTGAGCATAAAAGAAGCTCGCACATTTTCGAAATTTGTCTACCACCTGAAGATTCCCTTTGGATGAAACAGACTGTAGTGGTAAGTTTTTGAGGTATTTTGCACAATTATACGTTTCGCTCTGTCTATATGTCATTGAGCACTCTTTTGTATTTCGCTAACCAAAACTAGCACATTATATCCGCACCCTACATTGGTTGTGCACTCTCGTTTTCGAAATCTAATTTTCTACCTTAAAATGAGGCAATTTCGACTAGACTATTCACTGAAAAACATCCCTATACCATCAAGGGACAACTATTTGAGGAATTTGATTGAAAAAGCGGAAAGCGTACTAAAACGTATGAGATGGAAAGCTCATTTCTTTCTAAAAGGAGAAAAAAGTCAGGAAAACACTAGGAATTTCGGCCTTTCGTCTAACAAAACACCTCCCACAGTTTTGGAACTGAAACCTTTCGAAGAAGACGTTATAAAATTACTAGAAACCATTAAATTTCGAGACACAAAAGACTATTTTCAAGACACTTTGGCAAACGACTTAAAGAAAATCAATTTATCCGACAAAATGTTTGTTTTCGCTGATAAAACTAGGAACATATATGAAACCTCGCTCGACACATACAACAAGCTCTTGCACGACAACATCACAAAAACATATAAACACGGATCTGAGGAAAACATTTCGGAAATAAACAACGAACTAAACCACATCGCAAATAAACTTTCGATTGGCAACCGGATTGAATGCATGAAAAAACGCGAAGCTTTTATTTCCCTCAAAGATCATAAGGAAAATTTTCAGACCAACCCAAAATGCCGGCTCATCAACCCAGCAAAAAGCGATTCCGGAAAAATTAGTAAATCAATTTTGGACAGATTAAACACAAAACTTCGGACAATTTTGAACGTAAACCAGTGGAGAAACACGCAAAACGTCATAGAATGGTTTGGCAGCATCGAGGAAAAAACTAGGCATTCTTTTATTTCGTTTGACATAGTCGACTTTTACCCGTCAATTTCAGAAAATTTACTGGACCAAGCACTATCTTGGGCCTCCAATTTGGCTGATATTTCGGACGAAGACATTTCTATAATAAAACACGCTAGGAAATCACTCCTTTTCAATCACGGAAGACCGTGGATCAAAAACAACAATAGCAATTTGTTTGATGTTACCATGGGTAGCTATGACGGGGCAGAAATTTGCGAACTAGTAGGTCTTTTCATCTTAAACCATTTAGGAAAAAAGTTTGGCAAGAAAAACATCGGCTTGTACAGAGATGACGGTTTGGCGGTTATTAAAAACAGATCAGCACGTTTGGCAGACAAAACCAGGAAAGAGCTACACAAAATTTTCGAACAGTTTGGCCTAAAAATAACAGCAGAATCAAATTTACACGTGGTAAACTTTCTAGACGTAACATTCGACCTTTCTACCGGAAAATATAAACCTTATAGGAAGCCCAATGACGATCCGTTATACATACACAAGCACTCTAACCACCCACCCAGCATCTTAAGGCAACTTCCAGCATCTATCAACAAGCGCATTTCAACGCTGTCATCTGACAAACAAGTATTTGACGATGCAGTACAAACATATCAAAACGCACTAGGACATAGCAACTTCAGCCACAAGCTGGAATATATGCCACATGTAACACAGCAACCACGCAGGAACAGGCAACGCAACATCATTTGGTTTAACCCTCCATTTAGCAAAAATGTCAAGACAAACATCGCACGCAGTTTCCTCAAGCTTGTAGACACGCACTTTCCAATAGGCAACAAGTTACACAAGATTTTCAATAGGAACACAGTTAAGGTCAGTTACAGCTGCATGAACAACGTTAAGTCAATTATCACAAGTCACAACACACGCATAATTAGGAAAAGCCAACCACAAGACATTAGCGCAGAGAACTGTAACTGTAGGAACAAGCACACATGCCCATTGCAGAACAAGTGCATGAGTAAGGACATTGTATACAAAGCAACAATTTTGACAGGCAACACACAGGACACAAAGCACTACATTGGCATGACCTCAAACACATTCAAAGAGCGATACAGGAATCATATCAAATCTTTCACACACAAAAAATATTCGAACGAGACGGAACTTTCGAAACACGTTTGGCACTTAAAGCAAAAGAAAACAGATTTCACCATAAAATGGTCCATAATAAAAAAGTCTATTTCTTACACGGGAGGATCCAAAAGATGTAATTTATGTTTGGAGGAAAAAATCAGTATTTTGAAAGAAAAAAACAATTGCTTGCTTAATAAAAGATCGGAAATAGTTTCGGCCTGCCAACACAAAAGCAGATTTCAGGTAAACAACCTAAACAAAGAAAGGAATGCATGCTATTCAACCACCCACGCGCCCACGTTTCCGCCTTGAGCATAAAAGAAGCTCGCACATTTTCGAAATTTGTCTACCACCTGAAGATTCCCTTTGGATGAAACAGACTGTAGTGGTAAGTTTTTGAGGTATTTTGCACAATTATATATATATATATATATATATATATATATATATATATATATATATATATATATATATATATATATATATATATATATATATATATATATATATATATATATATATATATATATATATATATATATATATATATATATATATATATATATATATATATATATATATATATATATATATATATATATATTTCCTGGACCTGACACTTGACCTAAGCAACAACACATACAAGCCATACCGCAAGCCAAACGATACTCCTCTTTATATTAACCGCCTCTCTAACCATCCTCCTTCTATCTTAAAACAGATTCCTTTCTCCATACAAAAATACATCAACTCCCTCTTGCACAATCAACAGGCATTTGATACTGCTTCGCCTATCTACAATGTCGCTCTTAAACGCAGCAACTTTCACGCTGAAAGTAATTACAAACCCAGCGCTAGCACTAACTCTGTTAACAAACGACGCACACGGCAACGAAACACTATTTGGTATATCGTATGAAATAAAATGGTGCTCAAACGCGTGCCCTCGTGCAATGCAGGCTCCCGAAAATGCAACCTCTGTTTCGAAGAAAAGCTTTGGATCATGAAAGGAAACAAAGCAATAAACGTTCAGAACCTTTCTCTCCATGTAAACATAGAACCAATAGTCATGTAACGTGACATAATACCTGGTATATTTTCAGTGTCCGATCGATGAATAAATTAATATATATACATACATATATATATATATATATATATATATATATATATATATATATATATATATATATATATATATATATATATATATATATATATATATATTATGCATAAATTATTAACGAATCAATAAAATGCGTGTGGTCTAAGCACCATGCAGCTGTAGCGGTGCTCGCTGACCGACAGGCCAATACAGACTGATGTGTGCTAAATTATTGAGTAATGAAGTCAAAATAGTGTGAATTAAGGCTACTAAGTCTATGTAGAGCAAATGTGGCCTTCGGAAGAACGTCGTTTTTGCTAATGAATTCTTCGTTTGTGAATTGAATGTCTTGGAGATAGCTGTTGAGCTTGTCGAATATCAAATTAATCTCAAACAGAAACTTTATTGCCACAATGATATATTTTTGTATATTACGCATGACTGAATCCTCCGCGTAATCTCTTAAATACCTGGAGTAGAAGATGTTCGAAATAAATGCTTCAATGACATCATAAAATGGAAACAAAATTTTCCAAAAAGATAGAAAAACAATTCTACTGATGGTGAATGGAAAGTTTTCTCATTCACATTTGCTTGCATTTGCTTTGTTAATCAGAATGTTTACAAAGGACTACCCAGCCAATACTGCAATATCTCGGTAATATTTTTTTGTAAAAACCTCGCCTTAGCTCATAAGTAGTTAAGAATCATATTATAAGGAATGACAATACGGCCAGGCAAAATTTCGACATATAGAAATTATTAAGTTCTATTCTCTTGATATTTTTAGCATTGCTTAACAGGTTACAATGCATATCTAGGTCATTTCACAGTCTAATTTCCTGTGCCGCGCACAGTATATTTACACCGGGCCCAGCATGGAACGAGGTCATTTTAACAGGTGGTCGAGTTGCTTCAAAAAAGAAAAGCAAAGAATAACTATACACGCACGTTCCAAGTAAATAGAATTGTCGACGCTGCATCTGAAGGTACTATTACTGATATTTATCAATTTATTTATTTATCGAGTCAAGGACGCAATTATGGCTGTAGACTTCCTTACATATGGATGAACTTGCGATCTATACAGTATATTAGTGTTATTGGAGAATAAATTATGCATCGATTTGTGCACGGTTCACGCGGTAGTCTCGATAGTGCGTGGTTGGGCAGTTTTTTTAGATATTGAAATTAAATAAACAAAAACATGAGTGAAATTTTCCTTCTTTGTCTGTACTCTTCTGAGATTTAGGATAGAAGATTTCCCTTTATTCCCCTGTCGTTCTGCTAACACTACTTCGATTCTTAAAAATTAGCTATACTCTGGCTGAGATTTCGCTCAGTTTCTACATGGCTTATAGAAATCTTGGTTGGACGTTGTTTCATTTAAACGCGTAAATACATGCAAATATACAGTAAGTAAACTTTGGCGTTATAATCATGTGTGAAATTTCGTCCCATTTTCTGTATTAACATACAAAAAAGCCTTTTTGTTTTCAACATTTTCCATTCAAGTCCCATATAAGGTAATTATGTTATTCTTGGCTGTTGAGCCGGAAAACACGAAACGGAGAGAACAGCATTGACTCACTATTTACGCCAAATAATGAAGAAATAAGCGGTATGAATATCTTTGAGACTTCACTTCTTTGTTTGATATTCTTCGCCTTTCACAGGCTTCCAGTGTTGAAATAATCTCTATATGTATGGCATAAACAAGTTACTGCATGGTTGACTCGTTCGTACGATTTTTATTCTGTACTTGTTTTAAAAGATTTCTAAGCAGCTCACTAGCTTGCTCGCTCGCTTCCCTCACTCGTTCGTTTAGCAATCTTTCACATCTCGTACATACGCACCCGCCAAGCATGCAGTAATCTCTATATATGCAGAAATTAATCATCAATAGTGAACTTTCTTGATGTAACCTTTAGCTGGCGTGAAGGGGGCTACCGACCGTGCAGGAAGAAAAAAACGATCAACTATGCATCAACAGGCAGTTAATTTTTCTTACTCAGTAAATAAATATGCGTGCCTTTGCTTACACTAGTTGTTTCACTGCCCATCTCTTCTATCAATACGAGATCCGCAGGCATTTTTTCATCGCGCCGTGGTTTGAATTTCCCTATTAATTCCTATGATTAGTAGTGCTTTGTAATATTATAATAAAAATACAAAAAAACTGTTCTGTAGCTTCGGGTTGCTCTTTGATATCACTTTTTGTACACTGTATAACAAATATTCGTAAAGTTTTCTATTTGCTGGATTGAACATTGAAAGCATTCATTCTCTTTTCCTAAATGAGAGTCGACACGGAACAACAAACAGAGTGGCGGACTTTGCTTTTAGAAGTCGCATTTTATGCAATTTGGACGGGCGCTATTTGGACTATATCTCGCAAAGAAAAGCGGAAATTCTGATGAGAGAGATTGATTTCTTCTGGTGGCCACTTTATTACGTAACATGTGGGATAAATCTACCGCGTTGTTATTGCGCCCATCTAATATATACGAAAAAACCGCATAAAAAAACCCACCTGTGAATCACATATGAAATTGGAACAACATTTCACATGTGATCCACATGTGGTAAAAACACATGTGATATACATGTGGAACACATGTGATGTTACAATGGGTGATTTTGAGCAACCACATGTGGTTAACATGCGAACCACATGTAACTGTTACCCACATGTGGTTAACATGTGGTTGACGTGCGAACCAGATGTGACTAATACACGTGCATTTGGTTGAAGCAACTACCTGCGATTTCAATGCTAAACAAATCTAAAACGCATACCAGTAAAATAATATTCTCAAATATATTCATCATCATAGAATCAATTATAATACAAAATCAAATATATTCATCATCATAGAATCAATTATAATACAGTAGGCCAGTTTTAATAACTACGATAAAACAATTCTGACATAAAATTTAAAATAAACTATGAGTTAACTATTGTGGAAACACCGTTTTTTCATTGTTGCAAAGCATTCAGTGCACAAGGTTAAAATCTCTACCAGTGCTAATAATTTGACTTATTTGAATTCACACATCCCTTATGTTCATAAAATATGATAATCTGTATAAGGGAGGTGTAACTAATTTACATAAGGGACAGACTGAAGGCTTTGCAATCATAAATTAATGCAGTGTTTGCAATTGGAGAAAACTAAACTGATACTGATGTTCACCTTGCAAGCACACAAAGAACATTTACTGTCCTATATTATACACTGTTCGGATGCATTAAACAGGAGCTACTGTTCTCAATTCCCTCTTGGCATGACTCTTTCAGCTACCTTCTATCAATATCTGCAAGTCTTTCAGTAACAAAATCTAGAATCACAAGACATCATTGTTAATTTATGCCATATCCAAAGCTATATATAATAAATTCACAATTGTCAGAAAAAATATCTCAAGAGTATATTTTATTAATGTAATTTTCAACAATAGATATTTTACTTATATACCTTTATTTCAATAAATTTACTTATATTTTAGGCAAAACTAAAATTGAATACTTTTGTAGGCATGTCTACAATAGTGGTTTTTGCATAATATATGATCTGGCATAACTTTGATTTGCATCAATCTTCAGAATATAAAGCAATAAGGCTGTTGTTAAATTTAAATCATAATTCTTTAACTTCATATTGCTTTTAGTTGTGTCTCAGGCATCAATCTGAAATATTTTATATGAATCAAAACTCAAAACAGCTCATGGGTCATTCCAAGATTCATGGGAAGAATA
Organism: Muricea muricata; assembly: GCA_963855995.1. Classification (NCBI taxonomy): domain Eukaryota; kingdom Metazoa; phylum Cnidaria; class Anthozoa; order Malacalcyonacea; family Plexauridae; genus Muricea; species Muricea muricata. The sequence continues at coordinate 3,360,108 of OY979716.1, forward strand.
ATAATAATTTGCACAAAAAGTGCAAAAGAACTTTGACAATTTATTTTCAAGCAAGCTGCTTCATAGACTCCTTCATATCTTTCCTGGACATGTGACCCAAATTTAAGTAAGCTGGTCACTGGTACAAAATGTGGTCAGTAAAACAGTAATTGATTAATTAAATTATACTAATTAAACAGTATGTACATTTGAATCTTATCTGGTAAACAGTGATTTTCTTTACTCTTCATGCAATTGTAGTGCCTAAATGACTTAACTATGAATAATCTGCTAACACATGACACAGTAAAGGTATAATGAAGAGAAAATATTCTGAGTAGTTGCTCAGAAGCATTTTCTAGGGGGTTATGATTTACAGTTTCATTTGATCTTGTCTGAGAGGTAAGATGAATAAACCTCTGGGGTATTTTGTTTCGGCACTGTGGTCTTTTTTTCTGAAGGGTTATTTAAAAGCTGATCCACAGGAGGAAAGATATTAAATGCTAAAACCTTCTGGTAAAGTTTACTGACACATAACTAGTTCCTAGAGTCCAATAGCTAACAAAATGTTTCATCAATGCAGTGTTACTCATGTTACAATAAAAACTACCATTCATATCTAAATAAATATTAGTAACTTAAGTAAGTCAAGAAGCAAGCTTGATTTTAAAATAGAACTGATACAAAATGTCTAATTGTCATTCAACATCTTACTGCATATAATTTGTCATATCTGACTACCTATATAGTGTTTCAAAGTAAGCCTTTGTGGGAAGGTAATGCGTGAACATTAACGTTTTAATTGCAGTCGTAGCGTAGCGCGAAATTCAAATTTAATTTGCCTGAGTTGGCTATCTAGGGAATACAGTTTTTTAAATACCGTCCGCAATAATTTAAAATAAGCATTTGTATGAAGAAAATGTATGAATATCAACGTTTTATTTGTTATAAAGTGAAACACGTTACACGTGCAGTGACGTGCTCACTGCTATTTTGTATTGGGGCTAATGCAGTTCAGCGGACACCAACTTGCCGCTGTTTGTTTTCTAAATAACGCGGGCTCGCTCAGGCATTTTTGGCGGCAAATTTAAGTTAACACTTTAAAATGCCACTCGCTTTCCAAGACATAGTTAAAATTTGCAGCGATGAGCACGATTTAAGGGGCTTTCTACCACAAAATAAAATATTGAACCTAACCCTAACCCCTAACCCTAACCCTAACCCTAACCCTAACCCCAACCCTAAACCTAACCCTGAACCTAACCCTAACCCTTACCCAGACCCAACACCTAAAAATATAATGTGAGTAAATATATAGTGAATAAATGAAATAAAATGTACATCATTTTTGTTTAATTGTCATCTCTAGCATATCATTCTTAATAAAGTTTGTATTTTCCCGCAAAAAGATACTTAACGTGAGCCTGCAATCCCTACAAACACTTTCAGCGGCATACTGGTGTCCGCTAAACTGCACTCTAGCCTTTGTATTTGTAAGGAATAAAGATGAAACACAGAGCACAAAGTATCACCCCTTCAAAATAGCTTTATCCATTTAAAAAGTATAACAACATGCTCACCTGAGTATCACGCTGTCTTTGCTGGTGTAAAAGGAGTCATTCCATTTGTCTTCCTGGTTGAAATCACATGGTTAAAATTATAACTAGACATCACGTCTGAAAGAATAAAAAAATATCAAATATGGCTCCAAATGCGATGACGCTTCCCGGTAAGCCTTGCGCGCGGAGTACTGCCACTGATCTTTATAAGTGGCTGTACAAATATTGAAAAATAGTGTAAAAATTCTACAGTAGAATAAATAGAATTACATCTGGTATAAATCAGTAATTTATATGCACTTATTGTAAGAATTAATATAAATTATTATCCAAACAACATTACTATTCAACCAATTAGAATAAGAGCTCAAGATTTCTATGCAGTGATAGTTGATGAGGGCAAAGCCTGGACAACTACCAGCGCATAAAAATTGAGAGCGAGTAATCTAATTGTTTTAGTAGAATCTGAAATAAATAATTAATTTTTAAACTTTTTTCCAAAAAAAACTACTACAAGTTTTCTTTAAATGGAAAAAATACATCAGAAAAAATTATTATTTTGCGTAGCCAATTAAATTACAATATTTGCATTAGTATGCTAGTATGATTCTAGTAAAAACCAAATAGTAGACATCATAAAAGACAAAAGAATATTATGGTCCGCTGACTACAGATCCAATCATTCGATATACGTCTATGTATGTGCATCATATGAGTTATATAACTATGGATATAATCATATCCTTACGTGTTTATCACATTTGAACAACATGTTAATCACATGTTGTCAAATATGAGTAACATCTGGGGACATGTCAACCACATGAGAAACACATGTGGCTTGAAATAAACAACAGAAATCTACATGTATATCACATGTGCCACATGTTAATTACATGTGGTCACATGTGAACCACATGGGAACCACATGTGAAACAGGTGTGGTTTAAAATAAAAATAATAAATCTACATGTGTGTCACATGTGACTCACTTGTGGTAACATGTGGATCACATGTGAGCACATGTTAAACACATGTGATTTCCATGTGTTTTTTTCATAAGGATATACATTCATGCACTAATTGGTTCTTATGCCATCAGTAAACGTATTAATTGGGCATTGAAAGCGAAGTGGTCTCATCCTCTGCTATTAAGTGCTCACAATTTCTCGACACCAAGACGGAAAAATTTTCCAGGGTCCCGTGGTATTTAGACTCTCTTAAAAATAAGCCCCCTGGTACAAATCCGCTAGCAACTACGAATATTGGCCCCCGGAGGTTGTAAGTGAATGCTAGTGATACCATAGAAGCTATATACATAACTAAATATCTTTTTTAAGATTTGTAGAGTAAGTTAAACAGTAGCGGTACAATCTTTTCGCTTACAACAATATTAAACAGCCTCAATTTTCTTTTCAGTAAGCCAATAATGAAATACAAGATTACTGTGGTGACCGGAAGTTTGCGTGGTGCTGGAACAGATGCATGTATTTCGATAAAACTAACAGGTATACTGGAAACTTTAGTAATTATTCCATTCTTTGAATTTACGCGCGGGTAATACGTTTGTAATCTTATTAACATTCTTTCAACTGTCGATGCAATCGATGTTAGAGGCTTGGCGAAAATGATTTCAATTGTTTTGCTCGTGGCTAAATTTTCAGACTGGCTGCACTGCTGTTTGGTTTAACAAGTAGATTTCATTTTTGTGTGCATCTGGAGCGTAGTAGATCACAGAGGATGTCATCGTGTGCGAATGACAATAAGTTTCAACACGAGTCGAGGTCGAGTGCCGCACGTTTCTGTGTTCTTTGCACGTAATGGCTTCTTCTGTGATGTAGTATATAAGGACAAAACAATGAAATCTATTTGATTTATCTATAAATAATCAAAAAAGCTTAAAAAACGTGGGAGAACCCCACGAAAACATTTTGTTCAAGTAAATCACGCTATTGGATGACGTCATCCGTTCGCGTGTCATATAATAAGACAAAGCTCTGGATCATCAAAAATCCGGAATGAATTCTCATGATGATATAAAGAGAAATAATACTTTATTCTTACGTCTTGATCAATAGACGAGATTAGTTTGATCAGGCTTCTCTCTTTGCCCTATGTCCATGCATGCGTCACTATTCCTATAATTTCTCTTTTTGTTGGAGATCTAGTCTTAAAGCTGATAATATTTTACAGGTAAAGATGGTAAAGAAACTTGTAAGATCACATTGGACAAGTTTTTCCACAATGACTTCGAGAGAGGTGACACTGATACTTACAACGTGAATGGAGAAGACGTTGGCGAAGTTGTGATGCTCACATTGAATAATAACCGACTAGGTTTCAAAAGTGATTGGTATATCGCCAATATTACAGTGGAGAAAGAACTTCCTGGTGGATCTGAGAAATACTTTTTCCCTTGTTATCGTTGGGTCGTTAGTCAATTGGTGGTTTATGAAGGAAAAGGTATATGATTATATAGCACCCCCCCCCCCCAAAGAGGGAATAGACATTCCCAAAAGAGACCAGAAACAGAGAGAAAATGTAATTATAATAATACGAAGAAGGGGCCGGGAGAGTTAGTGAAGAAAGATAGTTGCTCTTAATTCTTGGACAACAAAGTAATAATTCATTTTGTCAACCATTTTTGCTGTCAGGTTTATTAAGAGTCGATTTCTCTCTCGGCTACAAAACAAAACCTATATCCATTCTTCAGCTAAAGTAATTCATCCGGCACTAGCTTTTTGTTTTCAAATCGGGCGTTACAGCATACCTGCCAATTTTTGCCATTCAAAAAGAGTGATATTTTAATTTTACTTAAAAAAAGTGCGAGATTGAAGAGAAAAGAGTGAGATTGTGGTTGCCGTGAGATTCTTTGGTGTTTGCGTGAGAGCGTTACTTTTAAATGAAAAGGATGAGTCTCTTGACGAAACCGTATCGGTTGACAGGTCTGTGTTGCACTATTTGTCCATTTCTAGATACACCAATATATAATCTATACAAAAATAGAACAAGATGTATATTATGTATTGGCGTATATCACTGATCTAAATAGAACTGGATAGGGTCATCTTTTTGAATTCAGTAACCCAATGTTGTATCCAGAATATCTATAATGAGATGATATACTAAAATCGATCTAAAGTTCTGCAAATCAAATCGCGACGTGTAAAAACTTACCAAGTTAAAAAAAAAGTATTTCCATCTTAACTGCGAAGTCGTACCTTGCCAAAAAGTTTTTCATGGTACTTTCGAGAAAGTTTAAAACACTTGATAATGAACTCATAGCGGCCATCATGGACAATCCTCATCAGTTATTCAAATTTAAAGGAAACAGAGATTATTTGGGAAAAATATTCAGTCACACAATGTTTATTGGATACTGCAAAACCCTTTCTTCTACGTCAATAGAACGAATGTTGATCTGTGGCTCCATTTATGCATGACAGAAGCTTTATCTAGTTGTAGTGGTGTATATAGCCAGACATCGACTAATAATAACATCTCAGTATTATATAAATCGCCATAACAATAAGATACAATGTGGTTTACACTGTGTGCTGCCAAGAATTATAAAGAAATCAAAATTTTTGTGATAACTAATGATATATCAGTGGCGTAGCCAGCGCGGCAATTTAGTCCCGCAATGCAAAGTTCAATAAGTTTCAAGTTATTATCATTATTGATGATTTCTTTCGATATTGATTGCTTTTACGCTACTGCATATTATTTAACAATTATTCGACAAAGGCGAGGTGATTATCGGGGAATATTCACCGAGACAAAGTCGAGGTTAATATTACCCGAAAATCACCGAGCCTGAGACGAATAATTGTTTTAGTATTTTTACACAAATTATTTAATTTTTGTTCATTTCTTTATCCGTAATTTGTATTAAAGGCACCTAGTATCCATTTTGTAAACTTGTGTTTGCTGTGATATTCAACTGCAGGTGAATATAAAGTAATTTAACGTCATATTGGAGCAATCTTAACGTCGGATTTCTTATGTTCACTAATGTGTAAAAATACCAATAGTTATTAGTCTTGTGCTGTTCATTACACCATAGTCAGTTTGGTTGTTTCCTTTATGCTGACGCTTCCTTGGCGTATCTTTAGGAAAATCTTTCAAGTTATAAAAATACAATCTATTTCTCTTTCGTTCTTCGAATCCTTCTTACCTACGGCAAAAAGTGACATTTCAATATTTATTATTATTCATTATATTACTTACTACAATAAATTACAGCTTCAGAGATTATGCAAGAAAAATTTGTATGTAGCTTTATTGAATATTGACCGGATGATTGTAACTTGTTTCATGATGAGTTACACAAGATATTTTATACGACAGAAAAACTCCCCCATAGAAATAGGGAGCCTCAAAAGCCTTTACACATTAAAAATCAGGCTCGGACTGGCCTATGTGCCACTGTGCCATGGCACATGGGCCCCTACTGGGATATCAAATGGGCCCTTGACAATTGTTGTTTAATTTCCGTATTGGTAAATATTCAAAGATGTTTAAAACAGTCTATCAGGCAGTACGAAACGAAAATAAAGAGAACTGGATGGGAATGATTTGGATTTTTTAACTCTTCAGGGAAGCGGTTAAATAATTCATCATGTTCTCTCCAGAATACCATAAAATCTTCACCTAAAACATTCTAGACAGCAAAAAGTTTCAGGGCTCCTCTCAGTGCTAGAATGGCAAGGCCCCTTAATTGGGGCCAGTCCGAGTCTGCTAAAAATATTCAGTTCTCTTTTTCTCCAGCTTTTCTGCCCAACTCAAGTGACAGTGGACCTGCCATAGCTGAAGAACGAAAGAAAGAGGTGGACGAAAACAGGCAAGTGTACAAGTGGGGAACAGATCCAAATTATACACATGATCTTCCTGGATTCATCGAAGCAAAAGATCCAAGCCATCTGCCCAAAGATGTACAATTCACTGATGAAGCAACTCTTTCTCTGTTCGATGTTGGGTTGATTGATTTCACAAATCTTGGTCTTTCTCATTTGTTCGAGATTTGGGATTCTTGGGATAGCTTGGAAGATTTCCGACAGCTCATCACTCCAGTTATTGAGAGCGGTCTTCCCCACTCTGCTGAATATTGGCGAGATGATGTTTGGTTTGGAGCACAGTTTCTAAACGGTTCAAATCCTGAAGTGATAAGACAATGCAAAACGTTGCCTGTGAATTTTCCTGTCAAAGACGAAATGGTCGCCCAGCTGCTGGACCGTGGGTACAATTTGAACAAAGCTATGCAGGTAAAGACTTTTTTTTACATTTCTGTTTGCGATGAAGTTCTGCATTAATTACTATTTCGTAGTTAATAAACAAGTTATTTCTAAGTTAATGTACAGTTTCATTATAAATTAGGGTAGATAGTAAGATACTAAAATACACAGTGAGATATTCTCGATGTCTTCACTGGTAAAGATATCGATCAATTTCGGCCAGTAACTTTCTGTTTTCAAAAGGGCGATGTTACAAGAGCAGGGAACTACTTTACGCATATTTTGATCTGAAAAGCAAAATATGATTTACACATATAATTTTCTCTTAACTTCCAATACGGAATTAAAGTCTTGGCATTTTAAAATCTTTGCATTTATAAATGTTTTTTGAGTTTCCGCTGACAATAGTGAACCTGCACGGGTGGAAAAGATCAAGCAAAAACGAGCATTGCCAGTGGTACCTCAGCATGTAGTGTTACAACATGAGTTTAAGCTAACAAAGCTGGCCTCATTTTCTTTGTGCACTAAAAACTCATTTTTAAACTGATTTTTTAAAAAGCTGATTTTAATTACGCTAGGAAGGCCTTATTTTCCTCGTCAACTATGCAATCCTTGATGGTATACCAACAATGGATCATGGTAAAGATAAACGATACATTGAGCCGGCGATGGGCTTGCTTTATCTCAGAAACAACGGTGATATGGTGCCTATTGCAATTCAGTTGGGACAAAACCCAGGCAAGACCACTCCAATATGGACACCATTACTCGACACGGAATGGGACTGGCTAATGGCAAAACTTTGGCTTCGCTGTGCAGACACGCAGTATCATCAGGTGAGACCAGAGTTCCTGAAAATTAAGTCGTAAGAAGAAAATCAAATATAATTACCCGTATGTTATGTTCTTAACGAGTTTATCGGGCGACGCAGCTCAGTATTTAATGTTTAACCGATTTTGGAAATTCTTGAACCGGTCCTTGACATTCCCAGTAACACAGCAAGATGAAACTTATGGCAAGGTGAAAAAACGTTGATCTATTCACCACCAAAGCCTTTGCACTTTAATAATTTAACCGCCTCTTTTACTACCAGCGCTTAACAAATACTATCGTGTACGACGGTAATTATTTATAATTTCTACGCAAATCTGCAGCAAGGTGGAAAATTCCGTACGTAGATTTGTATTAGAAAAATATTCGGCAATCGACTCGCGGAAAAAATCGGAAATGAGAACATTGGTGTTTATCCTGATGATGGTTTGGCTATTATGCGCAATATTTTAGTAATTTGGCTCAAAAATCCTAGCCCAAGTTGTAACACTGAATTTACGGGACGAAAAATGTCTTGCACGTAGAAAACCAAACAACGGTCGAGTACACATCGATAGTCGCTCAAACCACCTTCCTGCCATAATTTAACGGTTAACAAAATCAATCAATAGAAGAATATCGATTTTGTCATCAAGTGAATCCGCATTTGAAATACATATGAAACTGCCCTTAAGAACAGCAATTACAAAACCAAGCTTTAATACGATGTAGACAGCTCTATCACCACTCCTGATAACCGTACCACTTTGAAGAAAAGGAAACGAAAACGGCATATCATACGGTTAAATTCCCTTTTCAGCAAAAATGTGCATTCTAACATTGGTCGCGGGACTTTCATAAGGTTTTTGAAAAGCATTTTCCAATACCAAATGAATTACATAAGATCCTCAATCGCAATACGGTTAACGTTAATGCCTAAATAAGTAAAACCTGATCATTTGTAGCTGCGTTGTTACAAGAGTGTAAAAAATCACTGACAAAATATTAAATTATATAAAACAAAAAGACCTGATTGAATCCTAAATAACTATAAAATTTACGTGGAACAATTACCTGTAGCTTTTGCATTCCTTCCGAAAAATTTCATACAGTTCATCTCTTCAAAACAACCAAATATTCTTTCAATAAGTTTACTCTTTCAAAACTTGTTCATTGTCCAGACACAGTCTTCAGAAACACACGGCCTACCTTACAAAGCATCTCCTTGCCCATATCTAAATCTTTATTGAGATCTCCTACGAAATAAGCAAACAGACTGAAAATACGAAAATGCTTGTGGAAACATTGTCGGCCTAATTCACTGTGTACTTTTAGTAATATATAGAGATCAGTACGCACATAAACATACTTCGTAGGGATTATATTCAAGAACTTATGTTTACTTTCTGACGTTCCGGATCCAACCGGAAGTCGATGTCAGTGTTGTTTGATTACGTAATTTCACGTCGTCTTAAACGTCGACCTCCTCGATCTAAATCTATCTAGAACTGAGAAACATAACACTAGTACTTACCTGATGATTGCTATGAAACATAGCATAAGACTATTAGTAGCAACGAAATTATTTTAAGATATTTAATAGCATATAATGCATACACATGTGTATACAAGACCATGGAATTGTCACTTGCATATCAGCTATCGCGTCCAGAAAAAACGTAAGTTCTTGAACTAAATTTTTTACTATAGATGATTACTCATCTTCTTCGATGTCATTTGATGATGGAACCAACTGCCGTCGCTTCTTGGCGAAATCTCCCATCTGTCCATCCAGTTTGGAAACTTCTGTATCCTCACACGAAAGGAATCATGGCAATCAACGTATTGGGTCGAAATAAGTTGATTCCTGCAGGTGGTGTCGCCGACAAGGTTCTGAGTGTTGGTGGTGGTGGTCATATTGATCTGATGCAGAAACACTACCGAAGCCTTACATTTGATAGTTATGATCTCATCAAGAATCTTACTGATCGCGGAGTCATGAATCTAGAAAAATTTGATTATAAAAATGATGCTGTCCAACTCTGGGACGCCATCAAAAATTTTGTTAAAGAAATCATATATATCTATTACAAGAATGAAAATGACGTGCAAAAGGTAAATGATTCTTTTCTGGTTTAAAATTAAATATACTTTTCTGTTTATAATTATGTGGCACATCCGTCTCTCCTAAACCTTTATACGATAGCGAGTAAATAAAGGTTAAGAATTGTGTTTTCAAAGTGAGAAGATCGACAAAGGGAGAGGGCAAATGTGTATACTTGTGGTCCTTATCTACAGGCTAAAAACCAAAACAAAGTCGTATCATGACATCGAGCTATGTGCTCCAACTTATACATTTCGTGAAGATTGGGAGAGGATATGTGCGCATGTCTCAGACATTTTTAATTTTTGAGTTCGGACGTTTGTGGTAATTTCCAAATAGGTCTAACCGTGTTTTTCTTCAAAACCCGTCCAAACAAATCTGTTAAATTACTTGTCTTTTGCAATAACGTCTATTTCCTGTAATGACATTTTCCCTAATAGCTCCTTCATTCCGTGTTGTTTAGGACAACGAGATTCAAGATTGGATCCGTGATCTCCGCAACAATGGCTACAAGTTTGGAGGTGAAAGTGTTGACAAGAAAGTGCCAGAATCATTCAAGACTCGCGAGGAACTCATCCACTTTCTAACTATTGTGATATTCACCTGCTCTTGTCAACACGCTGCAGTTAACTTTTCTCAGATGGCGACCTATGGCTTTCATCCCAATTCTCCAAGCTTGATGAGACAACCAGCCCCTACTGAAAGGGGACAGGTAGACGATGCACTGGTCATGTCTACCTTGGCAAACAAACATCAAGCTGGTCAAATGGTTTCCATTGTAAATGCCTTAACTACAATTTATCCAAACGAGGTAAATAAATTCAAATGATATAATGTAGACGTCGTAAATAAAGATCGCTTGGATCCCACTCCAAGAGTGCTTTTCCGAGTAAACCATTCATCCCCCATTTTACCCTTTTTTAACATTTTTTAAAAATAAAATTCAATCTCAAAAATTAAATCTCAAAAATCATAAGCATATTTTTAATTAAACTTAAAGTTTTAGTTCATTGCACGGAGGAATAACAAGAGATCATACTAAAAGTTCCTCAGCAGCAGCCTAATACGCTTGTTATTTGGGTATAGATGAAAATGGTTTCATAAAAATTTCAAAAAGTTTAAATATACATATGTAATGTTTACAAAACGTCTATACAAAACAATCCTCCAGCGTAGCCGCTATTTTGAGTAATGAATCCAACATTACACTGATCCTCTGTAACACATTCCGCACAATGTAAATGTAAGTTATGGTCAAACCAAATTTTTACCGAAAAAGGAAAGAAATTTCCCATATTTCATTTGTTGAGCGGGTAAGATTTTTCATCTTTTACTACCTTCTAATTCAGTTGTTCCTTGGAGATTATGCTGACAACTTGTTTGGTGACTCTTCTGCTCAAGCGGCCTTGGCAAGTTTCAAGAGTGAGCTCGACAAAATAACGGAGAAGATCAAAAAGAGAAACGAAGGAATGATAGCTCCATATGTCTGGCTATTGCCTGGTCGTGTCCCAAACAGCATTGCTATCTGATGTACAATGAGATACGCACTTATTTCTTTTCAATTTTCAGTGATTTAAGGTTTCACCAGTTTTCGTTCTTTTTATAATTAAAGATGGCACGTGCACAAAGGTCTAGAATTAGCGTAGGGTATTATCACCAGTCATACCTGTACCTATAAGTTGACTTAATCCAAATAAATGTTCTTAGGAATTTATAGCATCGTGTTGTATTTTGTGAACAAAATGTACTGCTATTTCATGATAATTATGCTGATATTAATAATCTTCCTGGGTAGGAAGCTGCTAAACTAAACCACACCATAGGGAATTGGTATTCAGTTGGCCACTTAGTAGTACAGCGCACTGCCCTAGCCTTTTATATCCGTTTTGTTGACGGCGTCTAGCCTGTTGCCCGTTGAGCTTCGCACCCAGCGGCGAACTTTCAACCCATTGACATCAGCAGCTATGTTGATCATTGAGGCCTGTTTAAAACGTGTAACTTTTCATGTGCAGAATCTAATGCAAATGCTTGGGCTTAAAAGGTGACAGGCATTCCATCGGTCTTGGCGTAAGAAGAATTTCGTTTTCTCAAACAGGTTTTTCAAGTATTGCGAGACTGCACAATTGGCATATTTTTTGTATTAGCACTCCGAACTACACGTTGTGCCATCACCAAACGATGAATCCATTTTCATCATCATTTCTTATAATAATCGAGGATGTTGGAATTTTAGAATTCGGTCAAGTATTTTCGATTTGGTCATATCAGTTTTTTCTTTTGAATATCAATCGGAAATGACTGACCCATTTTAGAAAGCAATACTTGAGTCTAACTATAAATTCAATTTAAAAATCACGGAGCTTGATGAGCACCTCAACTATTATGGTAAATGATAAGCACTATTATGGTAAATTTATGACAAATGTAATAAGAAGAACTTCTACTATAAAATCTAGAATGCTGGCATTAGCCTTGTCAGGTTACTATTTCCACTGCCTTAAGGATGATATTTAAGAAATATAAAATATTTTCCGTGTTGATATACAGTTATATCAACACGAAAGGAAATTGGAAATACGGGACATTGTGTGGAAACACGACGCCCGAAGGGCGGAGTGTTTTCACACAATTTCGAGTTTTTCTCATTTTCACGAGTGTTGATATAACTCTTTATCACATACTTGTGCCTTTATCTGGGCGATAACACGGTGACATAAAAACGGTATATCCCGTGATATCGTTTTTTGTCCTGTGATATCGTTTTTTGTCCCGCGATATCGTTTTTTGTCCCGCTCCAAAGAAAGATGGCGTCCGACTGAAAGATCGATAGAGAGATAACAATAAAAATATAAAACAATACAAAGAAAATAACTCAAAGAAATTTGCAGCTATTAAAAGATAAGCTACTTTTTGGTTTGTTTTTGTAATTTCTACCTGTTTAGCGTATTTTAAACAATAATTTTGAATTCATTTTGAAATGTACTCGAAGTATAAGTAATTTGAAAATATAAAAGGCAGAAGTATGTGATAGAGGCACAAGTATGTGATAAATAGGTTATCACATTCGAAACTCGGTAATATCAGTTTTCAAGACGGCTCTTAACCAATCAGAGTTCAGGATTGACAAATGCTATATTATAATGTAGGATATTGTTGAACTTGGGCGAAATGATGTGGTAATTAGGGGTATTCTTAAGGGGGTCCAATAGTAAATAATTTCAAAATTCATTGGTTCTCAAAAATTTTACAAAATATTGTTAACGGCGTTCTCTAAACATATCCAAAATTTCAAACAACAAAATGAATTATAAACGGAGAAATTCAGCAAATTCTACACCGTTTTAGGATAAAACCATGATTTTACCCAGAGCAAATAATGGTATGCAATTGGTTTACTCTATTGTGTTCTTTTCCATAGCATTGTTCGATTAATGTTATTCTAATGCATGCAAAAACTTTAAAGCAGTTTTTCTCAAATTGCCGAAAACCACCAATCGCCATTATTGCATGCGCAATATCTCAAGAAGTATGTAAGCTATTGACTTAAAACTTTTAGTGTGTGTTCTGTATTACATTCATATTTTGTTTTTGCTTGGTCTAAAATTTGTGTTTCGGTCCAGTTAAATGTGTGTCCGTTGTCATGCGTATGTGAGGCAGGAAGTGATAGTAGGTCATATCTGTTGATCGCGTTTTTGTGTTCTGTTAGTCGGGTTTCCATCTTCTTAGAGGTTTGTCCAATGTAGTGTTGTTCACAGTTTTTACAAGGAATCGAGTAAATTGCGTTTCTTTTTTGCATTGTCGTTGTCTTGTCTTTGTGTTTAGAGAAGTACGTTCTAAGTTTTTGTGTTGGTTTGTGGGCTATGTCAATGTTAAAAGGTCGGAGTAGTCTCTTCCAAAGTGCCATTTATGTATGGTAAAGAAGCTCTTACTCGGGTTTCAGTCGTTGGTTTGTTTTGTTCGTCCGATGTACAGAAGGTAGTCGGTTTGTTGTTCTATCTGCTTAATGTTTTGTTGATAAAATGTATCGGATACTTGTTTTGAAAAAAGTTGAGTAAAGATAGTTGCGTTGCTCTGTCTTCGTTAGTTCGGTGTTGCAATGTGTGTTGATGCGGTTATATAGTGTTTTGATGCAACTGATTTTGTGTTGGATAGGATGGTTGCTGTTGTAATTTAATATTTGATCGGTGTGTGTTTTCTTTTTATAAACTTGTGTTTGTAGTGTACCGTCATCAGTTCTTGTTAGTAAGACGTCAAGGAAAGCAAGTTGGTTGTTTTGTTCTTCTTCCTTGGTGAATTTGATGTTGTTTGTAGTGTTGTTGATTGTTTGTAAAATGTCTTCGGTTTTGTCTCTCTTGACGGTTGCGAGAACATCGTCTACGTATCTGTCCCAAGTCTTAATGTCAGTGTTATTAGTCACGGATCTCTTTTCCAGATCTTGAATAACTGCTTCAGCAAGAAAACTGGACAGAGGAGAACCCATTGGTGTGCCAGAGATTTGTCTGTAATAATTGTTTTGAAATGAAAATTCGGTATGTAAGCAAAGGTCAAGGAGGTCAAGTATGTCGTCTTTGTGCAAAGATGTTCTAGTTTGCCATGAACAATCGTTTGTAAGTAGATCGTTTGTAATTCGTTTAGCTGTATCAAAAGGTATGGAAGTAAATAAGGCAACAGCATCAAAGGATATCAGGATTTTGTCTGGTTCTGGTTTGAGATCTTTAATCTCCGTAAGAAAGGAGCTGACGTTGTTAACGGTGTGAGGTGATGATTTTACTTAAGGTTGGAGAATATTAGCAAGGTATTTAGATAAATCATAGGTAGGTGATCCAGGAAGCAGGGGCGGATCCAGGGGTAGTCAAGTCAGTCATGCGACTTACTTGTGAAATCATAAATAATTAATATTCTGTCTGAATCAGGCGCTTATATTATAAGCGACTTTTCCGGAATTTTATATGAGTCCAACTTATTGTAGTCCAGTTAATTATATTCCGGCAGAACGCGTTTAAATCGTTACTCTCAAGTCACAGACAGCGGTATTTCACCAAAGTCTTACCGACTTGGGTGGTGGTTTCTAGTCATTTGATTGGTCGAGAGGCCGTATTAATCATTTTGACTGATCTTTGCGTCTGACTTAGCTTGCGCAATTCGAAGCTCTCTACAAGCTTTTTTAATTGGATGATTTGAAAAAACTTTTCACTTTCATTGGCTCATTTTTTTACTGATCTTTACGTCGAGTATATCAGTCATAATGCTGCAAGTTTGGCACTTTGGCGCATTAGCGAGCCAATTTAAAATATTCAATGATTTCAACCTTGACTGCAAAGGCTCATTCGATTCGAAGTATATATTCTGCCAATTTACATTGTGCAAATATGTCTTGCAAATAAGATATGGTTTGATCAGAATTGCTCAGAGGCAATTTGAAGCCTTTGGAAAGTATTTACACAGAAATGAAGGGTAAAATTGCCCAAAAATGCTCGTGGAGGAAAGAACGAAGCGTGTACGGATCAATGAGCGATCGATTTTTGTTGCTCTATTTTTTCGTATTTGTTGTAGTTGCCTTACTATCGTTGCCTAACACACAAACAAAGTATTGTTGCCCAACTTCACTTGATAGTCTAAGTTTAGGTTTAGGTGTATTTTCAGAATGCTTAAAAATTGTTGGAACTGCATCTGGCTTCAATATCCTTCTCCCCTTATGCCCACACAGTGTCTCAGCCAGCGAGGTAACGTAACGATCACGAGTAAAATGTTCACTACAGACGAAGGAGTGTTTGACTTCTCGTGGATTGTCTTGCCGAGTTTTTTGAAGCCAAACATTCTTCATGTGGTTATTCGGTACACGGTGGTAAATTATATTTGTGCCCTTTGTTTTGCGCCAGCCATTAGAACAATTTGGTACCATACAGTGAGGCATGGTGTTGTGTATTAACGTTAGACACAGTCTGTCGATAAATATATCAATACACGGTACGTACACAATGTATAGGGGAAATAATTTTATTAGTATATATAATTTTCTACACATCATTTTCTATATTACATTACAGGAAAAGTTTTACAATTTTGCTGAACAATTTACGTTGACAATCCGATTTACTTGAGTATTTCATACTTGAGACTTCCCGTAGACGTAGTCCTTCAACACAATAACACAACATTGAGTGCCCTTCCATTAGCGAATTAATTTCTCCATATTTTTATCATATTGTTAGTGAATTAAAACCGCACACGTCGTAGACACACATATTCCGTAAAATGCAAAAGAGAAAAGAAAAAAGCAAAACAAAATCTTGCTTATTTTGCCACGAAGCGACAGATCATAACATTTCTTTATAGCATTTAAAGAGCACTTCAAGCACTCGAGCACTCCAGTGACGTCAAACAACAAACCGCTGAAACCTTATGCGCCGCCAGATAATGGCGAAATGGCGACCTTCTATATGCAAATTTCATGGTATATTGGGCACAATATCTCGTTAACGAAACTGAATTGAGACAAAATATTTTGCACACAAACAAGTGATGACAAGGCCTTTCATATAAACCTAACTTGCATTGAGGGTGGAGTTCCCCTTTAAGAATTGGGCCATCTCTGACTTAGCCTTTGCTGTGTTTGAACCATCATGTAAATAAATCAACTGTGGTCTCTCCCAGGCCGAGTAAATTTAGCGGAGTAAAATGAACTCTAATATTGGGGTTAAAACTACTCCTCCTAAAGAATTTTACTCCACCAGGAGTCAAATTAACTCTATCGAAGGGATATTATTTTACTCTACCAAACGAGTAAAAATTTCGAGAGTAAATATTACTCCATTTTTTGATAGCCTATGAGTAATTTTAACCCCAGTTCAATGTTGAAGAGAGTCAACTCCACTCCATCAATGAAGTGAAATTCATAATTTGTAATTAGAATTAGTATTCCTGACACTTAAGCTTTTGCTTTATGATGAATTAAATACAAAATTATGCAGTATAACAGCCCAAAGTTATGCAGTGCATGTGTATAAAAGAAAACTGAGCTTTGAAATTTAAATTATCTGAAAGCTGTTGTATTAGTTTGACAGCTTTAAAAGCTTTAAATTAATGATCTGCAAAACACAGGGTCTTGTGGTCATGGGAACTATATGACGGTATTATTAATTTCCAATGTGTACAAGGCCTTGTGTTTTTGCGGATCATTAATTCGAAGCATTCAGAGCTGTCAAATTAATACAACAGCTTGCAGATAATTTAAATTTCAAAGGGTTCAATTTTCTTTTATACACTCTGTATAGATATTGTCATTTGGTTGATTCTAAAGTCAATATGAACTCCATTCTCTAATTCCAAAAACATGTATTTGTAGAAAGCCATTTACACATCATTGTTATCACACATACCATTAGTTAAGGAATCGTCATGAACAAAAGTGCAACTTATTCACAAATGTAAACTATGTGCAAGCCTTACATGAATATTAGCATTCTAGATCAAATCTTACACATATAAATTTAGTGTTTCTGGTAACTCCACGACTATGTCCTTGAGCCTTTAACTCATTCAGAGGCAAATAACATGAGAAATCACCATACAAAGTTGACTTGATTGTCGGCTTCGCACTCATGCACACTTCATAACACTGATAGTGTTTATTAAACCCAACAGTTTCAACTTTTGCAACAATAAATCTTACTCCACTCAAAATTCTATCTATAACAGCTATTTTCTTAACTTTATGAAATAATGGCAATTCTTGATTGGTGTATCCAGAATGTAGTATTGCACCAACTTTATACTTGATGCCATGAATGGTAACCCATCTTGCCCTAAAAAATTTAATAACATTTACATATTGCAAATACATGTAAGCAGAAACATATTACACAAAGGCATGAGTACATGAGTAAGGCTTTACTATTATTTTTAAAAAATCCTGCATGTCCATTGTAAATAAAGAAATTTTCATTACCAGTCCTCCCAGTGGAAAAGGCAAGTTGTCTGACCACTACACCACTGAAGCCCCATTGTAACAGTGTAAGGATTTACATGCTTACAGTGTTACAGTATAGAGCAAATTGTAACACCAATGAAAATGAACTAGACTTACTCATAAACAGGAGTTTGAACACTGACATTTCCAACACCTTCTAACTGATTGTAATAGCCTAAATCACCAGCATAACATGAGGTAACTTTAATTAAGAAGGGGAAATAATCAAATATTTAATCATTCAGATGTGTATATTGTTCCGATACAGGAATTTTCTATACTGCAGTTCAGTTTTTTTTTTGTTTTCCCTTACCTGGTCCAATCTCAAGTCCCTTTTCAATGAACGAACTGTTGCTTCCCTCTGAATTTTTTAATTGGTATGACACACTCTTCTGATGTCTCTTGGACAGTGTATATGGCAAATGTATAAAATTTCCAGTTGCAACTACCAAACGTTTGAAATAGCGATGTTTGGCTTCATATCGCATGCACCATGAAGTAACCAAAGGGCCAAACCTAAAATATGAATTTACAAAAATTACATGACATTGTACCTAAAAGAAGAGTTGAGAGCTTAATCATCTGGCAAAATTGTTATCAATTTGGTAATTGCAATGAGTTTATAGTTAACAGATCTACTGACAGAAGACTTTAATGCATGCGATTATCATAATTTTCACTACATCATTTCATATAATATATTATATGGAGGTTCTGATTAATGATCTGATGATATACTGTACCTGAAATGTAAATATTTGAGAGCAATCCTAATTATAACAATAGTTACCTTAAGATAATATTGGGCATATGGACCATGTAGTGCATCTTTGGTATGATGTTAGACTGCGGAAATAACTTTTTGAACTGTTCATGATGCCCTTGAATAAGCTTTTGAAGATATGCAACTTGGTTTACACTGACCGTAGGTGCAAATATAATCCTTGTTATCTCCAAAAGGGTGCACAGCAACTACCAATGATCATCTTCTTCAGGAACATAATCTCCAATAAGGAGGGGAAGATGTAATGCAAGGCACCACATTTGGTTTGCTATATACATAATAGATATTGGTAACAGACAAATTGTTTTAAACAAGCCTGGAACAAGGTAAACACTACGAGCTAATTTATATGATTGTTCAATAACTATACTCCATTCTTACCATGTTGTTTAACACTATTACCATTAGTATAAAGCAGCTTAATGAAATTAAAAAAAAGGTTAAATTTTTATTTTGTTTGCATGAAATGCATGGGCAATTTAAGAAAGCATTACATACCAAGTTTATGCTTGTTTGCCCTTGATCCTAATGGGTTACAAACTTCAAGTTCATCGAAATAAAGTAGAAGTTGTAAAGCATAAGGATCAACACCAAATAAAGGATGATTTTTGAAGTGTTCTGTATCACAAAAATCACTCAGGAAGCCATCATTTCTTTTGTGTGAATGCTCAACCTTTTGATTAATAAGGAAACAAACACATTTTAAAATTACCATGTTTAATTTTTTCACAATGTACATACTTATCTCGCTGATTTTTTAAAATGAACTTTTTATACCTGCTCCAAAATTGCTTCATTTTTTAAAAGTTGCTGTAGGCTTTCCAGCAATGGAATATAGAAGGCATCATCTGTTTTCTCAACTACTTTGAGCTTTCTTCCTCTTCTCACCTTTCCATGGTACTGAGCAAGTATAATCTTTCTAGGTTCCTCATAATTAAAAAAGGAAAAACACTATAGTCTCAACACATTTCATGAATAAAAAAAAAGAAGACTTTTTGATGAGAAAATTTTAATTATAATATGAAAGTTACCAGGACAAAGTGAGCAAGAAAATTTCACATGCTATTTGATTTAATGCCATTTTATCAGCATTTTTTTACTTAGTAAATTGCAAATAAGTTCAAATACTGTATGGGCTAGTGCACGTAATGAGCCTATCAATGTTGAGTACTGGGTGAGTGGGGGCACCCAGAGTGAATTGGGTATTTTATTCTTTCTCGTGTCCATTTTCCTGCCAAACCAACTTCAGTAAATAACTATTTCATATCAAATCCCCCCTATGTATGTCCACCCTCCTATGCTAGGGCTTGACATTGAAAGGTTTTTGTTACTTAGGAGCACTTTAGTCTGCCTACTGCTTAGGCAGACCTTGAGAGCAGTTAGACTGTTCGATGCCAGTTAAATTAAATAATGATAAGTAACATACCACCAAATTAAAATTGTTCTGGTAAAATTTGTGTTGTTGTTGTTCGGTTTCAATTCCCTTGAATGGATTCATAGCTGAGCTATCCTCGTCAAAGATTTCTTTTAATCCTGGTATATCTTCAATTGCCTGCCCAACTGCAGCCAGTCTCTCTTTGACCTCTGACATAACAACTTCAACGCTGTTCCTTGCAACATTGGTACTAGTCTCAGCAAAACGATTAAGCAATGTTTGAGTTACTCCGCCATTTTCTTTAAATGCAAGAAGGCTACGAGCGTTTTCGTGAAGAATGTCTTCAATATGGAGACACTGTTGTTGCATATCAATATCATCACTATTTATTATAAAATCACAGTTAACATTCACATCTGGCTCGTCATGAATATCTTCGTTGTTATTGGCTTCTTTTTCATCCCTTCCATTATATATCAAGTTGTGCTTTCACCTGACATGATTTCGAAACGATGAAAATCGTTTGTACGTTCGAGGACAGCCCTCAAGTCCACAAACCATGTGAAAATTGGGATCACTTGAATGAGTTCTACGCATATGGTGCAATAGTTCTCTTAAGAAAACAGTAAGGTAACCAGTGCACAAATTACAATAATAAACCATTTTTGTTCTTATCTTCTCGCAAAAGTTATCTACATTATTGAGCTTGTCAATTCTATAAATTTAATTTATCGTTCCAAAATGCTCCAGGCAAACTGGCGAAGGCTTGTAGTGTTTCCACAGTTTGTCTAAATTTTCCTAAATTTCTGCTAAGATCACACAGATTCATGGGAAATTTTCATGGGATGTTAATTTTAAGTAATGTACAGCAATTATTCTTGTCAGCAGCCAATTACATGCTTTCCTTGCATCACGTGATTATTCTAGCGTTACATTGCGTTATTCAACATTTCAAGCGGCGCGAGAATATAAAATTTTTTCTTCGTTCGTCTCGTTCGTTTCAAGACGTCTAGAATAAAGTTAGAATTCACGGAATTACAGAAAATACAGAATATTTCTTTTGAAATTACTATAAGATCATTGCTTACGCCGTTTTGTCAAATACCTAACGAGAAGTGGACTTAGAATTTGAGGTATGTTAAAATTTGTTTATATAAAATACATAGCTAATAATTTTACGGTGCGTTTCTCGGTGTCAACATTAAACCGTCAGCACACAGAGAACTGCGTTCATTGACCTTTTGTGAGCTAAATGTCTTAGATTTTGTATTTAAATCTACGACGTTTGTATATTTGCCTGTTTAATGGTTATCAACTTCCTATTTATAATATGTGACTCGCAGAAACAGTCGCTCTGTAACTCGGTTCTGCGTTTACTGTGAAATTGGAGTTTTATGTTGCCCAACGCACAGACATAATGTCTTAAAGCTCGGTTTACTATGTGCTTAGTATAAAATTAAGTAAATAAATAATAATAATAGAAGGATTGCTTTCTTATTTGATGGATTATAAAACAAAACTGTCATCAAACATTGTTTATCGTCTGACACTGTCTGCCATAAAGGATTTAGGCCCGCAGTATATATGTGATGCGGTCAACCCAAAACCTATTAAAGTAACACTACTGTATTTTTAGACATCATCTATGAGCCTCGAATTGTCTGAGCATTTGTTAAGAAAGGGAGTCAGCCAAAATGTTGTGGACCAATTAACAGAAGATGAGGTATTTTTCATTCTTGTAGTATAATAATGACCAAACAATATTAACCCTACTGTAAATACTAACCCTATCTCCTTAATATGCACGTATGCTCATTGCTCAAAATATTTTTGTTCTGCCTTAGCTTTTCACAGTAGAAATAATTAACTCCACCAGTGATGTTCTTCTGAAAGAGTGTGGGATAAAAGCAAGGCAGATTGTGAAGTTAAGACTTGCTATGAAAAAGTATAATGAGGTAGTGTGTATTTTGCATGCAGAAAATGCCATTTAAATACATCATAAATGCCTGTCACACCTAAGGGATTAACTATTTTCTTTAGCCAGAAATCTCAGCACCACTTACACCAAGAAGTTTGTCGTCAGCTAATATGACTATACATCATCACCACAAGTGGTACAAATGTCAACTCCAGGATCAAATTGTTCGCCATCATTATTTAGATCATCCCAATCAAGTTCTGTAACTACCACACTGGCAAATTCTTTTTCTGAAAAAGAGGTGTATATGCCACAGAAGATCTGGATCAAAGATTTTAAGTTACCTAGCATGGTAATTGCATTGCAATTATTTTCTCCTAAGTACTATAGACAAGATAGAGGTATAAGTGTTGTATCTCGTGATTGACTAATCGCTGGTCTTCCTTTTTAATTTTTTTCCAGTTTTTAAAAGAAGTCACAGAAGCACTGAAAAATTAGGCAATGACAAGTCGTATAAGAAATGAGTTTGCGAGAGATGTGTGCTCCTCTATCAGAGCACATACACTCTATCCCACCAAGACAGACAGAGAGCAAGTGGCCCTGATGGTAATACAGAAGTACCCATTCTTAGCTGACAAGCTTGGTTCTGGCATTGTATGTATTGCAGTTATGCATTGATTATGGTTTTAAACAATAAGTAATAACTTCTCTAAAATTACAGGATCAGCAGGTATTGTGCATTGAATTCCTAACTAAGTAACATTTTATTGCACATATAGGGTTCGTGGGAGCAAGCAATAAAAAATCACTTAAAAAACAAAAGAAAGTCAAAGCCTTCAGCTATCAAACGTCTTTCATCAGGGCCTGCTAAATCCGAGGAACTGAAACCGAAGAAACAAAAATTATCGAATAAGGAAAACATTCCAGCTATGAGAGATTGTGAAACAAAAGAGACATGCAAGGAACACGTCTCTCTTCTGAAAAAAGAAATGAAAAAGACGACGAACCGAAAAATGGCTTTGATAAAAGATTTAATGGAACTCACATTCCCATACCGAAGAAATGAAATTCTGGAAGAACTGTCTCCAATAGATTCAGTTATGCATGAGTACCCTGCCCTTGGACTAACTTCTGAAGTGAGTATGCTGAATGAATATAAATAACAATCTCAGAAAATCTCACAGATGTTTAACCTCCTTTCCTTTCTGGTATTCTAGGAATATGTCTAAGCTCATAGCTAACTGCTAGAAAATTTTCTTTGAGTTTTACATTAATCCAGGGCTAAACTAACTGGGCTATAGGAAGAATGGCCCCTGAGATTTAACCTATTCTTGGTTTAAGTTTACAAACAATTTGATGTATAAATGTCTTCCTATATCTAACTACAGTGTCTTTATGAAGTGTATGAATTAACCCCTAGGACAATCATTATTTTACTCTATGGGTAAGGTATGAATCTTTTTTTGAACCATCATTTGAAATATATGCATTTATATTTTAATTTAGTTTAAGGCAGAGTTTGGAAGAGTACTTGAAGATAACAACATTGTGAAGGCCATGATATACAGACTTAAAGAAAGATGGTTTAATAAAATTCTAAAATTGGCAAAAACCAAAACAAGTACTAGAATCAAAGAAGTCATTTCAGAGATGGAGGATGGAATTATTGAAGAGCCGACAAATAAGCCAGGTAAATAAATTTGTTTTTAAAGAACTATTGGTATAATATATAACCCATCATAGAATATTATGTACATGAGTGTTTGAAATTTTGATTGACAGACTCCTCAGTTATGGACTATTCATAAAGTATCTAGGCACGGCATGTTTATTGAACAAGAAACCCCAACCCTATAAAACTTTGCTAGCTTGTGCACCCCATTACCAACTTATACCAACTGCCAAGGCACTTATTATAAGCACCCCACCCAAACAAAAATGTAAAAATTCATCCCTGTTAGACAACGATTAAACAAATCGAATTTGGTGTCCATTTTTGGGTTTCACATGACGTCATAAATTTCAGTAGGGTCAACCCATAGGTATCTCAAATACACTAGATGCGCATCCCACACTGTGGACAGGCGAAAATTGAAGTCGGATCGCAGGCGCTAGTCGTTCCCACAGAGTTGACGAGGAGCATGATAATTTGTGTTTTTTATTGTGGAAATGGACAAAGCTGACAACAAGTCCTCTTTTATGCAGCTAAAAGTATTTAATACACAAATGCAGAAAAGTACAATGTTTTCTGTAGCATTTTTTGATGAGTGGGAACGACCAATATGGCCGCCGTCTATTGTTATGATGGGATACCGCTGAGATTTTTGGCTTCACTTTTGATATACAGATGCGCTATCTAGTGTATATGAGATATCTATTTGTCAACCATAAATCGAGACACAGTCATTAGAATAAATTTAGCCTTGTGTTTGGTAGCAAATGATACAGTGAAACCCAAGAATAAGCAAGTAGTCAGTTGGGCTGTTTCAATGACCATGATGTCATTTAGTTACAGTTAAGCAAGTAAAACTATTCAAATGTGGCTGTATTGTTAAATGTTTTTAGGTCCTTATCTGACCAGAACATTAAATGAAACAAATAATTAACATATTTGTTTCACAAATAATCTTTTTGTCACTTAAACCACTCAATTATATTGCCATATTCAAATGTTTTACTCGCTTAACTAACTAAATCACGCCATTATGGGTATAGTCTATTTGCATATAGACAATGTAGCCTTGTTGGCTAATTGTTGGGTAATTACCAAGGTCACTATGCTTGTAGTGTATATTGGACCTGTACCTTTTTAGTTTACCCTCTGTACCTGTCATGTAACACCTTTTATATTTCTTCAGCTACTGAGGAAACTGCTGGAGTGTTGTTGCTGCCAATGCTGATGAAGGAAGGAGCGACCTCGTCACCATTATTAAAGATTTGCACTGTAAGTTTTCTTAATATTTAAAAAGCAGGTCAATAAGTATAAAATGGAAATGAGTGCCTTCATTATAAGACGAATTTTTGTGTTTGCTTTTTTCAAATAGGATGATGAATGCATTGATTCAGCAATCAAACAATCTATTGCACCAAGATTGGTTGGGGCTGGGAACATGTTGGAGTTATCTCCAGTTTATCTTGCCGGTGAAGGAAGGGTCATCTTGAAGCTAAACTGTTCAGTTAAAATGGCAGATGCATTAGCGTTGCTGGTAGGCTCCTACTATATATTTAATGTTGAATACCCTAACTCATCAAGAAATGTCTTCATTTTTCTGGAAATGGCACTGTTGGAAAAAGCTGGTGATATTCGGAAGCGAGTTACCTTGAATAAGTTCTTCCAAGAACTGCAGTAAGAACAGCTAACTGATGTATGATGTGAAATATGAACTTGCATGTACTAACATGACCATGCATTGCTTCTTATGACTTTATTATTGAAGAAATTGTATGTATTGTATAGGAATTGTTTTTGAAGAACAAATGAAGTGATTGAAATGTATTTGTAAACTTAATTTTGTATATTATGTAAATAAATGTTCTATCTTGACAACATTTTGACTAATTTTGAATGTATTGAAATTATTGCAAATTTTACTCCATTTACTAGTTTAAAAGAGTAATTTCTAGGGTTAATATTGCTCCACTTATGAGTGTAAAATTCACTCTCTTGAGTGGAGTACATTTTTAAAGGGAGTAATAATGACTCCCACCAAAAGTAAAATTCACTCTACTTGTAGGGCAAAAATTACTCCGAAAAGGGAGTTAAAATATTGGAGTAAAAAGTACTCTCAAATTGGAGTGAACTGGGGCCTTTTTTTTTACTCCACTTTTGGAGTCAAATCTACTCCTTAAAAATAACAGTGTGTCAAAGGCAGAAGAATATTATTAGAGTGAAGAGATGAAAAGAACACTTGAAGAGATTGCTCAACTTTGTACACAGAAGAAGGACAACTTTGGTTGCATTTTACCACCAATGTTGAACATAAAGCTTCAAAATGCTAGGGTTGATGAGCTTCATCTTTTGCTCAGGATCACAGGTATGTTTATATTATGTTTAGATGCTGCAAAGTTAGGGTTTCGAGTAGTCTTTTTGTCACAGTACTAGAAAAATATAAGGTAATACCATGAAATACTGGAAAAAAGTTTGGCCTAGTATTAAAAGTGTGTATCCTTATGTGACTTGCAGATGTCCTGGAAAGAAACATAATTATTAATGCAGTGAGATGGGACCTCAGGGATGACAAGGACAAGAGAGGAAATGCCCCCAAAGGGCTTCGCTTGACTGCCCTTGTCAAGGCTGTTAATTATTGTGGGATTCCCTTCAAGGTGTGGGAAAAGCTTGATAACAATGGGAAAAAACAAGTCGCTATGATTGGCGAAGTTTAGTGGGTGAGGAACAAAAGAAATTGCTGGAGTGTTTACCAGAGAAATTTCCCCAAGTGTTGAAACCTGAAATATGTGCCATAGTAAAAAAGATATGGCAGGTACTCAGAAAAGTCTGTGTAGTAGTCTAGCTGTACAAGCAATTTCAATAATTTTTTCATTAAAAACCTATCATTTTTGAAGCTATAAGTACTATGTGCATCATGGCGGCCAACAAGGTTGGGCTAATGTTCTCTGTGATGCTCGTTGCCCTAATCTTCATTATAACTATTTTGAGCTCTCAAAAAGGCATCAAACATTTAAGTAACGATGCAAATATTGTTTATGTGCCGACTGGTCTGGATATCAACCATTTTCCATCGAGAAATTCGTGTTTATCTAGAAAATACACGAAGGCTTCACGAGTGGCACCATCTTTAAAATGTGTCATTGTTATAAAACTTGGAAATATCAGTCTATGTGCTGCCTCTTTGGTGTTGCTCTCGGGCGATGTTATGTCTAATCCTGGTCCTGTAAGTGATCCTTCTTGTTCTGTTTGTTACAAAAGATGTAGAAAAAATCAAAAAGCTATTCAATGCGATTCATGTGATGGTTGGTTTCATGCCAAATGTATCGGGATGGATTCTAAAGAGTACATTGAACTTAGTGATAATTCAAAGCGTTGGAAGTGTATTCAGTGCTTATTTCCAGTTTGTGATTCCTCTACTAAAGGCATTGAAAATTCATCGAACGTAAACATTCAAAATGAGAGCAGTATTAATGCTAATGCAGAAATAAACCCTGACTTGATTAAGAGGGGAATGAAGTTCGCTCATGTAAACATTGTGACATTGCCTGGACACTTAACTGATGTTAATGCTCTACTTGAAGAGATAAACCTTGATGTATTTGCGGTAACTGAATCCCGCCTCGACGCAACATTTTCTGACTGCACAGTTTGTCCATTGAATTATGTGTGCTACAGGAAGGATAGGAATAGATTTGGTGGGGGCTGCTATATTTGTTAAAGACAAATGGCCAAGCAAACGTAGAAGGGACCTAGAATCTGATTCATTGGAAATGGTGTGTGTGGAGATCTGCCCTAATAAGGCTAAGAATACTATCGTTGGGGTGTTTTATAAACCACCTAGTGTGGATGGGGATAAGTTTGTTACACATTTTAGACAGGATTTTCTTTCAAAAATATTTGATAGATCAAATAAGGATATTATATTAATGGGTGACTTTAATGCGGATGTTATCGCTCCGAAACGCAGTAAATACACAAGGTTCCTGCTAAACGAGGCTCATTTTCATGGTTTAACTCAACTTATTAGGGAACCTACACGAATAACGGAGAATACTCGGACAGCTATAGATCTTGTGTTCGTAAATAATGTACATCGTTTTATTTCGCATGGAGTTCAAGATTTTCCCGCAAGCGATCATTTCATTGTTTTTGTAGTCAAAAAGGCTGGAGTTTGTAAATGATATGGAATAATTAAAGAGATGAGATCATTCAAGAAATACAACAAAGAACAATTCTGTAAGGACGTGGCTAAAATTCCCTGGAGTATGGTTGAATGTTTTACTAATATTAATGATGCTGTATCGGCATGGTCTACCCTTCTCATTGATGTTGTAAACAAACACACTCCTTTAAAGAAATTTAGATCAAGGAATGTATCCAACCCCTGGATTACAACGGACACTAAGGAATTAATGGCTGAAAGAAATTATGCTTATAAAATAGCAAAAAGAAGTAATGACAAGGAACAGTGGAAGAATTATCGTAAGCTCAAAAACATGACAAACAAGAAGTTGAAATCGGCTGAGTCTTTGTATTACAAAAATTTGATTGAATCAGCGGTAAATCCAAAAGAAATGTGGAAATCGTTAAATTCTGTACTTGGGCATAATAAATGTTGAGATGCAAAATTTCAAGTTCAAGATGGTAAGTGCATTTTGTCAGAGCCAAAAGCCGTAGCCACGCGTTTCAATAAGTACTTTGCAAATATTGGATGTACAGTAGCAGGTAAATTATCCATAGTAGCTAAAGGTGCTTGGAAAAAGTATGAGGCTGTTTTCCAAGTAAATCCTGGACAGACATGGAACTTAAAACCTGTTGATTGTCGGACAGTTCGAGAAATTCTTCATTCATTGAAGTTTAATAAGGCAGCTGGTCTTGACAAAATACCAGCAAGATTGCTTCAAGATGCTGGGGTTGAGCTTGCTCCCTCAGGGACATATCTTATAAACAAATCAATAATTGATGGAACTGTACCTGATGTGTGGAAGATTGCACGTGTTAGTCCTTTATACAAGAGTGAGGATAAAATTTTAGTACAGAACTATCGGCCCATTGCAGTATTACCGATACTAAGCAAAGTTATGGAGAGAGCTGTATATGCGCAGCTGAGTGCACACCTTGATCAGTTAGGTTTTCTGTATCAACATCAACATGGTTTTAGACGTGGACACAGCACTGCACAAGCAATAGGACAGTTGAATAACTGGGTGCTTGAAGCTATGGATAAGAAAGAACTAACCGGCCTATTATTTGTTGATATATCCAAAGCATTTGACTCTATAAACCATAAAATTCTGC
Source organism: Muricea muricata (assembly GCA_963855995.1). Taxonomy (NCBI): domain Eukaryota; kingdom Metazoa; phylum Cnidaria; class Anthozoa; order Malacalcyonacea; family Plexauridae; genus Muricea; species Muricea muricata. The sequence goes on from OY979716.1 coordinate 3,388,807, forward strand.
TGGGAAAGTTGGAACATATAGGTTTGTCTGAAAGTTCCTTGAAATGGTTTAAATCATACCTAGTAGACAGACGACAGTGTGTGTGTATTAATGGAGAATTATCAGAAACCTGTCAAATTGACCTTGGTGCTCCACAAGGGAGCATCCTGGGACCCTTGTTAGTCAATGTTTATGTAAACAGTCTGCCGACATGTGTTAAGAAATGTCGTATGATCTTGTATGCTGATGATGCCGTTCAAATTTATGCTGCACTACACCTGACAGTCTTCAAGACGCTTTTGTGCTTGATTTCAAATTGATATGTGACTGGTATACTGCCAATCGATTGAGTTCAAATGTTAAGAAAACCAAAATGATGCTGGCCGGAAGTAGAACAATGTTATCGACATTTCAAAATTTCGAGTACAAATTGGACGGTGAACCAGTAAGTCGGGTCCCTGAATTTAAATATTTGGGAATATTGTTAGATGAGAAGTGGAACTGGAAGTCGCACATTAGCAATCTATCACAACAGCTTGGCTATCGGTTGTCAGTATTTAATCGCATTCTACATCTTTTCGACAAAAACGCACGTTTAGCATACTATAACGGCCTTGTGCTTCCACATCTGGACTACGCAGATACCGTTTGGGGAGACCAACCTGGAATGAAATCAGAAATGGCACATTTACAAAGATTCCAAAACCGTTTTGCAAAGAAAATCGTGGATTCTAAATTGTCCTCTGATGAGGCCATCGCGGTGCTGAAATGGATTCCGCTGACGAGAAGACGCTTTTGTCATCGATCCGTTGATGTTCATAACGCAATCAAAGGAAATATAGAACATTTTGATACATTCAGAACTCCTTTGACAACGCTCCACGGATACAACACAAGAAACGGAAACTTGCCACCTCTTCCTAACGTAAGAACCGATTGGAGAAAACGAGTAACATGGTTTAGAGCTCTACGAGACTGGGCCTCTCTTCCTGATGACCTTAAAAGGCCAATGCCTATTTTTATATTTAAAAGGCAACTTAAAAAGTTTCTGAGTGATAATTAGTGACTCTCTCTCAGTATATATATTTTAGTTTTATATTGTTATTTTAGTGTAATGAATTTTAGATTATGTATATATTCGAATGATATTAGGGAATTTGTTTTAGGACATTATTGTTATAGTACAATTATTTTATGAACTTTTATATTAATATAATTATCTTAAATGGAGGACCTTATTGAAAACCACGTCAATTTGATATAGGCTTCCTCTTAAAAGATTATGTATTATTATTATTATTATTATTATTATTATTATTGTTATTATTATTATTATTATTATTATTATTATTATTATTATTATTATTATTATTATTATTATTATTATTATTATTATTATTATTATTATTATTATTATTATAAGCAGACTATATGTTATGACATCACACGTTTTAAAACACACTTTAGGATTTTAGAAAGTTGTATCAAATTGGCACAAATTGGCACAAACAAGGGAAAACAGGGAATGTTTTTCAAGCAGGTATACTCCAATGTTCACCAAATAATCGCTGTCAACTTATAAGTTTATAAATGTCTTACTTTGTTTTTAAGGCAAACAAGTGGATAAAGTTTTTCCTTAGTTTAAAAGACAAGCAGGAAGAATACGGAAAAGAAAATGTACCCCCTACTTGCACCTGCTTGTGTACCATGTACCAAAGTTCTTGAATGATCAGTATGGAATGAAGATTTTTACTGGTCAAGGCATTGAAAGAACAAATGATGTAGTCCGATCAATTTACCACAAAAAGTGCAACAAACATGATGCATGTTAGGATTCATTGCTGGCACTTAAACGTCTTGATGTCCTTGCAGACTACCAATTGCAACCAAATAAGTATTCTGAACAAAATACTGATTACTGGACAAAGACAATCCTTAATGATAGACGAAAACGCCTACGTCTGAGCAAATAATTGATTGTAAGTTTTTCTTTATATTCGCAAATGCTGTGGTAAAAATGAAATAATCTGGGTGTAAATAACAGCTAGGAAAATTGAATAGTTTTCTTATTATCTGGTTACAAGTACAAATGATTTCAGGTTGCAGGATTCACTGTACAACTCAGTTTAACAAACAGTTTGATATCAAGCTTACTCGAGGCTTTCTTATGAACATGGATTTTTGGTAACATAAAAGTTGACAGTTTCAAATAAATAAGTAGGTGCTCGTACCAGGACACCATTACTGTTTATAACAGTCTTTTATTGATCTTTTTAGGACGGGCTTAGCCCTAACAGGAAATTCAATGGAATGACCTTTTCCTTGTTTATTCAATGAATAATGCCATGAGGAAGGAAGCATCATCCTTTCAAAGTAATTTTTGACCAACATAGTGGCTCCAGGTAGATTTCATGGGAATGCTTTGTTCTTGAAAATGTGCCTGAATATGTCGTGCTAAAACTGTGGCGTAGCCAGCGTCGATAATTGGAGGGGCGAATATTCATATATCATGTTTTGCATCATTAATTTCTTTTGAAATCGATTGTTTTTTATGAACACAAATATATGAATATTCGCCCATCCAATTATCGAAGCTGGCTACGCCACTGTGCTAAAATTCGATTGAGAACTTTGGGTCCAGTTACTTGCATCTTAAATTCTTTTTAACTGCATTTAAAAACTTGACACGTACAGCTTCGAGTCTGTTGCCACGAATGACTGGACTGTCGTACAAAGCTGAAATTATTTAGAAATATATTTTACATATTATTGTTTCGCTACAATGTTTTATTTGTTTAATTTTTCCTTTATTTACACAAACAAGCAACATAAACATATGATCATTTTTGTTCAGAACAAAAATAAAAATCATATTTTACTCTACATCTTCAAAAAATGCGTATACCTGTATTAAATGGTTATAGGCATTAACCTAAAATATAAATACATACCTTAGTATAGCTTCGGGGATGTCTTTTCTTTGCTCCCAAGTGCAGTTCGCCATGTCATAACCTACCCATTTTATAAGGAATTCTGAGCTCTAGAAAAATTACAAGATATTGAAAATTAGTTGTAAACAAAATTAATATAAATAAACGTTCTATTTGTAAACAAAACAGAGTCAAAATACCAAAAAAAGAAATTAAACTTAAATACCTTTCCACTTCCTTGCAAAGATATAACCCGTTCCACTTCGTATGAATCAGGTAAACACGGTCTATTTGGTATTCGGCTATCTTTTAAACTCCCTTTGTCACGAGAGCTATAATAAAACCCAAGATACAGACGTTTTGCTTTGCTTGCCTTGTGTAGCGTACTCTCTCACATGCATCCATGCACCATCTTTGTTTAAACTTAGGGTGCTGTATTATGCGCCCGCGCTTTAGTTAATCTTCGCTAACACAATAACTGGTGGGTATGTACTCAAACGTCGCGTATTTCTGGCCATGCTAAAACTAAACACTCCATGTTTAGAATTTATCGGAATCTATGTTTGTTATTTACCTTTGTTAAAAGACAATAGGAGTGGTAGTGCATAAAAAAAGCAACTCGGACTAGATCTTGATCATTTTGCTTTGAAGAAGGCTTGCAGTTAGCAGCCGAAAAATCAGCTTTTAAATGATTTTTACTAATTTTAATTTAGAATGCTTTTAAATAAATTATTCAGATAAGCGTCAAAGTACGCAAAGCTTAATATGTTATCCACTGATCGCTACAATATATATATAGATATATAGATATATAGATATATAGATATATAGATATATATATATATATATATATATATATATATATATATATATATATATATATATGTATATATATATATATATATATATATATATATATATATATATATATATATATATATATATATATATATGTGTATATATATATATGTGTGTGTGTATATATATATATATATATATATATATATATATATATATATATATATATATATATATATATATATATATATATATATATATATATATATATATATATATTTATATATATATATATATATATATATGTATATATGTATATATATGTGTGTAAGACGGTATGGTATTCGCCTCAGCTTCGCCAAAAGTGCTCGATACTTGTGGTAGAGCAATGTATATTATAAACTAAATCAAACACGGACTCTCACTTGGGTAGCATTCAGTTCTGTTTCGTACAGGTCTTCAGACCTGCACTCCTCAGTGCAAAGCCAAGTTGTAATATAACTCTAAAAAACATTACAGCTCCTAATATGTACACGTGGTCTAATTAAAATTACTAACATTGTATAATTATTGTACTCTCATTAAGATTGCTAAAATTATTCATGACAATGCATGACTAACTTGAGTTCAATAAAAATTTGTCTTGGTGTCTGCATTTACTTAACAGCTCGCTTTTCTTGTTCAAGGAAGCAGTGTTTTGTTTACATAAAATAAAGAATTTTTCAGCTAAGCATAAATGACATTTCTTTGTTTTATTTGAATAATGCGGGGCTTTACATAGCACTTTCCACTTAATAGCGTAATCCAAGTCACGCTCTTTTAGATCCCAGATGTGTTTGCTAAGCTCGGTTGCGTTTCTTTTCTCTTTGGATTTAAATGATGCTTTGTGGTTTGCGAGACGTGCCTTGAAGCTTGTTGCCGTTATGCCGACATACGATTCAAAAGTCTCCCCGCAGGTCACGGTTGCCTGGTACACAATGTCGTTGCGTAGGCATTCACCATTTAATGGGCAGGTTGCATTCTTAGGGCAGTTACAGAGTTTTTCATCATCTTCTGAGTTGGAATTGAGCACATTCATATTATTCCCATTGATCTTTACTTTCATATTCGGCATGCAGCTATAAGAAAGCTTTATGGTGTTTCTGTGCAGGATCTTGTGCAATGTATTGCCAGGTGGAAAACATCTTGCTAAAATCTTAAAAAATTCTTTCCCGATACTAGTTTTAACATTATGGTCGTACGGCGGATTAAACCATATAATGTTTCTTTTCCTTTTTCTCTTTTCCACTCTTCTTGACTGGGGTTTAAGGTAATGCAAGCTGAATGCGTACCCACTTTCATTCAATGCTTTCTGGTAGGGTGGGGCAGCCTGATCAAAAACTTCTTTGTTGGATGAGATCTCAGATAATCTTTTGTTAATTCCCTCGGGGATGTTCTTCAAAATTGCAGTTGGGTGGTTAGACTTAACATTGATATATTGTAGGGTGTTAATGGGTTTCATGTATGGTCTGTATAGCCGCGTAGATATATCCATGGTTCCGTCCAAATAGTCGACCACTTTTTTGTTAACTTCGATTGTTATTCTTAGGTCATTTTCCTGAAAAATCCCACAGATTTCTTGCTTAACTTTCTTTGCTTGCTTAGGGCTAAGTGCGGAGGTTCCAAGGCCGTCGTCTCTGTACAAACCAAAAGAATTGCCATATCTTTGTTGTAATAATGATAACATGTAGCATACCACCAATTCGCACGTCTCGGCACCATCCAGACTTCCCATCGTTACATGGAAGCCGCTGCCATTATCTTTTTTCTTCCAAGGTTCTCCATTGTTGAATACTAACGTTCGTTTTGTGTGCATGATGATGTCTATATCACTATCTGATATTTCTGTATATTGCTTCGCATGGTTGATTTGCACTCCTCAGTGCAGGTCTGAAGACCTGTACGAAACAGAACTGTATGCTACCCAAGTGAGAGTCCATATATATATATATATATATATATATATATATGATTAATTAGTTATTTCGAGTGATTACAGTAGAGTAATACGTAACCAAATGTAAATAATCCAGCACAAAAGCTTGTATATACCAAGTCCTAAGGAATTTTAATCATACTGCCTGGAGATCGTCTTACGTGAAACTCGGAGTAGCAGTGATTTTAAATTTTAAATTTTTTATTTAGTTCATTAAATTTTTTTCGTTCACCCGACTTGATGCCTTTCATGTTCTAAAAACATTATATTAAAAGCTCTGCTTCTGCATTGAGCACTGTTTAGACCACGATAATAACAAAGCTGTGGATATATACATACATACATATATATATATATATATATATATATATATATATATATATATATATATATATATATATATATATATATATATATATATATATATATATATATATATATATATATATATATATATATATATATATATGTATATATATATATATATATATATATATATATATATATATTTATATATATATATATATATATATATATATATATATATATATATATATATATATATATATATATATATATATATATATATATATATATATATATATATATATATATAAATTACCAAACACAAACCCAAGTGAACCAATGCGGAAATACCACCGAAGCTATCTCCTGGTTTCGATATATCCATGGTTCCGTCGCCAAATCCATCGCATGGGCCAAGCAGCTTACTACAATATCCGACGACGACATAACAATTATAAAGCACGCCCGCAAGTTAGTCCTCTTCCATAACAACCACATATGGTCTAAACGCAACACAGACAACATCTTTGATGTGACAATGGGAAGCTTTGATGGAGTGAAGAATGCGACTTTGTTGGCCAGTTCATTTTAAACTCACTACAGGAGCTCTTTGGAAAAAATATTGGCCTGTACCGCGACGATGGCTTAGCTGTGCTCAACACTAAATTATTATTATTATTATTATTCAAAAATCTTTATACACGTTAGCCTATTCAGTAACTTATCAATATTTTTCTAATATAATTGTTCTAAATAATCAGGTCCTAGTCCGGTTAGAGCTTTAAATGTCATAACAGTTTCCCTATTTTTTAAATCAACCTCAATTGGCTTCCAATTAAGATCTTTCAAAATTTGAGAGGAACGAATATCATATGTACTAGAGGTAATTATACGCGCAGCTCTCCTTTGTAATTTTGATAGCTTATTAATTACACTACATGAGCCATCGTTCCATATTATGGAGCAGTAATTATAGTGAAGCAAAACAATGGCATTATGCATTTTTATTAACGTGTGTCTTGGGACGAAAGGTCTAGCTCTTTTTAGCAGGGCTATACTGTTAGAAATTTTTTTGCACTGCTCTTCATTGTGCTTGTCCCACTTCAACTGCTCGCCAAGAACCATACCAAGTGATTTTTTATAGCGGACATGTCTTATATTTCTAGATCCTAGTTTCAAAATTGGTCTATCATCAATGGAGGCAAGTCGAGATCTTGAACCGATTAGCATAAACTCAGTTTTCTCATCACTCAAAGTAAGCTTATTTGCTGTTAGCCATCGTTGGACATTCTCAAGTTCTTCATTAAGTTTAATTTAAATCTCATTTGAGTTTTTTCCAATACAGGCAAGATTTGTATCATCGGCAAACATTGAAGGTTTTGACGTTTCCAAGCTATTTGGCAAATCGTTAACGTACGATAAAAAAAGAATGGGGCCAAGATTCGACCCCTGTAGAACCCCATATCTAACATCTTTTGCAGATGATTTCTTACCATTGATTGAACAAACCTGCTTTCTACCTTTGAGGTACGATTTAAACCACTCTAAGCTACATACCTGAATTCCATATCTTTCTAGTTTAGCAAGTAAAATTGAATGATTGACAGTATCAAAAGCCTTTTTAAGATCCAGGAAAAGAACTCCAGTAAACAGCCCCTTATCCATATTGCACAGCCATTCATTTGTAGAGCTTAGCAGGGTAGTTTCCGTAGAATGTTTGGCACGGAAACCCGACTGCAGATCCACAATAATGTTGTTCTTTGTCATAAAGGATTTTAACTGCTGGTATACTAATTTTTCAAAGACCTTAGCAACAACGGAAATTACCGAAATTGGTCTGTAATTTCCACAGATGTTTCTATTACCATCCTTAAAGATAGGTTTTACTTTAGCCAACTTCCAGTCGTCAGGGAATATACCAGTCCGAAGTGATAAATTGAAAATATTGACTAATGGCCCAGCAATATTATGTGTTGCATCTTTCAACAGTTTTGCGCTAATTCCATCCAGTCCTGAAGACTTTTTTAACGGAAGGAGATCTATCGCACTAATTACTTCATCTATAATAATGAAGTTAAAGTTAAATATATTATCATGCGTAACAGTCAAAAAGCTTAACGGATCAGTGTCACAGTCCTTAATTGCTTTAGATAACATACTACCAATAGTAGAAAAATATTCATTAAATCCAGCTGCTATCTCCTCATCTTTTGTTACAGTTTTGCCATCAAAATTAATTTCCCTCATTTGGCTGGTTTTAGAATTTTTATTCAGCAACTCATTTATAAATTGCCAGCTTTCTTTACTGTTCTTGGAATCACTCAATTTCGCCTTAAAATAATTCTTCGTTGAGGTTCTAATTAGATTGGTTATTTTGTTTTTACATTTTTTATAGGCGGTTTCATAATATACAGATCTCAATCGAATAGCTTGCCTTTTTAAATAATCTCTGTGGTAAATCAGATGTTTGATTTCGCTCGTAATCCAAGGTTTAGATTCCTTCTAAAGCCCGTTTTCCACTAGGCGAATTTGTTCGTGCGACGCGAAGCGAAAACAAGAATCCGGCAACGTGATTGGTTAGAGTTGGCTGGCGAAAAAATTCGCCGCGAACAAGTAGGAAGCGTTCCTACTTTTTTGTCTGTTCGCGCGAACAAATTCGCCTGGTGGAAAACGGGCTTAACACGCCTTTGTTTAACTCGCGCATGCTTGCCGGCAATACTAAGGAACTTGTGTTTAAAATCGCCCCAAAGTTCATTCGGATCATTTGAAACGGGCGAATACAAATTGAAAATTTCATTCAAGTCATGATTAAACGCATTAACGTTATATCTTTTGTATTGTCTAGTGAGAACAAATTTAGGTAATTCTTTGGGGAAACTAATCTTTCGGCATATGTAAACAAGATTGTGATCACTGATCCCAAGATCTGGCAGACTGCGACAAAACAAGAAAAGATCTCTCACACACTTTCCACGAGCTCGGACTAAGTATAAATGCACTAACCAACCAAACAAGCGCAAACTTCATTGACGTAACATTCGACCTCATTAACGGCACTTACAAACCATACAGGAAACCAAACGACAAACCATTTACATTAACCGCTACTCCAACCGCCGCCTATCCTGCGAGAGCTTCCCCACTCAATCAATAAACGGATTAACACACTATCTAATTGCGACAAACAAACGTTTGACACAGCAGCACAGGAATACAGCGGCGCCTTAAAACAATGCAACTTCAACACACGACTTAACTACCCAACACAAAACAGCAACGATGACTCATGATACAACAGAACACGGAACGTTCTATGGTACAACCTTCCCTACAATAAAAACGTATCGACTAATATTGCACACACATTTCTACAACTAATCGACAAAGACTCTCGCCTACTAACAAACTGCACAAACTACTTCTCAACCAACACACCGTACGAGTAAGCTCAGCTGCAGCGAGAACATGAAATCTTTTATCTCAAGACATAACAAAACAATACTGAAACGAGACGACCAGAAAAGCGAAATGACAAACACGAACTATGCACGAAACTGCAAATGTAGTCGTACTAAAAGATGCCCCACACAAGGCAACTGCCTAAAACCGAACGTCATTTATAAAGCCGATGTAACAACTACGGACAATAACGAGATAAAAACATACATTGGAGTAACAGCGAACAGTTTTAAAACACGATACAGAAACCACTATAAACCACTAAGCAAACCGACGCTACCAAAAGGAAACTGAACCATCCAAACACGTACGGCAACTCAGAGACAGCAAGAGAGAATTTACTGTCAAATGAGGAATCATTAGACAAATCTTTCGATCAGGCTCAAGAAGATGTCGCTTATGCCTAAAAGAGAAACTCCTGATTTTAAAAGATCGGAAGAAAAATTTCTAAACAAATGCTCGGAACTATTTAGTAAATGCCGCCATGTAACTCAAAACCTGTAATTGTATATACGTGAATAATTAAACATAATCTGTCAAGTGCCTGACGATCGCCAAAGTGCGTGAAACTCAGAGTAGCGACAGCTAAACAATTTGTCTTTGTTGATTTATAATCGCTCTACAAGCAATAGTATTGAGCAATCTTTAGTTTTATATCATCACTGTACCACACGTGGTCATGATCCTAAATATATATATATATATATATATATATATATATATATATATATATATATATATATATATATATATATATATATATATATATATATATATATATATATATATATATATATATATATATATATATATATAATATTTAAAACACGCATATCTCATAAAGCGCGAATTGCGAGTGTTTTAAATGACTTCTAAATCGATTCATTTTATACCCATCTTGTCTGTTTGTATATAAAAGAATTTTCAATATAGATGATGTATAAGCCGAGAAAATCGAAGTAAAAGATTTGTGAAAATCGACATGTGTTTTATCTCATATATATAGACTTTAGTCACGGCTATGATTTCCTTTGTGTTTTTCTCATGAATTATTAATGAAGTTTAGAAATATATTTATAAATATATATATATATATATATATATATATATATATATATATATATATATATATATATATATATATATATATATATATATATATATATATATAGACATATATCTATATATACTAAGAATCGTTCGTCACCCTAAAAGACCATAAGCCGAATTTTAACAACAATCCCACGTGCAGACTGATAAACCCAGCCAAATCGGAAATCGGTATTGTCAGTAAACAAATCCTTCAACGGATCAACTCAAATATCGCAAAATCTACCAAATTAAATCAATGGAAAAACACTGATTCGGTTATCAAGTGGTTCGACAACATGCCAGACAAATCCACTCGCTTATTCATTAGTTTTGATGTCGTAGACTTTTACCCATCTATATCGGAAGAGTTGCTAAAACAAGCCCTAACATTCGCCTCGCAATACGACGAGATAACCGAAAATGAAAAACATATCATTATTCAGGCAAAGAAATCCCTCCTTTTTGATGGAAACTCAACGTGGTGCAAAAAAACATCCGACTCTCTCTTTGACGTGACCATGGGAAGCTACGACGGCGCGGAAACGTGTGAACTTGTAGGCTCCTACCTACTGTCAAAATTTGCAACAGAGTACGGCAACGACATCGGTCTGTACAGAGGCGACGGCCTCGCAGCATTTAATAAAACGCCGAGAGAGATTGAGAATATTAAGAAACACATTTGTAAGACATTCAGCGACCACAGCTTGAAAATCACCATCGAAGCTAACAAGAAATGCGTCAACTATCTTGATATTACACTTGATCTGAAATCCACCTCTTACAAACCGTATGTGAAACCTGGAAACACCCCGCAATACGTAAACCGACAAAGCAACCACCCACCATCAATACTCCGCAACATACCAGAGGCCATCAACAGACGACTATCTAACTCGGCTATTCCACCATATCAAGAAGCACTGCAGAAAAGTGGTTACAATTACCCGCTCAAATACAACCCTCAACCTCCAAAACCAAAGCACTCCAGAAGAAGAAATATTACATGGTTCAACCCACCTTATAGCGCCAATGTTGCAACGAGCATTGGGCATAAGTTCCTTCAAGCTAGAGACGAATGCTTCCCGCAAAGCCACCCCTTGCACAAAATACTGAACCGCAACACGCTGAAGCTAAGTTATAGCTGCATGCCAAGCATGCAGAACGTTATCTCAGCCCACAACAAAACTATACTCGCGAAACAGCCTCAGACCAACACCACCGATGCAAGTAAAGAGTGCAATTGCCGCCAGAATGCCTCGTGCCCACTCTCTGGTAAATGCCTAACAGAGAGTGTGGTTTATCAAGCGACGGTGACGAGAGAAGACACCAAGGAAGAGAAGACCTATGTCGGACATACGAGGGGGCAATTCAAAACACGCTACAATAACCACACTAATTCTTTTAGAAACGCTAACCATAAACATGCCACCGCACTCAGCAAATACGTTTGGTCTTTAGAGGAATCAAACGTACAATATTCAATGAACTGGAATATCATAAAAAAATGCAATAGTTATTCGAACAAAACCAAACGATGCAACCTATGCCTACATGAAAAATTTATAACTATTTATTATCTGCATCTCAGCTCCTTGAACTCTAGAAACGAACTGTTATCAGCCTGTAGACTTAGGAAAGACTTCCTGCTTTGCAATCAATAGCTAACCCATGTAATATAACACTATTTCGATGACGCCAATCATGTATATATAACACCTCAAGTTTCCTCAGCACAACATCAAACGCGATTTCACCTTAGTGATTTCGCGATTTCAACTTAGTGAATAAATGTTTAAATGAAGTGACTCAAGTTTGCCTTCTTTGTTATATATATATATATATATCTATATATATATATATATATATATATATATATATATATATATATATATATATATATATAATATATATATATATATATATATATATATATATATATAATATATATATATATATATATATATATACACATATACATATACATATACATTTATATATATATTTATTTATTGTATGAGTATGGAGATTTACGGGTAGTATTCGGCTGAAATAAAACTCGTATTTCACTGCTAGTCAGGGAGCATATGTCATGAAATCCACAACAAACCTATCTAGGTCTGTTAATTGGGCCCCAATGAGCATGAAAAATTTTGTCGGCAATTTTGTGACCTGCTCCGACGGCTGTCACAGGGGGTTGGATGGGAGGACATGTTCGCCATTACTGAAAAATCGATTTTTCTCTATAACTTTTCGATTCTAAGGAAATCATTCATTTTGAAAGCTCCTACCTCCCTTAACTAAGGGTCAATGAACACAAAGAAGCTATATTCGGGGCAGTGATGTGTTTGCTGGACCAAAATGCATGCTAATTAGGTCCGCCATTAACGAAAATCGGATTTTTCACTCTGACTCAATGCAAATTGGACCAAGATGAAAAATGAGGGTTTCTACCTCCCCAATTATATGGTCAATTAGGATGATAATACTAAATTAAATAAATCACTTCATCATGTTATTTTGTGCGTGAATCGGAAATTGGTTGAAGGCAGACATCAACTGTCAGTAATTTGCAAAAACCTTATCTTCACAAAAAATGCCTTAAAAGGGTTCCGTGATTCTTAAAACATTGGATATGATGAAATAAATACTAATCATTTACAAGCCAATGATCAAGGGGTTATACGACCCAAGAATCACGTTACTCTACAAACGCCGAAGTTCTGAGGTTACTACTGAAGAATGATTATCTTCACGAAGTATCTTCCTCGTCGTCTTCCGAGTCAGACGATGGGTCAGATGGGCAGCTTACACAAGGCTCATCATCATCACCGCATGCGCAAAGATCAGTGCAGTTAAGCCCTGCCTTCCTGCGCTGACATCTGTTCGTTCCACATCCCTTGGTGCAACGGCACTTGATGAGATGAAGAACAGCATCCGGGGCGCATCACTGCTGATCATCACTAAATGCTATTTATCTGAATCAAAAGAAAAACCCCGTAATTTGATATTATTTTGGTCACTTTCACGATGATATGCCTTAGATGAATTACCTTTCTCTAGGGTCCATCCAAAGCCTGCCGGTGAGGGAAGCCTTGGGTTTGGGATTATATCGTTCTTCTATACCACTGCTTGGTAATGGGCACGTGATATCGCCTGTTTCAGGGCTGACTTGGTAGGCCACTCTCCCTCAAAACAGCTACTAGAGTCTTGCGACAAGGAGGTCAAGATCATGTTTGTTACAGAATTACAGACAGTACACAGGTCTCACAGGTAGGAGAACATTCAAACTAGATTCTTTATACTGAATCCCAGTTTTAGACTTCAATTTAACTGATTGTAAACTGCTTCTTATTTTATAGGTACCAATGAAAAGACTTCTGGCACATGTTAATACCAAGAAAGAACTGACAGAGTACCATGCCATTAAGACGCTTGACATCGTCTCGCTAGACACTGATGTGTTCGCATCACAAAATCCCCCTCATCATCGCAAAATCCCCCTCTGTTCCATTGTCCGTGCCCTTGGTCCAGCTAGAATAGCTGCTCTTCCAGGTTTTCATGCATGGAGCAGAGCCGATGTGGCCACTAGCTTTGCTGGGAAGGGCAAGCTAGCTTGCTGGAAGGCATTTTTGGAGGTTGACAGTGTCTGCGTGGATGCCCTAGCAGACCTTGGGGGAACCTCACAGCCTCTACCCTCAACCTTGGCTGCCATAGAGAAGCTTGTGTGCTTGCTGTA